>NW_019379511.1:2043808-2226670 GCF_000648655.2 Copidosoma floridanum | reverse complement strand
TATATATATATATATATATGCGGGTCCGTCCACTTTACTATGCATTGAATTGAATTCAACAGGAGGCGAAGGCCGGGAATAGAGAAAAACAGAATTGGACGTTCCGACGTTTCCGTCATACGTGAGCGCACAATATGCTGGTATTTTCGAGTCTTCCTCTTCTGCGTTCATTTCCTTTTATCCTTCATCTTCCAAATTCAGCTGGAGATGGGCTGTGAACCTGCAACTGCTTTTACTACTTGATGTTACTCTTATAAATGCTCACGCATTTTTTTCCCCCCATAATACACGAGCAATTTTTTCATCACTAGAACTCAAGTGGCCTTATTAAAATAATAATCATCGAGGAAATGAAGAATCCCCAAGTGGCTTTATCGCTGAGTTCCATATCTATTGTTAAAAATGGGAGCTTTCATTTATAGCCAATCACTTGTAAATATATCATTGAATTATGCACAAGACTTGCATATGGCATACCAGCTTCTTAGTTTTTTGACCCAAGGCCATCCACAGACAAACATAACGCCACCGCGCTGGTTCAGTATGACGTGAGTCGTTGTTATACGAATCCGTCGTCGAATCGCGAATAAAAGTGTTCGAGTGTTCGAAAAGCTTGTGTCAGAATTGGAATCAGTCTAAACGTTTCTGAGGGTGTTCTGTGGATCATTGCGATTTGCAGACTGCACAAAAAAATCCAAAAACTTCCACCACTTTGGTTTGTCCTCGGTGGCATTCTCCTTCGTTTCTTATTGCACTTGTTTCCCGCAGAGTACGAAAATGGAGCTGCTGGTTCACGATGAGTCCTTTCAGCTCGGGGCACAGGCAAATGTTGTTGTCAAACAACTCGTCCAGTCTCGCCTTTATCTTGTCCCTCTCTTTGCTGCACCCAATATCTCCGCACAGCTTCAGGAACTTTTCCACGCTAGCCTCAGTGTGCACTTGACGTCATTCGCAAGATTTGTGCGGTACTGATCGGCCAACTGTTCGGCGAGTCCCCCTCAAAATGCATTGCTGTACAATTATTTTTTCGCACCTCGCAAATTTTTGTACGTTCCGAACAAGTCTACAACACCTTGCGGTAAATTGTTACTTGATCTTTGTTAGGTACTAAGTGTTAGGACATTGAAATGTCCATGAGAGGTATTAAAAATATTATTTGAATTAATTTGAAAAGAATTCCATCCGTAGAGTCATTGATATTTTTCCTCATCAAATCAAGCCATTGTTGATTAACTCTTCGGTAAAACATAAACGAGATAAAATTGTATACACTCTACACATGGCCTTTTATCGAATTTATTGAGCCAATAACCACATTAAACACTGTATATTGTAGCCAGTAGGCTGTACCGTTGTATACACCACGCATTATTCCATTTACTTATGTAACCTGCCACAGACGTACGGCGATACGATGTTTCAAGATTTCCAGTCGGTATAAATTATAGTTTTATAACCAGCACAGCTGCATGATGGTTATTGCGTACGACCCTGTTTATTGCTGCTGCAAAGGAGGAGTAAAAATTTTGAAAAAAAAAAAAAAAAAAAAAAAAAAAAAAAATAAAACGTGAAATCACGTATCAAATATCAATTTACCTGCTACGCTTACGATTTCAAAATTACACTTTTATCTCAAAATTTCAGAACTTTTGGTAATTCAGAGCACAACTCCGTCACATCTATAAATATAGTTTTATACAGCGTTAATCGAATGTACAAATATATATTGAAATCATGATTAGGTTTACCAAAAAGACAATTTCCGTTAAACCATACAATCAGAATTATCCCTATTTATTGCCATTCATACTTATTATTTCTCTTTAATACCACACCTGTACATTGTTAATATTACAACTGACGTCCTCTTTTGTGCTCCGTTTATTCCTCTTTTTCTTAGAGTCAAGAGCCACAAAAGAAAAAAAAAAGAAGAGAGCTACTTGTAGATTTCCTCCCTTTTCCTCTTGCGTTCATTTTTCCACCTCCCTCTTGTGGAACTTGGCGGTAAACGAGCTACCAGGATTTATTTAAAAAAGTAAATTAACTCCACCCTCCCTTCCAATAATAACTTCGGGTTCGTTCGCGCACACCCCCCTCCCTTTCTTCCTCTGACATCCACACAACGGCATCTCTCATACCAAAGTGGTATACATCCTCTTTTTCACCCCATCTTCCTCTTCTTCTACCACAGCCCTATCTACTTCGGAAATTAAATTATCTCGATACTCTCTACTCCAGGCCGTTCTTTCTCTCTCTTCTCGTCGCTTCTTCAATACCTGTTTCTGCTTCTTGCACTTTCGCGCTTGCCTTGGTTTTAAAAGCGATCGACACTTCGGTTGGACCGCAAATGAACCCATGCCATGGCCTGTTAATCGCAACCTCTTAGTTCACTCAAGTTTCTTCCTTTTTTCATTCTTCTTCTTGTTCTTCTTCTTCTTCTTCTACTTGTGCTTCTTGGCGTTACAACTTTCTATCTCCCTGATACAATCTTAGATGGAGTCACCATTTATCTAGTATATATCAATGAGTTAATTATTATTACCTTAGACCTGATTCCAGTTTTATTCAGTTGCTTATAGTTCGTACAAAAGGTCAAAAAACTCTTTTGTTTACTCCTCTTTTCCTTATCATTTTTTGTCAGGTATAAACGGTAGTTTAATTAACCGCGTTTAATTTAAAAAAATACATGATTCTCCCTAAGCACTGTGTTTAATTCATAATAACAAAATGTCTATAACTTCTGCCTCATATATTCCAGCTCCACAAAACTTAAGCTGAGTTGTTTTTATGTAGAAATCTAAGTTTGAAGATACAACCTAACTCGATTGGAGGTTTTATCTATGATAGTATTATGCAATTATGGTTGTGCACATGGAACTTTACGAATATTGTAGTTCGCACCTTTAAGTACGCACCAAAACGGAAATTTTTTATAAAATTGTTAAAACATATTTTTTTGACGAGTACTTTAAATTAAAAAATTACACGTAAAGTGACTGACAGCAAAGTGTACTAACGCCTGCATACGAAATCAATGAGACTAATGAATAGCTAAATGAAGTGTAACGCGTATCTTCTTTTGCAATTTCGAATGTAAAGATATGACTTATCCTTATCTACTATCGACACAACTGATAAAATACGTATTTTAGAAATGCAAGTGCTTTTTTCTGGCGATTTCAAATTAAAACAAATTGAATTAATCAGACTGAATCCTATAACTTCCATATTTCATTCATCCGAATCATCCAACCAAATTGTTGATACCAGAAAATATTACAAAAGTAAGTGTAAACCGTGACTCATATGTGTCTGGCGAAATAAATGAAATAAGTAAAATACTAGAGTAATTGGAAAGAAAAAACATTAAATTGATTGTGATCATCTACTCGGATACCAAGTATATTTATACACTGTACAGTGTTAACACAAAGTGTGTCCATCCGAGCAGGATAAACTTTTTTATTTGCCTTTTACCGAGATCGTGTGGAGAACCAATAATTCCTCGTGCCTCGAAAACCTCGGGGGAACGCCTGGAAAATACACTTAAAGGAGAGGACTTTTTTTTCTCAGCCTCCAGTTCTTTTCCATCCAATCGCAACAAGAGAACAGTAGATGGAAGTTCGAGATGAACGTGTTAAATGTTACTTTACGACACAGGGTGAACTTGTACCCAAATGCCAATGTCCCCTGATTTCGTAAGCGTAACAATTTTAAAAACAAAATATCGAATCAACATGTCGTTGCTTTAATGATTTCGTGCAGTTTTATGTATACCTACGAGGAATGCATAGTCATTATCCAACCGTAATGATAAACTCGTTGTACAAACTTGAAACTACCTCAGCTCGAATGCACGTTGAACAAAAGTCGAAATATTTTCTCGCCATAAATACTACCAAAACCCAAAATACGTCCAACCGCAAGCCCTTTATTAAAAAAACCCGCGAGGTTTCCCCAGCGGCATTCGCTCAAAAACATCCTGAATATTCGCGCCGGCACGAACGTGACGCGTTACGACTTCGTCCTCTCTTTTTCGCCTTCGCTCCGACAGCCGGCGATCCCTGGATTTATGAAGCCACACCCGGCCGCCCGTTGCAGCGCGTGACGCGGCGCAAAGCCCATGTAGGGCCAGCGGCGAAAGTTGGCGACATTATTTTTCTAAATAGTATTTCGCGCAATAAAAACTCGCCGTAAGTACCGAACTTTAGTCTCGTTTAGCGAATTTATTTCCCGGCGGCTCGCACCCTTGTTACCTCCCCGTGTAACCCACCTTTTGACCCTCCCTCCGCGCGCTCGGCCCTTCTTCTTCCTCTCGCTTTACATACGCACTTTGGCTTGGTTTTTTTTTTTTTTTTTTTTGTTTCCTCCTCTTCTTGTTTTTCCTGGCACGGTGGTGGTGCTCGCTCATTCCAGTGCTTTTTTACCCTCCATCTTTTTCGCACGCAACTTTTTCCCGTACTTTTGCTGGTCTGATAAACCTCCCAAACTCCCGCGGATGCTTTATTTTGAAAGTCAAATGGAAAATACGACGCGGTCCTACGCTCTTCTTATTTCGTATTCTAATGGATTAAGCGGATCGTTCATAATTACGTTTCCGAATTACCCTGTCTTCATCACTGTTTTCGAAACAAACGTTTAACAATTTTAAATGAATGCTACATTGCCAATAAACAAATTAATAATCTCGTAAATGAACAATAACCAGGTGTGACAATTTCATTGTCAATTTAAAGATATTTTTTTTTTAAACAAAGTACGTCATGTCTCTACTAAATTTAATACAAGAACGACAGATACGCATTTCGACATGGTTATTTAATTAAAATTGTGTACCCCCAAATTGTGTCATCAAATTACATGAAATTTTAACTGTTTCTAATAAAAAGTAACGTACAAAGTTCAATATTGTCTTCATTTTGCCACCAAGATATTTAACCGATCTTCATTGGAAAACATGAAATTTTTAACTATACATTTTTAGCTACAGTTTTAGTTTGAAGTCCATTAATTCAGAAACAGTTTGAAACTTTGAGTGTGTAACTCAATCAGTTTCTTAAAATGATTTTTGAAAAAGTTTTTAAAATTAAAACTATTCCTGGTGTTATTCCTTCATATTCCAACAATCTATTTATAAGTTAACTTATCATAATAAAAAAAAATCCCATAGCTATTTTTGCTCAAGTAAGCCACCCCAATCAAAGAACATTTTTACCAGGGGTGGATCAGTCGAGATCGCCCGATTTGAAAACTTGCAACAGATTCTTTCGATAACAGCTCCCTGTTTATCGCAACATGTGTGTAAATGAATTTTCTCGTAGTGACTAGCAATATAACGTCAACAGCATCGTACGTACACACTGCTCGAAATGCCCGGGGCTCCAGACTGTTCTCTTGAAGTTGAAGCTAAAAGTGCCTACTGCAGAATTCAAATTAATTTCCGAGGGGGAAAGGGAGCGACCTATGCACTGCCGTTTCGACATACTATATTGATCAAGCAACGTTTGTTACAATTATGATTTAATTTTCATTTGAATTTTAAAAACTAAAGAGAATGGCATGCTTTAGTTGTACGGATTAGCTCGATAAATTAACAAGGTAACAACGATTATTTGTTGTAAAAAGCCAGGATGTATATTTATTAGTACGAAGCTTCTAACCACATCTTGACTAAAAAGTTTAATGGCATTCTAACTCCTTCGGCAACAAAACATCAACAAACTATAGTTTTTTCCGAAAAGACTTATCACATTCAGTTAGTGCATATTTTCAAAGGAAAGCCATATCTATACTGTAGAATGTATGAAATTCGTGAATAAGCTTTTTTAATATTTTTTTCAACACAAACGAGTATGCAATTGCAATATTTACCCCACCATCTCTTTCATTTCCACTGTCTTTGATACAAAATTTATTAAACGTAGAAATTTCATAGCCAGCTGTCCAGTTGCAAGACTCGAGTTTCATGAGTGAAACTGGAAAAAATTTCAGTACATAGCTGTTTTCATGAAAGTGATAGAGAGTCAGAAAGCTTTTTTGTTTTCATCATCAAACGTATTCGATTCATCAGGCAGAGCCACGACGATGACAGACAATAAGAAAAGTTATTCTTAACTATTGCTACAGAATAAATATAAACTTAATTATTGTAAATTTGTTTTTTCTATGCATACACACACGTCTATAGGGATGCTTATAAATAATCACAAGCATAAGTGCACTTTGTCATGTAACGTTAACGCAACAGCATTTTAATTTGCATCAATGAGATTAAAAGTCTGCTGTAATGGCAATAAAACAGAGACTTGTAAGACTGTAATCTCAATAAAAAGATGAGTGGATCTCGCGAGGGGAACGGAAGGAGATGTAGGATGAGAAAGTTTTGATATCGCGGTTGGCGTGTATAATACCTCCAAGGAAACTCATCGAGCCAAAGGAGGAAAAAGACGTTAGGAAAGCCGATGCGAAAGGAAATGGCCGGCTAAGGCGAGAGAAATTGGAGAGGAATGGAGGAGGGGGTGGGGGTGTTGCGAAATTGTTCTTACGAACAACGTACGGGGGAGGTGAGGGTATAAGGTGGAGGTAAGGATGCAAGCAAGTTAGACGAGAAGTTCACACCTCAAGTAGCCCCCCCCCTCTCCAGCGAGCATAGTAGTAGGAACCTCGAAACTAATTCGAGATTCCAGCTTTAGTGGTCTCTTATTTCGCTGCGCAGCTCGTGTTTATTGCCGGACTTGGCGCGATATTTTTCCCCCATCTTTGAGCTGTGAGGGGGCAGAGCAAAAGCCGATGTTTAAATTAACTTTTGGCAACTTTGCGGGAGAGCATGAATTTCTTATTCTTGGTATAAAGGTAACCTGTGGACGAATTTGCTTTTTATTGCGGACACTAGAGTCGGCTTGTTTTGAAAGTTTATATTTTGCTGCGGTTCGATAGCTAATTTTCTGGTCTTTGATTAGGGAAACCTTTTGTTTTATCATATACTTATAGTTTTCTTATTTTTTCTTGAACCAATTATTATAAATAAGTTTACAATTCATTTAACATATTAAAATTACACTTAACGTAACGTGTTTGTGAAGATAAAAAGCATTCTTCGATACCTTCAATCCATCGATTACAGATAACAATAAATACAAATTTACACTGCTTTTTAAATGCACTAGGTTCAAAAAACAAAGTACATTGAAAAAAAAAGTGACAGGAAAATGAGTTAGGTTGTTAATTGTATTGTATTATTGGAGTTTTTAACAATTTTTGACATGTCTAACTTTTTTTTGTACCTTACATTTACATGATGTTGAAAAACCTCAACTTTATAGATTGATAAGGTACAAGAGTTATCAGTAAACTGTGTATTTTAATGTTTTTCAATTGTTTGCTGTGACTGTCTAACACTAAACTGTTAAATTCTTTCAATTTTGGACATGTAAAAGGGGCTATCTATCAAAGTGTCTGTCTATACGTAGATTTGTTTCACTTCCACTATTATACAATTTCTAAAATAATTTTTTTATTTTTTTACGAACGTCTTACGTACATGGCTGTTTCTACTTGGAAAGGCAAATGTATCTTAATACTTTAAATATACCGGAATTGTTGGAACAACCAAGAGAGATAACACTTGGACGGACACGAGTGATGCCATTACATGGATACGCGTGAGTGTACACGTATGCATTTTTATTATATGCAAGGAGGCTTCTGTGCGTCCCTCTCTAGACTATACATCCATGGCCGAAAACAGCTCAAAGTGGCTGCCTATACGTGGATTCGTTTCACTTCCACTATAGTATTATTTCTAAAATAATTTTTTTATTTTCATACGAACGTCTTACGTACATGGCTGTTTCTACTTGGAAAGGCAAATGTATCTTAATACTTTAAATATACCGGAATTGTTGGAACAACCAAGAGAGATAACACTTGGACGGACACGAGTGATGCCATTACATGGATACGCGTGAGTGTACACGTATGCATTTTTATTATATGCAAGGAGGCTTCTGTGCGTCCCTCTCTAGACTATACATCCATGGCCGAAAACAGCTCAAAGTGGCTGCCTATACGTGGATTCGTTTCACTTCCACTATAGTATTATTTCTAAAATAATTTTTTTATTTTCACGAACGTCTTACGATACATGGCTGTTACTACTTAAAAAGTCAAATTTATCCCAATACTTCAAAGTATAATTATTCAAATTCACATACAAGAAGATAATCATACTAAGAATAACAACGTACGCAAAAAAGTTAAGGACAGAGAAATCAAAGTTGAATAAAAGGACAAAGAGATGAGATGAAAAAAGGCGGCGTAATAAACATTTTTTAATCTTTTGCAATGACTTTGGAACACCAAAGTGTTAGATTCTTTCAGTTTTGGCCAGGTAGATGGAGGTATCCATCAAAGTAGCTGCCTAAACGTAGACTTGTCTTACTTACTACATTATATTATTACCAAAATTATTTTTTTACTGTTTACGAATATCTTACGATACCTGGCTGTTTCTACTCAAAAAAGCAAATATATCCTAATACCTTAAATACACCGGAATTGTCGGAAGAACCACGAGAGAGAACACTCCACGGACACGAGTGATGCCATCGCACGTACACACGTATAAGTGCGCAGGTGTGTCGCGTCTGCGTGTATTTCATTGTTCATAAGGTGCAAAGAGGCTTTTCATACTTCTCTCTCTAAACTATACAGTCATGGCCGAAAACAGCTCAAAGTTTTTGACTATACGTGGATTTGTTTCACTTACACTATTGTATAATTTCTAAAATTGTTTTTTTTTATTTTTCACGAACGTCTTACGATACATGGCAGTTTCTACTTGGAAAGGCAAATGTATCTTAATACTCCAAGTACACCGAAATTGTTGGAACAACCAAGAGAGATAACATTTGGACGGACGCGAGTGATGCCATCACATGGATACGTGTAAGTGTACACGTATACATTATGTGCAAGGAGGTATATGTGCGTCCCTCTCTAGTCTCTACAGCTACGGTCAGAAAGAGCTGAAAGTGGCTGTCTATACGCAGATTTGTTTTACTAACACTATTATATTAATTCTAAATTATTTTTTTTATTTTGTACGAATGTCTTAGGACACATGGCTGTTTCTACTTGGAAAGGCAAATGTATATTTCAAAGTGTTACGATTCAAGTTCATGCGATGCTCCACCAGCATTGTCGGAGAAACCATGAGAGAGAAGATTTTTCAGTAAAAGTCCAAGCAACACAACACGTCCCCGTCATGTATCTTATTGAAGCATCTGAACGTCAAAAGGACACACTGCACGTCCATTTAGGAAATGTATCAGAAATTAGTCACTTATGGCAAATCGTATTCGCAGAATTAATGATTCAGGATTTTATTCTATCATTAAATTGAAAATTGAGGTTTTTTTACAACATACCCACTCTAACACAAGTCTAGAGCCAGTGTGGATTTTATTTCGAATGATTTATCATTTTATTTAAAAACGGACATACAGAAACGTAGATGACTTTCACGTAGATAAACCATTAAACTTTACGAGTAAACAGGCAGTTGGAATATCAAACAAGTACGTGATTGTCTTTTGAATGAAGCTCCAAAATGACCTATCGAAACACATCGAATGTAAACACAGAGAATCGGACGAAGAAGGGCAAACAAAAGAAAAATCACGGAAAAAAAGCAAAGGAGCAGATCGAGAGGAGGCTCGTTCAAAGGGAGGGCATTCCCACAACTGCCATTAGCATAAAGTCTCTCCAGACGAGACCAACAGCTGCCCGTTGTACACGTGTACGCTTCCTCTGTTTCTGGCCCTCTTCGTCCCTATCTCACTTTCAACCACATCGAACCCCAACTAAACTATCAGCTTTATTGGTACACGCAGCGCTTTTAACATTACACTTCCGTGCGCGCAAGCTCCGACCCTGGCTCGTTTCCGCAAGATGCGCTTTCTCTCTCTCCATTACAATCTTCCCTCCTCACCCCTTCCATTGCAATCATCGTCCGCGAAACTGCCTCCCCCCCTTTTGCCATCCGCACAGCGCGTACGCGTGTGTTTGTGCTTTCACGCTAATTACTTTTTGCGACGCGACGATGCCCCGATGAATATTTTAGCCATCGAGGTCGCGCCAGCGTCGGAACGAGTGCGAGGGAAGGATTTGCTCTGGTTGTGCATTCGATTCCTGCTCGGCTTCGCCCGTGGAAAATTGCCATTCGGAAAAACCTGCGTCCTTCTTTTTGATAATGATGGCGATGCTGGTATTAAGGTCTTGTTGACGTGACCCTTCCCGTTGGGCGTGAAAAATAACACGTATCTGAAAACGATTTACGTTTCATTTGGCGTCTCATTGATCGGACTCTTGTACAACGACATGACGAACGGTTCAGGCGTATACATGGTTACAAAGAAAGTATTTTGATGTATCAATACGTTACGGTGAGCCCCAGATTTTTCGAGAGTGCATAAGTTACAAAGAAGCTCTTGCAATTGTATATCTACAAGAAAGTACATTTCCCAAATAAACGTGCTGTGTGTACTTTTGCCGATCAGATACTTAGAGAAGATACATGACGGGAATATGTCGTATTTCTTGGACTTTCTCTCGTGTTTGCTCCAACTATCGTATGAACTTGAATCGTAACACTTTAAAGTGCAAAAATACGTTTGCCTTTCCAAGTAGAAACAGTTATGTATCGTTAGACGTTCGTAAAAATTAAAAAAATAATTTTGGATATAATTTAATAGTGGATGTGAAGCAAATCCACGTATAGGCAGCCACTTTGAGCTGTTTTCGGCCATGGTTGTTTAGTTCAGACAGGGATGTACGAAAAGCCTCCTTGTACATAATGTGCAATGAAATACACGTGGACTTCCGCGTACTTACACGTATACGTGTGATGGCATCACTCGTGTCCGGCCGAGATAAGATAAGACCCAAGGCGACTCTCCTGCGCCTCCTTCCTCTAAGCGAGGAGCTCGTTATACTTGAGCTGCCGGTTGCCGCTACCGTCGCGACATCCGGAGGAGGACGATGGGTACAATGATATCCTTCGCGTCATACAGCAGGAGCGTGTTTACCGGCACATTACCGTACATAGTGGCCTCACTGCTGTTGTTGGCGTATCGCCTCCCGTGGCCTCTCTCTCCTCACTCTCTTTCCTCGTACAGTGTACGTAGCTTGAGACGCTGAGGTGTGTATGTATACGTAAATTCTCCCCCCCCCTCCCCTACCTCACCGCGACTGTACTGTAAGGGCGAAGTGTATATAAGCAGAGCTCCAACTAGTGACCACTCGTGTGTATACAATATGAACAGATGCGGTCTCTGCTCGTTGTTTCTTCTCTTTCCTGCTATCTTAGTGATTCCCGTGTTCCTATTCTCGTAATTTGTCGGCTTTATATGTTGTGTAATAGGTGCGGCGCATTATGTTAGGGCTGTGCTTGAAATTTCGCCTGAGGACTGTTGGTGATTGGAGCTTGGTCGTGGGGTATGTCTCTACGTGCTTGTACTCGGATATGCACGGAGTTGCCAAGTTGTCTGTGACGCTTTTTTTAAATAATCATGTGAGCTTTAATATCGAAAATAAAAATAACATCTCGTATTGAGTTCTTTGAAGACGATTGTCTATATTTTTTTGTTTCCTTAGATGAAGCAATTTTATGGCCAAAAATCACATAATTGGATAACTTTCTGTGCAAATATGTTTTCTAAAATTTAAAAACTGAAAAAAAAATGTCCATCCGTGTATGTATGTGATCAGTAATATTGCGGAATCCTTCGATTTTGTCCAATTTCAATGCAACGTGGTTCTTTTTTTGTTCTGTTTTAAGATTTTATTTGTCGCTGTTGAAGAAAATTTGGGGTCACTGTCTTTTTTTTCACAAAAGAGTTGGAAGTATTGTTTTTTTTTTTTTACTTTATTTCATTTGCAAACAAATAAAATTAGATCCTGTTTAGTTACATATTTATAAGGCATAGTGACAACAAAAAGCAGATTTTCATTACTTATGGATCAAATATTGTCGATAAAAATCTTTTACATGTTAGAATAACTTGTCTACGTTTACCTGTGTTTTAAATTTACTTTATTAAAATATCTCACTAATTGCATTTGCGCCATTCAGTAACAGTTACAGCTGATCCAAAAAAAAAAATAAAAAATGCTCCAAAAATTTACACCCCACAACCAAAAAAAAATAAAAAAAAAACCCAGCTTTCAAATCAATGGTACCTTCTGCAAGCTCTGTTTAAAACGAACATGCCCAACGAACTTTCGTGAAAGTACTTTAGAGGGCTTTACAATCTCGCGTGTCCACGGTGGGCTGTGTATGTAAGCGTACAAATACCTACACCCCCACCACGGGCACTCTCGAAAATGCAAACGAGCACCGTCTAAGGGAAAAGCAACTTTGCCATTCGAACGTTACCGCTGATAGCGAGGCGATTGTACCGTCTAGCGTTTGTGTAATTGTTACAAATGACTTTTAGCGGAGCACTCGAATTCTTTGCGTTATTCTTTTCTTTTCACGCAAAGTTTTAAGGGATGATTAAGCAGATTTTGATGCGACGAGGAAGCCGATAAGAGCATTGAGACGGGGATGCACTCGTGATTCAGTGAGCGTTTTTTGAACGGGCTCCCTTGGAATTTTCTGAAAAAACGACGATCATTAGCGTAAATAAGATACGATCGAGATGCAGCGCAAAAAGCTCCGAGTGCAAAGCGAATTAAAAATCGGAGCACGTAGTGACGGTGAATTTTTCAAATGTGGACCAGCGTTGCTTTTGTACCCTCACTCCCGAAAGAAACGTATGGAAAAAGAGTCGGTAATGAAACAGAATAGCGAATGAAAAGCTCAGGGAGCAGCAAAAGCTCGCGAAGGGAACGGCAACTCGAACAGTAAGTATACATACAGCGCCAGAGAGAAGTTAGGGAATGGTAAGGCTAATGTTACGACACGAAAATTCGCAGCAGTATCTGGCACTTTCGACGCACGAGTACGGAACGATCGTGTTTATTGCGGCTCGTCCTAAATTAGCATTACGCGCAACTGCACTCGTGCCACATCTGCAATAACCCTTATTCCCTCCTCAATTAGCATTTGTCGCTTTTGCTTAAAAATACCGAATTATTCATAACTTTCTCCTCTCCCATCTCCTACGGGGATATACGCGATGGAAGAAAGCACGCCCAGCTTGCGTCACCACATCGCTCGTGTTCGATGGTCGGGGCAAACTTTACTCCGTGCGAAAAGCATTTTCCAACGTGATGCTTGACTCAACTTTGCGCAATTGCTTGAAACCTATGTAGGGTAGTAACAGTGTGGCTGGAAGGATAAAAAAAAAAAAGAAAAATGTTTGAGATAGAGCGATTTTTGAGTGTTTCCGTGGACTCTCTATTTATCGTAAAGCTGCCGCTGCAAGTCAACTGTATTTAAATGGCTGTTTAGCGGCGCGATGATATTTTTTTCCTCGTCTTGCATATATACACCCTCTCAGTCGTCTTTACTGGCTGGTCGTGCTGTTATTTCGACGCTTGTTTGGGCTTGGGCTGTATAAAGCGTACATTATGCGCGTGGCTTTTCGATGCTCCCTCGTGTTTATTATCTCGCCCGCATCTTTTGTTCTCGTTGTCGAGCACGGCATTTTACGCACCGCTTTATTTGCATTAATGGCTTTGCAGTTTGTTCGCTTTTTACAACCTCGTTACAAACGACATGGTTATCTTTGCCTGCGCGAGAAAGTGAGCACATTAAATATGAAAATAATCAAATAACATGTATTTGAGACGCTTTTCTTGGCAAAGTAATTCGTGTCTCTATCTGACATTCAGCTCAGACGTAAAACGATGGTCTCATTTCTTGCATGAATCGATATCAATTTTTCCGTAAAGTTCCAGGATACTCTTCTGTTTTAAATTTTACATTATTTACTCATAAAAATCTTTATTTGTTTGTTGCTGTACAAATTCTAATATGACATTTAAATGATAGATACTGTTTCCCTAAGAAATAAAATAGATGGTTTTTACGTTTTTTAATTTTATTTTTTTAATACGTTAAAAGTAGACGTTTTTTGAGAAGCTGCTGGCATTTATAGGATATTTAGATCTGTTTTTTCCATTTTTGTTTCATCGACAATGGCTTTAGCACTTGTGAATTTTGGTTTTAAAATTGTTCACATACAAATGTTTCTTATCTGAGATTAAAAATTCAGCAGACTTCATTCGTATACATGTTAGAGCTATCAACTTTGATAAATAATCGATTCTTTTTTTAAATAAAGAATAATGAACATTGAAATTTTCAGAACAACACCATAATAATTTATACTTAAACATAAATGAATCTCAGCGTGAAATCTTGAGATTGATTTATCTTTAAGTATGATACTAATAGTAATAATAATAATAATAATAATAATAATAATAATAATAATAATAATAGCAGTATAAAATAAAATGGGTATAGACTTATATAATGAGTATTCTTTGTATCAATTTGTAAAAGGTAGACTAGAACAATTATTTTGAATATTGTATGTGTGGTATTATGACCGACCTAATTCGATGATTTCTATACCTTATGTCTACAGATTTGGTGTTTAACAAAAAGTGGGGTTGATTTGATTATGCCCCAAAAGGATTCACGTACCCACTAGCCTTATCAAATATTATTAGTTTTAGTGATCAAGTTCCTAAGGTATCATTCAAATTGACGACTTGCTCGTACACTAATTACTTTGTAATATAAGGGCTACAGTGTTTACTGCCACTATCAATGATATCTCGTGCATGTACTACAGCCTAATGTGGAAAGTAATAAAAATACTTCTGATTCCATAGACGACTCTAATTATATTAATTAATCAACCTTGTGAAGGTGGGGGTGTTTCATCCCCCTTTCTTGAATTTTTTTGTTTTTTTTTTTTCACAGTTTCCTCGCAGTATAGAAATAAAGGAAAAAAAATTTTTTTTCCTATCGTCTCGTAAGAATTATAGCTTAAAATTCTTCCTTCAATTATTGTTACATTTTTGCTGTAACAAATTTTCCCTCTCAAATTCTTCTTACAAATTATTAAGACCAGATATAATTATAATACACGCTTGTCCTATATGGAGCGGCTTCGAAGGGGCATTGTTATACACCCTAGTTGTTAAAAATCTCAACAGCTAATCGCATAAGTTTCGTACAGTTAAAGAATAGAAAAAAAAAAAAAAAACATATCAGCACTTGAGTAAGAAAAAAAAACAACGCTCGAAGACCTGCACCCTAAGGTGTCGGAGCGTGTGTGCAACGTAAATTCCTTTTCCTCCTGTTCTGGCGTAGTACGATGCCACCCAAGCTTTCCTTTTCTCCTGAATCTCTTTTTTTCCCTTCTCTCATTCGTTTCAGTTATTTTTATTTCGCTTACCTTCGAGACAGAGAGAGTGAGAGAGAGAGAGAGAGAGAGAGAGAGAAAACTCTGAACGAAAAGATCAATAGTGCAAGACCGTCTTTTCTGCAGTTTACGTGTGCGCTCACTCGCACGAGAAGCAAGTTTAAGAAAGAGAGAGAGAGAGAAGTGAAATTTGTGTATGTGCATACGTATGCATACACGATAAGAGGAGATCGTATCACCGTAGCGAATTTCAAGAAAATTGCTGCCTCCCTCTGCTGCTTTTCTTACTCCGCGATCAATGATGCTGATGAACATTTACGACCGTGACGCGATTCACGGCTCTAATTTACAACAACGTCGAAACGATCATTATCTCGAGTTTTAAAAGAACACGTACATAAAGACGTATGGGGTCGGCAAAAAATTTTTTTCGCAAATAGCTCGCAGAGTATACGAGCCAAGGCAAACATTTGGCCTCTCGTCGGGGTATAATTCTCAACTTGTGCCACTAGAAAATACGCCAGCTTTTAAAAATACTTTATTTTCTCCTCGGGCGCACTTTGCGCCACTAGGTCCGCGGTCCGCACGACTCGCTCGATTTTCCCCTCCAAATACTCTCCTGCGTACAAAAGGACTCCTTACTAAAATTCATATAAATAACCGCGACTAGCTTAAAAAGCAACCGCTACTGTCACACGGCACCAAATGAGGGGAAAAAAAAAATATAACGAAACGGAGCCAGCCAAGTAAATGGTTGTACGAAATGGATAGAGCCGTGCTCTCCCGACGCGAAAATCCCCTTCGACTTTCATGAAGATTCATTAGATCCCGGAGGTATGGCCCAACGCATAGCCGTACCCCCGCAATTAATCAACGCAAGTTCAACAGGCTCCTCCTCGGCCCACACCCTCCCATCGCCCGGGCATCCACCCTCGCAAAAACCAAGCGGTACAAAAGAAGAAACAAAGGAAAAGCTGCTCGCAGTAGGTCGAATACTCCAGGGGGGGGGAGCTTTATCTTTGCGCCGAAAAAAAGGGATGACTCGATGCTGACTAATTCTTCCCCCGGACCGGCCAACTGTGCGCAGTTGCTCTCCTCACGCAGCGGGAAATTCAATTTTTTCGCACTCCCGAGAGAGGAGCGAGTACATACCATACACCCTCCCTTACATTAAAGCGTGCCCGCGTCTCTTACGAGATATAAGTAGCGGGAGGTCGCATAAAAGTGACAGCGAGAGGGTGTATGGGTATGACTGGAGGTACATGGACGTAGAGGCCGAGAGATAGAAATAGACAAGGGAGGAGGAGAGTCCATAAGGTTACCTTATGTTATTCCACGCGCTATTACCGAGAAGCCATCCCCGACTCGCCGAGGAAATAAACCCCCTCCTCGGCGCGTCTAGGTATTATATACAATAACGCACACATGGTCCGCGTACATGGGGCTTCGGATTTTTTCTTATTATCCTCTTGTTCTCGTGACTCTTACTCGCCTTGCGTTTCTCTCCTCTTTGCTGTGGGGGTGAGGTTTTTCTTCCTTTCGCCCATACCCCGTCCTCCCCGTTTTTTCTCTTTTTTACGCGCGATGGAAATTCTATTTCCTCCAGCAGGACAATTTCACGCATCCCTCGGTCTGTTGCGATTTTCTTGAGAAATGGAGTCTCGAGATAAGTTTTCCAAAACAACAACCCACGGGCCTCGCAACCTCAGCAATTTGACGGGATTTCAACTTTTGCACGCGACTCAATCAAATGCGAAGGTAGCAACATGCTTTTTCTCTTTATAGCTGTCCACCTGAAAAATTTACAATTGCATTGCCGATTGGAGTCCACGAATTTGAATTGATTGCAAACATCAGGATGTCAGTGTTGATTCACTTTTTTCAAATTTTCTCGATTAAAGTCACGTCAATATACACACTAAGGCTGAAAAAATCGAAACGAAGATCCAAGGTTTCCACAAAACGTTGACTCGACGATAAACCCCCGCACGTATGCATACATCTGGGAGAAAAAAAAGTAATATTTATCATTTCAATTTGTTGTCGTGCGTACAACACACCCCCTGGGCAAGCACACTCTCGTTCGAGTTGATTACGACAAATATAAGCAAGAGATACGACTCTCCGCGCGCTCGGCTCTCTCTAGTTTCATTTTATTACGCCCAGCCGCGCCTGTTTGCTCCCTCTCTTTAACGATCGTGCTCCACTTTTTATTTGTCCCCTCGTTTCACCTCGCGCGCACATACACATCGCTGCATTATATCGAGGGTGGGTCCAAGTCGGCGGCGACGAAAACCTCGAGATGGAGCGCACGAGGTATAAGTACACGAGAAAGAGACGACGAGCTCGTACATAATACGTGAGCTCGGGCTAATTTGGGGGATAAGGCGTCGAGTTATTGGTCATTCGCGCGAGGACGTAAATGGAGCTGCGCGGAGCCTTAGAGGGAGAGAGAGAATACACTTACCCCCCCAAGGATATGGTTGCAGCTGATATTGCTGGCCACCTGAAACCCTGTGTGTGTGGTATCTGGTCGTTTGCTCGTTATACTTTTTCCCCTCGTCCAACGTTATTAGGTACATACACGTACGCTGTTGTGTGTGGTTGTTTGTGTTTGCTCAACCACGCGCTGCTTCAGCGAGTGTATTATACCGGAGTCTCGCTTTGGCTCTTCCCGGCTTTCTTCTTCTTGGCTCGTCGGCCCCTTTTTTCTCCTTTACGCGTGTATACCCTCTTTTTCCTCCCTTGGACAGATAAATCGCGAGATAACCTCGCCTTCGCGGAGATTTAAAGAGGCTATTAAGCCGCGTAATGTATTTTTGCGACTCGTAAAACAAAATGTACATTTTCGCGAGAGGACGAGCGAAAGAGAGAGGGAGATACCGGGACCGATTTGCGCAACGATGACTATTTAGGTTGGGTATACGAGTATGTAATATAAATAGGGATGATTGTTGTAAATCTCTTTCGTTTGCGGAAAACGTTTGGCGACGCCGCTCGGGTAGTTTTACTGCTGCGGATAATGTGAACGATTGTCGGCGATATTTTTGGGTTATTTACGTTTCATGTGATTTTTCTCGTGCGTGCATGAGTATACGTGTGTGTCGATCGAGGTTGTAATTTTCATTTATCGATGTAACATTGGGAGTTGTTCGGCTTAATGGTATAGGTGCATTGTCGAAACAGTCGATTGTTGGCTACGTTGGAAATTTTTTTTTTTTTTTTTTTTTATTGTCCTGATTTGGAGTAATTGACAAAACAATGTGCAAGGAAAACGAGACGACGTAACAAAATTAATTGGTACCATCAACCACAACAGTTGAGCAAAACTGTATGTCTTTATCTAACTTCAATATTTCGGCGTTATACTGACTTTTTCTTTAGGAAAACTATAGTAATAATAATTTCAAGAAACATTCGTATGGTCTTGCAGTGGTAGCACTGGCATACGAAAGTTTTGCGAGTCCAACTTTAGTTATTTCTTCACAGCCAAAGAAGTACTACCTAAATACAAATTGTTTTGTAATCCAACAATGGCTCGAAATTCACCCAATACGAGCCATTAGCACTGGACGTGAAATGGAAGATGCTACTTACTTACGTTTCAAAACATAATGAAAGTTTTACCAAGTGTGAAAGCAGAAATCCTATAGCGAGAGCAAAAAAATTCAGCACAACTTTCCACGTACAGAGAGATAAGGGAGGAAAAAAAAGCTAGTAAAGCTTACACTTCGAGTCCAATCTCGTACACAGCGCTAGGAAAAGGTCGGTGCATGTGTATACTCGTGAAGTGCATTATTAAGAGACCCTTTTGCTCGGCCGGCTCGCCATTGCGATACAATTTTTATTCACACTTTTATTTTCCCTCCTCCCTCTCTCTCTCTCTCTCTCTCTCACTCTCTCTACGCCTGAGAACGTGTTACTATATATATATATATATATATATATATATGCGGGTCCGTCCACTTTACTATGCATTGAATTGAATTCAACAGGAGGCGAAGGCCGGGAATAGAGAAAAACAGAATTGGACGTTCCGACGTTTCCGTCATACGTGAGCGCACAATATGCTGGTATTTTCGAGTCTTCCTCTTCTGCGTTCATTTCCTTTTATCCTTCATCTTCCAAATTCAGCTGGAGATGGGCTGTGAACCTGCAACTGCTTTTACTACTTGATGTTACTCTTATAAATGCTCACGCATTTTTTTCCCCCCATAATACACGAGCAATTTTTTCATCACTAGAACTCAAGTGGCCTTATTAAAATAATAATCATCGAGGAAATGAAGAATCCCCAAGTGGCTTTATCGCTGAGTTCCATATCTATTGTTAAAAATGGGAGCTTTCATTTATAGCCAATCACTTGTAAATATATCATTGAATTATGCACAAGACTTGCATATGGCATACCAGCTTCTTAGTTTTTTGACCCAAGGCCATCCACAGACAAACATAACGCCACCGCGCTGGTTCAGTATGACGTGAGTCGTTGTTATACGAATCCGTCGTCGAATCGCGAATAAAAGTGTTCGAGTGTTCGAAAAGCTTGTGTCAGAATTGGAATCAGTCTAAACGTTTCTGAGGGTGTTCTGTGGATCATTGCGATTTGCAGACTGCACAAAAAAATCCAAAAACTTCCACCACTTTGGTTTGTCCTCGGTGGCATTCTCCTTCGTTTCTTATTGCACTTGTTTCCCGCAGAGTACGAAAATGGAGCTGCTGGTTCACGATGAGTCCTTTCAGCTCGGGGCACAGGCAAATGTTGTTGTCAAACAACTCGTCCAGTCTCGCCTTTATCTTGTCCCTCTCTTTGCTGCACCCAATATCTCCGCACAGCTTCAGGAACTTTTCCACGCTAGCCTCAGTGTGCACTTGACGTCATTCGCAAGATTTGTGCGGTACTGATCGGCCAACTGTTCGGCGAGTCCCCCTCAAAATGCATTGCTGTACAATTATTTTTTCGCACCTCGCAAATTTTTGTACGTTCCGAACAAGTCTACAACACCTTGCGGTAAATTGTTACTTGATCTTTGTTAGGTACTAAGTGTTAGGACATTGAAATGTCCATGAGAGGTATTAAAAATATTATTTGAATTAATTTGAAAAGAATTCCATCCGTAGAGTCATTGATATTTTTCCTCATCAAATCAAGCCATTGTTGATTAACTCTTCGGTAAAACATAAACGAGATAAAATTGTATACACTCTACACATGGCCTTTTATCGAATTTATTGAGCCAATAACCACATTAAACACTGTATATTGTAGCCAGTAGGCTGTACCGTTGTATACACCACGCATTATTCCATTTACTTATGTAACCTGCCACAGACGTACGGCGATACGATGTTTCAAGATTTCCAGTCGGTATAAATTATAGTTTTATAACCAGCACAGCTGCATGATGGTTATTGCGTACGACCCTGTTTATTGCTGCTGCAAAGGAGGAGTAAAAATTTTGAAAAAAAAAAACTTTCAAATGAATTCACAGATCGAGGATCCACCAAGGCCGTGTTTACCTTGATATTTGATCGTCGGTTGCGAGAAATCCAAAAAATCGGTCATTTATGTGCATTCTTTCAACTCTAATACGAAAGAGATAATCAAGTGGAGGAACGAAAAATTTCTCAACCATTAACTTATTTCGAAGCGTTGTAACTTGAGACATTTGCTCTAAAAATATACGAAAAAAAAATTTCTACTAGATGATATGGTACAATAATTTTGATTCCCCAGCCTCTTGAGCGTACAAGTGAAGTTTTACCAGAGGGACCCAAGTGTCTTGTTAAGGAACAAGAAGTTATCTTATATTTTGAAATTTAATTATGAATGTATCAAACCTGGAATGTACGGCCTCGCACAACGAAACACAGTCTGGAGCATGAGCGCAATAAGTAACGTCAATCAAACTATCCTGCGTATGCAAACTCTTACGTGAAATGCATACACATTTTATATACATGCACGAAAAATGACAACAAGGCTTTAATTTTGCTCTCAAGTGTATCTTTTGCTTCATTTTCAAGCCCCTCAAAAACTTCGAGCTCAACAAATTGGATGTGCGGACGAAAATGCATATTACTCGAGACGGAATTGAAGCTGCAAAGAGATAGAAAAATAAAAAGAAATTGACAAAACGAAGCTTGGCAGAACAGGTGCCGTCGAGTCTGCATTCGTAATCTCAGCTCAAATCAAATTTTGTATATAATTAGTTTTTTTCCATCATAGTTGAACATTTAGATGTATTTTCAAATCTTTGAAATAATTCAAGCCCAATTTAATCAAACTTTTTTACGAAGGTAACACGTGGTCCTATAACAGAATTTTAATAACACCTACTTACCTTCTACTTTGCTGCACTGAAAGAATATGCAACAGTGACGAGCATAAATGCTGTAAAATTGAGTAGACTTGCAATTTAAATTAAATTTTGAAAAACATAAAATTTACGTCATAATTGATCGAGGCATATCAATTACTTTATTCTATATTTCAATTGAGAATTCGAAGGTCGTGTAACTTATTTAAATTTTAATCATTACTTACTTTTCTCTTTAGGGTCAAGGCACTATAAAGATAGGTTTACGTAATGTAGGTATTATTTAATTTGCCCTTGGCAATGCTCCTGAATAACAGGTAAAAGTTCACGAAAGAAGTATTTGGAATTTCAGATGATAAAAATTTAATCTCCTTTTAATTATAAGGGGATTAAATTTTTTTTAGAAAGGTTACATTATTAAACTATAAATACAATGAATAACTAAATAGCACGATAAATTAAAAGCTTAAAGCTATATAAAATTTACTTCAAACAACAATATTTTATAAATATTATAAATTATAATATTTAATTGTAACATTATAAATTCATACTATTATGAACCTACGTTTATCTCAATATGAAAAATTGTTGTTGTTTTAGAAATGATATGTTAATTAAATGTAATTATTTGTACGCTCCTAAAAATTAACTTATTTTGTAGTCATGTGCGTCCAACCGTAATTTATTAATACACCAATCTGTTAAATTAATTGAGTTTTTTTGGGAAACTTTTTATTAAACTATTTAATCGAACATATTGTTACACTTCTCGCTGGAAGTAAATTAAAAAAAAAAAAAAAAAGATATTTTGATTGCATCAATTTTATTTTATCGGTTAACCTCCATATTCTAGCGGATAAAGTGATGAACTTTTCAAACTTCCTCGTTCGAAACAAAAATTAAATGTTTTCTAACGGAAATGAAAAAAAGAAGAAAAAAAACAGTAAACATAATAGGCGTAGCTCTTTGATGCAACGTAAGCGTATTTTGGACTCTTTTATACGTACACCGACCCTGGGGCTAAAATTTTGAGAGTAAGAAGCTTTTATGTATTTCAAGCGCGTCGGGGACGCGCCAAACTTCTGACGAGGTGACGACGACGACGTTGGCAGCATCTCTTCCTTACGATCGTGCGACATGAGAGAGAGAGAGAGAGAGTGGAGGGTAGGACCGTAGAGAGAGAAATAACTCAAGAGTGAGCGAAAGAAAAGATGGGTAAGCCGGTACAATGGGAGCGAAGAAGGGCAGGGAGAAGGGGCAGGCGCGTCCTCTGGCCCATATTAAACGGCTTTCATCAGCAAAGTTGGAACAATTTGTCAGACTTACGGCTGAAGTATGACTAATTAGTTATCTCACCTCTCGTCATTATACTACCAAAAGCTCCGCCTTGCTTCCCATAATACCGCCTTCCTCCTCCTCCTTCTATACTTCTAGGAAAGCTCGATTTTCTCTGCATCAACTATCTACCCCCTTCGTTTGTGCGTACGGCGCATAATTTTCCCTCGGCAATAGCTTGTTAGTTTCCAGTTGGTGTAGTCGTTACGTATCAAAACAGATATTTATAAATTTTGATTGACGCTGCCACGTGCCGTGTCTACTGATATTTTTCACCTAGAGAAAAAATTTACGTGAGTATTCGCTGTATACGCAACGGTAGTCGTGACCAAGGAATCTTATCTATAATTTTTATCATAGCTTCATGGTAATTTTTACCTTACAAAAAAACTGATATTGCTCAGCTATACTTTTTACGCTGAAGTATGATAGTTTTACCTATGCAAGTATCTATATAATATTACTGACATCTGACTTTATTTTTTTCTTAAATCAGGAGAATCACCGAAAAAGTTTATCGTAAAGCTTCGATTAATATTATAGTTACAATACATATAGTCCCAACTTAACCACTAATTTTACGGTAATATAAATCATGGTCCTTTTTTCCCCGTTTTCGTGAATCACATATTCATATTTTTAACGTTAGCATTTATTTACTTTTTTTTTTTAACGAGTCCTCCAATAACCCTTGATAAACAAACATACTGTCACCAACTATTCGATGGATTATTGTTCATTTGCTTATATTTCTGCTTGTATTTGTATTTTTGTTTTTACTCCCCAACGTGATAAAAAAGTCACGCATAGGCACTCGTGCACCCAACCAAGTAACAACATAAGCTCCCGCTCCGGCTCTCCAGGCATTAGTATACTTGCAGATAATCCAGAGTCGTAGGTAGGCAAGCCCCTGAAGTAAACGTGAAATTACGACGTTGCGTGGCCATAGCGACAGTCCACGGCGCAGTGGCCAACCGTAAAAACTACATCACGGAAGTACGTGGGCAAATGCGTATGTGTGCTTGTGCGCGAGTATATAAAGAAGAAAGTGAAAAAAAAAATCACGAAGGAACGAAGTGTAGTCGTAAAACGCGAGCTTAATCAAGGGTGTCGTCGAGAGCTTTTGCGTCGCCCGTAACACACGCACATACTACTTGCTTGAGCCGCTCTCTTACTCTCTTTTTTTTCCTTTCAAAGGTCGTTTACGCTGCTCATCGCGTTTATGGGTGTATAACGTGGCTACGTACTGCGGAAAAAACTGCGGCTAGTTGGCCTTTTTTGCTCCTACTTATACGAGTACCGTCGAAAATTTAGAAGGATAAACAAAAAACCGTTGTACTCTACTATGCTGTGCACTACTTTTTTTTTTTAATAATCCGTGCTTACAAGCATTTTCAGCCCATAATCGCACAAGTTAATGCATAATGTGATGTATAGTATGCTATGCAATATAATATAAAGCTTCGACTTGCAGAACCAACGTGAGTCCAACTATTAGTCACGACCAACTTTAAGTTACCAATGATAATACAATAAAATCTCATGTTGTCAAGGATGATGATAAAGCATCTTTTTTACCTACCCTTGTTGAAGCAGAAGGTAGCCACGAATTTTGAACTGCATCAAGGGCTTGCCAACCAGAAGACGAAGACGAGGTGTTCTGCCAGGGTATCCAGTCGAGCCAATAAATTATTACAAGGTATGTGCGTATGTAATACACAAATTGTTTTTTGATATCTACACAAAATTGGGTTCTCGATTGTTAAACGGTGGTGCAATCACTTTCAAGTCGTGAGTGATGTCATCCAAGTCTTTGTACCTTGTTTTTGGAATTAATAAAAGAGGGAGGCAATACTGCATTCATACTTACAAAATTTTATCTTGGACAAAAGATTAGGAGAGTTTGTCCATCTTGTCGTCAACAGTGGAGGACAGATTATTCAGTCTAGTAGCTGAATACGGTGAATATGCCAAAAATGATGACAGCGTCAGTTACTTGCAAAATGTTGTTCATGAAATCCACTCTTGACGATATTTTATTAATTTTGTAACATTCGTGTATAAAATTTCATTAAATTTTTTAAATTGATAAAATTTTTTTTTGATTTTTGGTATTGTACTTATTTATTTATTTTTTTTTATGGAGCTTTTGTATTTTGCTCCCTTTGTGTATTGGAATAATCAGATTGTAACCTTTTGCTTGGTACTTTTGTTATATAACCAATACAACCATCTTGACTGCCGTGACTCGTTCATAGAAATGTGAACATGAATCATACAGATGTTTTAATGACAGTATCACGTTAAAGCAACTCCTTTAAAATCACTCCCAAAATGGATAAAGTTTTATTTAAGTCAGTTATACGGAAATTGTGAGTTAATGATGTCGAAAAAAAAAAAAGATATGGCTGACTAAAAAGCATCTATCTTAAAGTAGAATTTCACTTAGTTGCTATCAAAGAGCTGAATCCGAAGAGCAGAATCTGTTTAAAATCATGTTCTTACGACCCAACAACTGACGTGAGACTTATCATCAAAACTAAAAGGCATTCCTCAGCTTACCAGGAAAATTTTTATAAATTAAAACTGTTTCTCAAAGAGGCTGAGAAACTTCGGTACCTTCGCATATTTCTTTTAGCCTTGTTCCATCCGTCTTTGAATATCAAAGCCAATTGAAAACCAGCTTGCCCATGCATATGTATTATTCAGTCCAAAAAAAGTCACATCAAACGGCAAAAAAATAGAAATCCGGAAAAAGGGTCTGAAAATAAGCATACGTCTTGAAGATATTCCGAGAGAGTGAAAGAGAACGAGGAAAGAGGAGGTGACGAAAGCCACAAACAACGATTCATGCTAAAGCTCTCTCGTGTTTTTTTTTTTTTTTTTTTTTTTTTTCTTATAGAGTCTAATATATGCGTATGAGAGGAGATGCATAATAGCCTCAGACACGAAAAGGACGTTCCCCCGAGGAAAGTGAGAAAGAGGCGAGCTGCTAATGCTGCGAACCCGTAGTGCGTGCTCTAGTCGACGAATATGTATAATCTGGCTTATATTTTTTTGAGCTTAAAGCTATTGGAACTGAAATACGCATGATNTTTTTTTTTTTTTTTTTTTTTATTTGTTATAGAGTCTAATAGATGCGTATGAGAGGAGATGAAAAGAACGCCAGAGCACGAAAAGGACGTTCCCCCGAGGAAAGTGAGAAAGAGGCGAGCTGCTAATGCTGCGAACCCGTAGTGCGTGCTCTAGTCGACGAATATGTATAATCTGGCTTATATTTTTTTGAGCTTAAAGCTATTGGAACTGAAATACGCATGATACTCACATTCAAAGACCAAAGGAGGAAACTGTTACACAAAAAATTATATTAATAAAGTACAAACTATAACTTGAAGTTTAGTTGAGAGACTATTTACACCAATGAATTTTGAATTCAATTATTTATTTGGCTGCTGTGTATAAATTATTGACCTGATGTATATATTTATTTTATATTTTCTAATGTTTTACCTCATGGTTTTATTTCTGATTTTTAAATCATCTTACAAACTGTGTTATAAAATGGTGATACACACGTGGCGAAGGAAACAGTTCATTCAGGTATTAAAATTTTTTTTTTCATGGTGAGAGTCAGGAAGTAAAAACCATAATAAATTTTTGAAATTTAAAAGTGTAGTTGAGTTTTTATTCCTGAATGCTTGTATAATCCTACTGATTTCTCAAAGTTTTAGATAACATTTTTTATAAAAGATCTTAATTTATGCATCTTTTCCAAAAATTTTAAGGCCTAGATTGCCCCTCTGGTTTGCTTTACTTCTGACAAATTTATCGTAATTTTACACTTAATTATTGGTGTAAAAAGCTACGAATGTCGGTATCCTTATAAAACGTAAACTCAGAACTACAATTTATAATCTATTTTTTTTTCACATAAAAAATCACGGATGTACCATGCTAATAGATAGTGTTCTAGATATCAGACAGTAGAAAAGAAAAGTTCCAAGCTTCTTTCTTTCGACGCGAGCTAAAATTTTGCGTTATCACTTTTCAACTCACCATCGGAGAGTCTTAAAGTTTTATAGCTCACAGCCTCGAAGTAAGAAACCTACAGAAACAACTGCTTTAAAATTCAAATTGTATCAAAATTCCTCCTTAAACTCCGCAAGTCACATTGACGCAAGGATAAAACCGAAACAGCGGAGAGAGAAAAAAAAGAAAGGCCTTCGGGAAGAGCTTATCAAGCTCGCGTGACTTTCCAGTGGCAATTTCTCCGATCCATAAACGTCTCGCGTTCTTCTTTTCCCAAACTCCGCGTCTGCACATGGTGTACGGCGCGTATAGACACAACATTTGGCCGAAGTAACTTACTGCTCCTCGCCTAAACAATCGCCCCTCCGCACTCGTAATTTACGCATAAGCTAAAGTGGCGTTCCTCCATACATCGTCCCCGAAGCAAGCGAAATTTTCCATACATGCGCATCCCTTTACACGCTGGAAACTTCTTCGTCTCAATTAAGATTCCCGTCCGGAGACTTTGCTCGCGTGCGTGCTTGTGCTTTGTACATTGATACGAAAGCCATAAGGTTGGTTGTTACGATGCCCAAAGCTCGTAAACAAGGACAAACTGATTTTGTCTCTATTGGAAGGAGGAGGAGGAGGAGGCGTCGAGGTGCAGTTGAGAAAATAAGTCGATGGGAGCTAAGAGACAACGAGTATGACTGCACAGTTTATAAAAACAGTCTCGTCTTCGTTTTTGATTTTTTGTTAATTATAGGTCCAGTTGTTTGCTTTATCTCCTATACAATTGAGATATATATTTTTAAATACCTCAAAATACTTTTTAAAACGTATTGTTTGCCACACTTTCAGTTAAAAGCCTGAAGTCCTTCTCAAGCCTGTATGAACACGTAGCCTGTAGCAGCGTCTATGCTCATTAATTATTAATTAATTTCTCCTCTCACAGGCATCTCCGAGGTGTTAAAAGGATATAATATAAAAAAAAAAAAATAATAATAATAAACCATTTTTTCATAAGCATATACAAGTATAAACAAGTATCAAAAACATAAAAATAAATATTTTGTCACTTAAAAATCCCAAGTTACAAAAATTTAACAAGGCCCTTATTAAAAAAAAGGTAAAAAAGTTTTGTCATCAATAAAAAAAACATTTATTCAACAATCATGAAAGTGTTGTAAGTACATTTAGCAAGTATAATACTACACACGTGTATATACATTTTAGTTTTCTTTTTTTAATTAACAGGCGTATTCCTCGGCAAAGAAATAAAAATAAAAAACAAGTAAAAAAAAGTAGGAACCTTTTTTACGTATAGGATAAATTATTTTTTCGCAAAGGCAGGCTTGAACGGTACAAACTGCAGCACGGGCTTGTAGCCATTTTCGTCGGCGGTGTAGGAGACACCGTGATAATTTCCCTTTGCGTCGAAGAAACCGTACGAGCCTTGAACTTTGTAAATGATGTGCTCCTCATTGGTTTTAGGGTCACGGACAAGTACGGCTTCGGCCACTTCGTCCCGGTTCTGGCCGTCGGACAGCTCGTACTTGAAGTTGTAATTACTGAAGCCATCGTTGTTGTGCAGCTCTTCCTTAACAACGGTAATTGGTTGTTCTGCGTCGAAGGCGGGGGCAGGGTCGGCGAATTCGACGGGACTCTTGGCCGGGGCGAGAGTGACATGCTCTACGTGCTGTGTTGGCTTTGGAGTTGGAGGTGCGTGGGTGGAGAAAGGGAAGAGTGTTTCGGGATGTAATCTGCGAATGTTCGCGGAAGCATCAGAGACAACGATAGGCTTGAAAGAATTTGCTTTCAAGAAGGTGGAGGAGAGTCGGGATCGGATGGAGGAGGCCAACCGTGAGTCGAAGGAACCGGCAGATACGACGGCCACGAGGGCGGCGAGAGCTATGATCTGGAAATGAGACAAGTATTTTATGTCGATTGACGCAATTATGAGATTTTTGGTTACTCCAGTGCAACGTAGGAATCATTTGAGCCATATATTTCAGTTTTAATGAAAATTTAGAATGCAGTTCTCTTAGTTGTGTAATAAAATATGTATTCGATCTCTCTTACTACTATAAATCGTAATCATAAAAATAAAACAGCTCGTGGCAAAAAAAAGATTCAACGTTCTTGGAAATTCGAATTAGGGTACGCTTGAACTTATAAATGTTTTTTTCTGTAAAAATGCCGTGATACATCTTGATAAAGTTGAAGAATGGAAAACAGAAATAAAGTATAAAAAATTTCATCAACGACAGCTTTGAGCTTACAAAAACTGTAATTATGTATTATTGGATGCCTGTAAATTTTTTACAAACAAACTCATTTTGAAAGAATACATCAACAAATAAATTGATATGCTTTTGAATTTTCTGTTATTAAAACTCTGATTTCACTGATTAAAACAAAAAATAGTTATTTGATGGAAAGACTATTGGTAAAAATATAATTGCTCTTACCGTTTTCATGGTGATTATATGAGACTAGGAAGTTCTAGATCGAAAGACGAGCTGAGAACTGAATGGGTCTGATGTAAATGTCTCGGGCTTTTTATACCTGCTTCTCCTACTGCCGAAAATTTTTTCTCGCCTATCAAATGTGTGGCCTTTGCCGGTCATCCTTTGTTTGTCGCAACTTTCCCGACTCTTCCATTTCATGGTAAAAAAATTATCGTCCTCTTCAAATCGGGGGGGGGGGGGGTGAATCCTCGCATCATAATCTCTCCTATTAACGTATATTTGTAAATCTCGTACGTATTCATGAGTTTTCGCCAGCGGCGGAAACTGTTTCCATGTCTCACGTTACGAAAGAATCATCTCATTATCATCTATAGTAACCTTGATTGGATATTACCGCACATTGTATCTTCTGATATCCAAAACATTCACGTAGTTTTCCACCTTTATAATAATTTGATATTAAAATTAAAATAGTCTTTAGTATTCACCTTATGAAAATTTTAAAAATCTTATTAAAGTGAGTATTCACTATTTGTTCTTGATAAAAAATCTATTAGTAAATTGAACCATAAGTAATACGCATTATAACTTTTATACCTTTTCCTGAAAAGTAGTATTGTCAAAATTTTTAATTCATGTACAGTGTATAAACAATACAAATGCAACTACAGTTAACCCATGGCATTTGGAGAACCTCTTATGTAACTCCTCGAATATTTTTTAGTATGTAAAACATAAATAAATGTATTGGAAATTGACGAAGGGCCCCTTCAGGTGTGGTAGGCCTTGTGATAAAGTAACCCCCCTCCCTAATCTGACTGCAGTTGCAAATGAGATTTGTATTAAAAAAACAAATTTTGGTAATAACGAAAATTAATTTTTTTTCTTTTTTTTTGCCTGCAAATATCCACATAATCTTCAAATATACAAATCCATAAACCGTTTTTTATCTGTCCCATTAGGTAATGTAATAATTGTATTGTTACTCAGAAATACATCTATAAAGGTAATTTATACTCTTAGTAGTACACTTGCATTTAAAATCAACTGCACAAAAATCAAATACAGATTGAACTGGTGCTCGATTAAGACGTAATGTTTTAGCATATCTATGGCATATTAAAGTTTTAGGCAGCTATTTTAATGACAATATAAAAACTATACATCATAAAATAAAATATATTACTATCACAATTATTAACTCTCGACATAAATAATACAACACATTACTTTTTAAATCCTTACTTTTGAGCTCGTAATGATGGTATTAAAAATATTATCTACATTACATATTTTTCAGCTTTTTAATTAACTATCAGTTTACTGGAAGCATTAAATCAACCGTGAAAAGACTATATAATGTGTAATAGTCCAAAAATATCTTAAAAACGGCACTTCTGACACGTATTTTTTCAAAGGTGTAGGCCGAAAGATCAGGTTTTTCACGTTGATATACAATTTCTAGAGGAGGATTTCTGTTTTCCCGAACATATCGAACGCCCCAGAGAAGATGGGTATACACCGTTGCGAAAGAGCCCGTGTAAGAGCCTGTGTTGCCGTATGTGGTAGCTCGCAGTACCTTCTATTAACATAGTATTGATGCTCTGCCTTTACTTTAGCATTTTATATTTTAATGAAATCAGAAATTCTCTGAAAATGACAGTATCGGTGTAATAAATATGCCGTTTTTATTTAGACCATAAGTAAATATTGTATTACTTAATAAATGTGATAAATAAGCCGTAGTTACCTGTGCAGAGTTTACCATTAAAGAAAAGGGCGAGGGTGATGGTACGAAAATGCCCATCTTTTCTCAAATGCCGATATCGTGACGGGAATCTGATGCACTTTCATAAAAAACATTTTTTAACATCTGAATACTTACAACCGTCAGGTGTTAAGTATGTTGTATTTTGTACTTAAGTTGTGTGCATTATTAAGTGGTTCATTCCATTCAATTATTTCTGTTTTTAATATTCAATTAGTCATATATTATTACTTTTTAATAAACAACCAAAAAAATTGATGATTCAGAAGCTTGTTTTTACTGGATTAAAGATTATATTTCTACCAAATCAAATGCACGCTTAAAATTGTATCGTAACAAATTTACACCAATTTTGAGCTATTATTTACTAGTTAACTATATTTTCAACAGCAGAACTTTTACCAAAGTAGTGATAAAATTTAAAAGATATATTTTTGAAATGAATCACATGTTTTTTTTTATGTCAAGATATTATTAGATCACATAAAGTTAAACAGTCATATTGAAGAAAATATTTGGATCTATCAAAAATAACTGAGAAAAACTGCGGTGAAACGAAATTTATATTTTTCAGTACTATTTTATTATCGTAATCACAAATTTAAGGTTACTATAATAATGACGATTCAAATATCAATGTAACTTTGCTAACTATTAGATTTTGGGGAATAAATAATGGTTACAGTGTCATAAGATTGTAGTGTGAAAGAATGATTTATGAACACTTTTGGTTTTGTATGGGTTAAATACAGGTCTCATGGAAAATCATGCATTATCTCATATTTGATCCAACTCAGTACTTGTAACAAAAGAATAATAAAAGTAAAGAGTTCACAACTCCTGGCTGCTTTAGCACAACTCTTCTTCACTGAATATCTTCTCAAACTTTGCACCAAATGTTGAGACTTGAAACTTCACTCTCGTATTTTTAAGATACGAAGGAATGATACGATGTAAAACATTATCTGATTCTTTAAAGTAAGTCATAAACGTTTTTGTAATAAAAATTCGTATCGGAATGTTAGAGTTTTTTCTGGTTGGATAAAAAAATTGTCATACCTTTGGTACAAACTGTTAAAAACTCAATACAATGACAAAGAGCTAAAAATGATTTCATAATTTTTGATAATAATTATTCAAGTATTTGTAGCTTTTGTATAACTTGACATTAATTTTTATTAACGTTATACACACTTGATTGTCAAAGAGCTGATACTACTACCTTAAAAGAAAAGTGTAAGACTGGTAGAATTGATGTTAATCGTTACAGATAATAGTAGTTTTATTTTTAGTGAGGCCATCTCTATTTTCTTGACTGGTTGTATAGTTGGATTGTACCCATGTAATACATAAAAGAAAATAGTTCATTTATAATATTTTTAACATTATAATTTTCTATTATATCAATTCTCTTCTTTTTTAATGGTAAAATCATGCCCCATGACAATGAACATGGTAATTATTAAGTCACTTTTTTATTTACCATTATAAATAAATTTATTTACAATTAATTACAATACTATGTGCAAAAAAAAAAATAAAACCAAAGAGTTTACAATCTCGAAATGATTAACTAATCAATTACGAGGTAAGAGAGTACAGTATACCTGTGTCAAGTGGCTCAAGCCTACTGTAACGGTATCCAACTAATGTTGCGTTGAACTGATTTTTTCTGATCCAATACATCAAAAATAGTATTCACCGAAATCGGAAAGTCATGAATTATACGTGGAATATTCCCAGATTTCCATCATCAAAACTCATACTGATGTGAAAATCCAAAAATGGTAATTTTTCTAAACTAAAATCGACGGGAGAGAAATTCAAAAAATCGACAAACAAATGAAGTATAATGAATTCAGCCGCTTACTCATTGAGTGGGAAGAATATTTTCCAACAGTTGAAGAAGGGGGTATAAAAAGTCGGGGAAAATCGTATTTGACACATTCAGTTCTCAGCTCATCTTCCGATCTAGAACTTTACTGCTCAACAACGAGCACAGTCATCATGAAAATGGTAAGAAAAATCACAATGTTTGAAAATAATTTGGCACTTGGGGATAATATTTTTGCATTCATAAGCATACGTTTAAAAAGCAATAAAGTAAATTATCCAGATCAATATTTAATTTTTAACGAAAAATAATCAAGAAAAATTGCCAAAAAAAATCTATTTACCGTTTGAATTATTGAAGTAAAAATTATTTATTTATCAAGCTTTATAAGATGAAAAAACCTCAAATAACTAATGTTAGACAAAAATTTTGAATGGATAAAAAAACTAATTTTTTCATCTTTTATTCATTTTTTAGTAAGTAAATTGTGATATTTAAAAAAGGACAGTTTAAATTTAATTTACTATCACATCTGATTGGCCAACAATTAACTACTGAGTATAACTCGAGCCAATAAAAATAAAATGCAATAAATTTTTAACTTAATAAACGCACTTTTGGGACATATTTCATCAAACATACAATAAATCTAAAAACATTGAGTTCACTGAGATAAAATACTTGTTCCATTTCCAGATCATAGCTCTCGCCGCTCTCGTGGCTGTCGTTTCTGCTGCTCCACAGCGTGGGATAGATACCTTTGATGCTTCGCAACCCTCCTTCTTCCAGAATCCTCTCACATTCTTCAACACTGCCCCCTCCTACGACAAAGAAGTAGAAAAGATTACCATTGTTAGTGAAGAGCCACACAACAACAATGGCCACAGTCCTTACAGATTCTCTTACCAGCTGTCTAATGGTCAGTTCCACAGAGAAGTCGCCGAAGCCGTGCTGTTCCGTGATCCCAAAACCGACAAAGACTTCACCGTTTATAGAGTTAAAGGGTCATTCGGTTATCCTGACGGAAACGGAAATATCATAACCGTCAACTACGTTGCCGATGAAAATGGTTTCAGACCCGAGGGAGAGCACTTACCTAAGAATTATCGCAAAGGAAAATAGTTTTTTACCTAAAATTTTATTTTATTTTCCTTTGTCTCAGCTTATCTGTTTGAATGACTAAAATGAAAGGCATGTTTTTCGTGTCTCGTATTGCTGATCCTATATAGATATATGGTCACGTATTACAAATTTCAATACTAAAGCTGTTAAAAAATAAATACTGTATTTAATGAATTGTTGAATAAATCAGTTTTTTTGTTGAAAACAAAAGGGTTTGTAAATCAATCGGCCCATCCCTTATTTAATCCATCGATGTCAACTGTGTGGTATACGGAATGGAGCTAGCCAGTAATGTGTGATGAGCAAAAAAGCGTATAAACACCACTGTAAGATAAGTTTTGGATACAATAGGAAATTATTTAGTGTGAAAAAATTAACTCCAACCTTATCAATTTTATTAAGCGTGTAGGAAAACAAACTATTTGAAAAACTGATTTTTATTAATTATATTCAACCCCAAATCACTAAGTATACGTGCTTTTGTCTAAATTTTAGTATAACAAAATAAATAAATTTGATGTAGGATTGCACTTATTGAGTAGGGATGTTTTTCTCTTCAAATTCATTTACAAGTTTTATAACCATACACCAAATATAGATACTATTGGTTGTCCTTTTTTTTACAGAAGTACATAGAATCAATTCATGTTCGTAAATTCGTAATCAAACGATGAATATCGTTAAAAGGTTTGAAATAATTATGCTAGCATACCTCCATTCCAAATGAATTCTCAGTTGTAATGTTCCAATCGATTGGATACTAGAAAACATTTACTTGCCAGACGATCTCTCATTCAAATAAACCTTCATTATACGTAACTGGTCACCTATTGCAACGGTCTTTTTTCATCAGAAATCCCACAAAAAGAGTAAATAAAAATTGACAATGTAGAACGCTGACAGGTCTAACTGTAAAAGGAACAAATGGAGCCAATTAGGCGATGTGTATCAGCGGCAAAGTTACTCAATTACTCATCCCCCTTTAGCTGCTATTTTTCCTGGCAGAGTCATACCCCAAAGATTTTGCAATACAACGCGTATCCATATATTACAGTAAAAACTCATAAAACCGACGAAACTTTCGTTTCGAGAAAAAAGAGTCGTATTGGTCGTGCACGGGGCTAGATAGTCGAGCCATTCCCAAAGATATATGTTTCGCATGAATGGCGAGGGGGGCAAGGACTAAATCTGCAAGCTTTTATTGGCTTGTCCAAACTCGGCATTACGTGTCGACGTACGTATACCATGCACGAAACGGGAAAGGGCAGCGCACACAAATGGACACATGTACACACGTGTCCCGAAAGAAAAGAAAGGAAAAGAGAGGGGGGAGAGGGTGGCAAGATTGTGGCATCTATTACATACGAACGGAAGATAGAGAGGGAGAAAGAGAGAGAGGCGGGGCACGATTACTTTTCGTTGGGTCGGCGATTCGATACCGCGATCGACGGGCAATTAACATCCACTGCTGACCTTGCACTCTAGATCAGTGCTGCTCTCCTTGTAGGTATACACTCTTGTATGGGCACCTATATGTCGATGTTCCGTCAATTTTCTTTCCTGCCGCTCTGTCTTTTGCTGCCTCGTTTTCGTCATCACTCCTACTCTACGTGAGCAATTACTCCCTCCGCTGGTTGTAGAAAAGATAAGGAACGCGAGGGTACATACAATAGTCGAGAAAAGGTGGGGGTTGAAAAGAGAATGGGTGGGGGGCACATAGCAACAGCAGGCGCAAGCGACGCAAGACGATTAGATGACTCGGACGCCATCGCTCTCTTGGTAATTTACTCGTTCATTCTCTCTCTCTCTCTCTCTCTCTCTCTCTCTCTCTCTTTCTATTTTACTTCGCTTCATCTAAGACCCCTTCCCTCACTACCACCATCACCTCAACTTCTTTCCCTTCCCTGCTGATATAAATTACATGCTTCAATATCAGCTGCCACGGAAAAAATGAGTTCCATCTCGGGGGCCCGAGTGGGAGCAAGTATTGCGTAAAACTGTCGCTCGTCTTACTTTTCTTACTCTCTGGCGATAAATAAGCTGAGTGGCTTTCTTCCAAAGTCCTCTTACCGTCTATTCGTATTGCGGGCTTGTTAAAACGCAAGGCTAGCTGATTATCTGCAATGTATTATTACGCTAGCTGTTTTATTTCAACGTAGAGTTTTCGTGTTTAATGTGAGACTTACCCTGGAAAATAACCGGGAAACTGACGTTAAAAAAATGTTAGGTTTTTTTTTTATAGCTTGTCGAATTTCCTGATGATATAATGGGAACTCGCTATTTTTGCAAAAAAAAATTCTACGTTAATCTGAACTGGAAATTGAAATATTTCGAGCAACTTGACGAGAAACTTTTACAATTACTGTTAAAAAATACGTTGGGTAGCCTTCAAAACTACCGAAAAGTCCTTGAAACGGAGGTCGGTAAGCTCGAAAAAGCTCAGTGAGAGCCAAGTGCTTCAGTTGCACGTCATACGAGAGGGAGAACTGAAGAGAATATTTTTAATGAAGCAGAAGAGCAGCTGTAGTCCGGACAAGAGAACAATTTTACAGCACGCACAAGCCTATACCTTCAAGTGCACACGATGAGCGTTTTTTCTCGGGAGATTTTCCGTCCTCCCTCTCTCTTTCATTTTTGTTCTTCCACCACAAATTTATCTCGCGTTCGTGTACTACAGTTTTTTTTCCCCAACCAAGTGACTTCCATTATATCTTTTACGTACCTAATAATATAATATTTTACATATCTACTTAAAAAGAATAAAGTTTTGATGACTTAAAAAAAAAATTACATTGTTTAGAAAATTGTATTTGAATTTGCAAGCTTATGAGAATTATATTAATTCAAGTGTTTACTATCGATGTGGTTACTGAAACTTAAGATAAACGTATAATTTACTAAGAAATAAATAAGTTTTTCAAGCAATAATACTGAAAAGTATGTGATGATATATTTTAATATCAACAATGAGATCTCCCAGTAGTATTTAATTTATTTATTTTTTATTAATTTTTTTTTATCATCATTTTTTTTTCATTACTTGACACATTTTTTTTAATTTCTTTTATTTTTTCACTTTCACTTTATACAGCTGTTTTCATTTTATATTTTTAAATCTATTCTATCTACAATCTCAATTTTTCTTGTGACTTGATTATCCACTCACTTTTTATTTAACATTTAATTATAGCTTAAACCTCAAAAAGGGAAAAGTGTCAGATTAGTCTTGAGCCATAAGCTTCTTTTTATTTTGTTTCTTATTTAAGTTGAGCCATGAAAGTAATTCGTTTATTATTGTTGAATTAGTTGAAACAGTGATAAATGATTAAAAGTATTATTTTAAAACTAAAATAATATTATTAAATCGATCTGTTGATATAAGTTATGTTGTCTCAATAATGTTTTTGAAAACATCATTTCGTAAAATAGAATTAAAAAATATTCCATTTCAAAATAAATTTTTTTAATTGATTTATTTGAAAATAACATAATATATGCAATGTTATATAGTATATACATACTGTTATTTTATACTATGAATTGTAATATTTATTTATCAAATCTGAATTTATTTACATTCGTAGCAGTTTTTCAAATTGTATAAACAAAAATGTGAAATAAAGTAATATGTTAAATCTAATACAAATCCAATGGTACAGTATGAAAAACTAGATGTTACAATCATTAAATTTTAGTTTCTTTCGTGAACTGTTTAATTTTTAAAAAATTTCTTATTCTCGCAAATAAAATAATAAACTTAGAAACACTTGATGTCATTGAATTCTCGTAGGATGTACTAAAAATTAGTCTTTTCAAACCTTAATTTCCGTAAGTTTATCAAAAAACTTTTTTTCGCAATGCGGATACTACCGAGCGACAACAGTTTTCACCGCTGCTTTTTCCCGGGAGGTATAAATCACACTGGCCTTGCCCCTCTCCTCCCTTCTACTCCCTTGGTACGAAGGGTTGCTATTGTAGTTGTTGCGACGTACTTCTGCAACATAAACTGACCTGCCCGCCGGACCATTTATCAATTACTTTAGGGCGATTTTTTGCCCACACGTGACTTGAGTTTACACGATGGTCGATTGTGTACACTGTTTGAGCTTTGGTTATTGCAAACGTTCAAGTCAGAGTAAATTGATTCAAGATTACGTTTTTCTACGAGTTAAAATACATGATATTGTTTTTCAATCCAATCCAGATTAAAATATGAGGGATTATATCATTTTTTTGGTATTCATGATGATGGTATTTATATGTTTTCATTACCATTGCTTCGAAAATTTTACATCATCAAACATTCACATATTTTTTCGTGGAATAGAATAATTTGTATGTAGGTAAGACAGCACTCTGTTTCCGGTATAGCCAATATACTTCCTCAGCAATTCTTGAGGTGTCACCACTTTCCAGACAGCATTGTTCTGTCCAATGTCTCACTACAATGTGATCTTGCAGTATTGTTTTTTAATGATTTAGAATAAACCCTATTTTATCTGAAACTTGCAAAAAATATTATTCACAATCTTCTTTTAAAACAATTTTACTTTGTGTTGAATAATGTAAGAGGTGGCTTTGCACGATTAGCTATCAATCCCAAATAGCACCTACACAATAAAACTGATTGGTTTTTCTAGTGTTAGGTGTACGAGCCTCATTTTAAAAAAAAGCAACGTAAGCAAAATAAATTTTATAATCCGTTTTAATCATGTATTTTATCATAATTGTATTACAGTTTATAAAGATTATTTTATTTATTCAACGATTTGATAACACAGAGTATACATTATAAGTATGTATATTGATTTTATTAAAAGTAAAAAGCAATTATATTCAGTGGCTTCGCGTAAACAACTGGAACTGTTTTTTTATACAATCATTCATAACCCTTTTTTTTCAATTTACGCATGAAAGGATTTGGAAATAAAAACAAACCTATAACAATGTGAATCAAATGAAAACCCATCAAGTCACAAAGCTATATTACTGATTCATATAATAATTACCAATATCCAAGCATAACGTATTCATGGTGAATTAAAAAAGAAAACTATATTTCTAATGCAAAAACTATCTCCTGTCTGTACGAAGCACAGGGATTTAATTATATTAGATATAAAAAATGTTTTAAAAATAAAAATTAGCAGAGGCCCATTATGCTCTCGGAACCTCTTGAACAACATAATTTGCAACAAACCACCAAAGGCTTGAAACTATGCCTACAAGCCAAGATGACCGAACCCAGGAAAGGGTATGTACAAAACGCGACGTCGACCGAGCAACACTCGATCACGAAAACTGTTCGGGCTAATAACGGTCGATTAAAAGGGCGCAGGCCCGGAAAAACATTTACGACCAGCATACTCGGCTCGTTAACGCGAGAGCCCCGGAAGGACATCGATTTACATCAAGAAGTTGGGGGTGGGGGTGGGAGCGGAGAGCCAACGCTTGATAAAGACTTTTGCAGTCTTGGTAAACGACCAAAGTATACAGGGAGGGAGAGCAGGGAAAGAAAAGGGAGGTGCTGCTGCTCTCGAGGTGATAACTTTTGATTTACGCTGTTGCGCTCTCTCGGGCGAACGGGGCTCGAGAGACGAGGAGAACTCGAACTCCAATTAAGTTTTAATGGCAGAGATAGGCAAACGTATGCCTTTAGCACTTTTCTTCGTCTCCGCGGCATGTACGGCGGGTTATGTCTTTTGAGGCCTTTGCCGGTAGGCCGATCGAGGAAAAGGAAGCGTAAGATCAGGAGTGGCAACTTGTCAAGTCGTTAAGCTTCACTTGGAGTTTGCGTTTAACAATTAATTCAACTGAGCCGGCCGAACTTGCGGGAATAAGGTATGGAGGAGTAGGATACTGGGAGAAGGAGGTGCACTCGAAGCGTCTTGAGAGTTGTTTCTTAGCCGTAATGTTATCAGCCAGATATATATATATATATTTCGCCATGGCTTCTGCGTCCATACGTGTTTTCTTATGATTATGGAAGGAAATATATGTACTTCGTATGGTGGATCGTAATTTGTCGCTAAATATGTCTCATGGACTCTGTTTTTTCGCTTTCGGAATAATAAAATGTGATACTTATACTTCGGTGTTGATTATGTGTTTTATTAGTTTCCGTCCATATGGAAAAAGTGTACTTTTTTCTACAAATTTATTAAGTAATGTTTGTCTCTAGTGGGTTTTAAGACTTTAGTCTTAAAACATATTGAAACAGATTTTTTTTGAATCTTACTTTTTCTTTAAGGTGCCAAATCATTGTTTTGAATTACATAATAAACAAATAATAGTTTACAAATAGTAATTTATTTTTAAAAAACAGCTAAAGATGAAGATGAAAGAGGAAGAAGACCGAAGTCGACTACGAAGAAGAAAAAACAGTCTTTATTTGGGCAGATGGTCTCCCTGGGGGTGGTAACCATTTTCATCGGCAGTGTAGTACACAACGAACGATTTGCCAGTTTTCTGGTCAACGTAGCTGTACTGGCCTTGGACTCTGAGAATAGTGTGGTCCTCGTTGGTCTCAGGATTACGGACCACCGCGGCCGTGGCAACTTCGCTGCGAGCCTGGCCATCGCTCTGTTCGACGGAGAACTGGTAATCACCGATACCGATGTTGTTGTGCGGCTGTTCTTTAACAACGTATGTTTCGGCGTCAATGGCACCGGCAGAGGCTACGGCCACGAGGGCGGCGAGAACTACGATCTGGAAAACACAATTTTGTTGAACGTTTGTAATTTTTTTGGCTTACGTAATTTTGTTTGTTTTGTGAGCTATAACGACTATAATATTAATAAAATTAAACATCTAGTGTATTTTTATAGTCATATTTTATACGATAATTCGACTGATTGTCATAAACATTCTATTAGATTAATTTTAATATTTAATATTTTTAAACAAAATAAGTATTTTTAAGTCTTGTGATTACATGTCTACGTATTAATAAGTATTAAGGTGACTAAAAGTACATTGATCATTTACCAATTTATTTATTAAAATGATAATTTTGTCAAAAAGTTATAATTAAATTCTTAAGAAAAGATAGTAACGAAGAACTCAATAATTGACTTGATAAATTGTAATTTATTGGTTAAAAATAATTGACATTCATACAACACTCATTTAGTTAAGTTTTTACATTCGATTTTTATTTAGTAACTTTAAGTAGAAATGGATATGGAAGTTACTAAAAAGATTAAATGAATACTTTTACAAATATTCATAGCATGGTACCAACACTTCCAACAAAAGACAGTAAAACAATTTTGTTTTTCTTTTACTTTTGCTTACAAAATTATACAACAAAATTTTTTTTCAAGTTATTTATAACAATTAAAAATGTTCTTACCACTTTCATGTTGTTTTTGGTCTGGGATGAGCAGTTTAAGATCAGAAGACGAGCGAAGCACTAAATGTACCGAAAGTAATTTTCTCAGGCTTTTTATACTGGCATGTCCAACTACCAAAAAGCAATTGCCGCACGCCTTACCCGTTCTTTCATCATAACTTGTTTAGTACATCGATTCAATAACATAAAATTACCATCTTTTTACCTCAACAGCAGAATCTGTTCATCCAAATCGTTTGCCTTGACGAAATTTTATGAATTTTTCCCATAAACGGGGACCAATTGCTGAGTTTCTGCTCATGCATCATCATTTTGAATGCTATTATGTACACGTGTACTGTAACATTAGATAATATACCTATTTCAACGTAAATGTCTTTTGCCGAGTTTCTTGTTTATCAAACCAAGCATTTTCTACTTTTTTACTGAATCTTAAGTAATGTTACTAAAAGAAAAAATTACGGTTTTTACGGTTTGAATGTTTTATTTATTTTTCTAATCTAAATATTGCATTCAGTTGACATTACTAAGAACTTGGTGAAAAGCAACAATGTTACTTAAATATTTTCTCTTTTCTAAAATTTTACGTAAAAAAAAATTTGAAACTCTATAAAATTCGTACTTACTATAATTTAGATTGCTGTTCATAGCTTTAATTTTTGTAATAGCAAAAATGTTACTAATAGAAAATCGAAAATCGGTTGCAGTAACCTGCATGAATGTATTTTCATTCATTTGATGAGCGTAATCATTTCTAAAAAGTATTGTTGAAACAGTAAAAGAATGTTAAAAAATATAACAATTTGTTATGGTTATAGAAGAAAAAAATACTGGTATGATACCTTAGAAAATAACTAAATTTTCAAAATCGATACCCAATGCTATTCTTTTACTGAAAAAGTGGCATTGTCAAATTTTCTACATACATATTAATCTTGAAATTCTGAAAAATTTTCCATAATAATTTATTTAACTTTTTTTTTTCTTATTTTTTTTTTGTACTTAATTATATGTGTATGTAATCAANGGACCTTCAATTTTACTGTTTTGCAATTTTTCGTCTAACTGTAATTTATGAATCAATTTAAAAAGTATTTTTTTTAACTACTTATGGACCCTTGCCTTTGGTTTGGCAGCTTATTTGAAATCTTTATTGTTTATAAAATTTACTTAAGCATAGTGTACACCATAAGAAAACTTATTTTAACAGCTTGTTTATCCATTTAAAACAAAGCTATATTTTACCGATCTCATTGGACCTTCAATTTTACTGTTTTGCAATTTTTCGTCTAACTGTAATTTATGAATCAATTTAAAAAGTATTTTTTTTAACTACTTATGGACCCTTGCCTTTGGTTTGGCAGCTTATTTGAAATCTTTATTGTTTATAAAATTTACTTAAGCATAGTGTACACCATAAGAAAACTTATTTTAACAGCTTGTTTATCCATTTAAAACAAAGCTATATTTTACCGATCTCAATTGATCTCATCAAATAAACATAATATCAAATCTAAAGAACATATATTTTGAGTTAAAATTCATCCAATAAAACGTATGGTAAAAACAATATATGTATTTCAATATTTACATCATAGAAAGCTTACAATCTACATCAATTATAGCTGACATTGGTCTTACAGGACAACCATCTAAAATAAAAAAAATTTTTACCTAGAAAAACAAAAAATACACCTTGGCGATGATTAAAATACATTTAGGCCTTACAAAATTCCAGTACTCAATGTCCAAATTATTAAAAAACTTATTGTAGTTATGACACTAATTGGGTGTAGGAAAGTGTAAGAATCACGGTGTATTCATAACTGATCGACCTAACAAGGTTTGTAGATAATGTTTGTTCAATTCAAAAGACCATAATATTTGAAAATAGAAAGAAAAACAAGAAATGCTTAAAAAAACTGACGTTAGATAGAAGCTGTAACTGAAGTAACAAATCAGTTAGAACAACTATTAATAGGTATAATAAGTGTAAAAACCGTAAAATACTATTATCATATAATAAGTAAAAATTACTACGATAAATAATTATTAGACTAGATTAATCCAAACATAAGATGGACTAATATTTTAATAATAGACGTTGGTTTTAAAGTCTTTAAATTTTTAAATCGCTTTTTTAATCATATTCCTACTAAACAAAAAAAGTTAAATAACTCAAGAAACTACCTCCTTTAATCATAAGAGTCCTCACTTAGACTTATGACCGTATTTATTAGTATGTCTGGCTAAAGCCAAATACTCCTTATCTTGCTTCTATGAATGTCACTTTTATGTTTGTTTATTATTATTATTATTATTATTATTATTATTATTATTAATACTCATGAAGATTGTCATAGTAACATTGAATTTATATGCTACCCCAGAGTTAAATCTTCGAAGAATTTGTCTTTGCCTAAAAGTAAATTTATTAATATCAGTAAACAGTATGTACATATTATATGATCACTACTTGGAAAGTGAAATTCTGAAAAAATTTTTCTACTATGAAAATTTTCAAGACAATGGATCAATAACGAAGGTATTGATAGTGAGTTTGAATTGCTTACGTTAGTAATTTTTGTTGTTGTTGTATTATTGGTCTATGGCAATCTAAATTCAATAATCTTTGAAACAAAAGAGTCAGGGTACTAATTATTTAAAATAAATTTGTTTCATCATTTTATATTAATATTGATTTAGTCTTCATTGATTCAGTAATAAGCCTTCATCTTCATTTTATTTTAGTAAACGCTATGTATCAGTGAACTGCACTTTTGTTTGAGGTAAATTGCTCCACCAATTCTTAGTCAATGGATAAAGTCTAAAGACAATTTTTAATTGAAAGCAATAACACATATTCTTACCTATAATGTATTTTTTCTAATGTAGTATTTTAGAATTAGGAATAACAGATAACTGCTGATGAAACTTGTAAATACACACGTACACTACGGCCAATTTGCTACTGTCAGTGATATTTTCAGTGAAAATGCAGGTGTGTTTCTAGTTTTACATTAACTGTCTGAATACTGAGTTTCAGTTGTTAATAAAAGACTATCATTATTGCTGACATTAAAATTAAATTTCAAATCTTTTTTTAGATTCTTTCAAATTATTTTTGGAAGAACTAATGACAGACATTATACCTAACTGGTTATAGGCAATAAGTTTCGACTATTTATTACTAAATATTTTTTTATGCTATTGAAAGCAGCACTATTTGAAAAGTTTTTTTTAAGTAAGCATATCTCTTGACTAAACCAACTTAGTCTAATATATTCATTTTTATGTCTAAAATACTAATTTCAGTGTTATTTAATCCACATCTTAGTTGCAAGAGCATACATCATTAAATCGAATTATTTTTTCTTAGAAAAATTCAATCAGGAAACGGTGGAGAATTTTGTCATGCTTGTGAAACATAACCTGATATTGTAACTACAACCATCAAGCTCCTAATAAATTTAATGCTTAAAGCTTCTGCTAAATTAAATTTCAAAAAAAGAATATGTCTGCTTGTAAATAGTTTACTGTTCCTCCATACCACATCAGAAACAGTTGATACAAAAATCATCTATGATAATTTACACGTAACATTTTTTTTTACTTTACTGTTTAAAGCCGCAAAAATTCTTTAGTCAAGCGTATCTAAGATCAACTGTATATTCTAATAATTTTGTCCATACTCTACTAAAGAAACCAAAATAGTATCTTCAGATGCTCGATACGTTTCCATTGTTAATTTTCATGTCGATCGTTATAATATGTATAAATCAACAAAAAATTACAGACCAAGGGATTAGGTATATTTAAAAAATAATTCAAATGCAGGATTAATAAAAAATAGTAATTTATTTTTAAAAAACAGCTAAAGATGAAGATGAAAGAGGAAGAAGACCGAAGTCGACTACGAAGAAGAAAAAACAGTCTTTATTTGGGCAGATGGTCTCCCTGGGGGTGGTAACCATTTTCATCGGCAGTGTAGTACACAACGAACGATTTGCCAGTTTTCTGGTCAACGTAGCTGTACTGGCCTTGGACTCTGAGAATAGTGTGGTCCTCGTTGGTCTCAGGATTACGGACCACCGCGGCCGTGGCAACTTCGCTGCGAGCCTGGCCATCGCTCTGTTCGACGGAGAACTGGTAATCACCGATACCGATGTTGTTGTGCGGCTGTTCTTTAACAACGTATGTTTCGGCGTCAATGGCACCGGCAGAGGCTATGGCCACGAGGGCGGCGAGAACTACGATCTGGAAAACACAATTTTGTTGAACGTTAGCTATTATTGTTGTTCAGGTGATTTTATTTTTTTTCTGGGCTATTTAATGTCCCATACGACGCTTAGAGAGTCTATTTACTATCATATTTCACAATAAGTATAGCGTTAAAATTTTTTATTGATGAATTAAATTAAATATTAATTATTTATATTCTTACAAAACTTAAGCAGTACAAAATAATTTTTAAGTCAGTTCCAACAGATTAATTTAAATAAAAATTTTTTAATATTGCAAATGCATTGTATATAAATAATGTAATAAATAATCATGTAATTTAATTCAATACGAATGATGAAATATCGATTTTAAATAACTATTGATGGATGAAAAATGAAATTTAAAAAACAGTAATACTTCTCTACAGAATGTTGTTTCTGATTCTAAATATTATAAAGTATCGATGAAATTTACAATCAAAACTTTTCATAACTAGTCAAATACCTACTCCTTTAATTTTTATTGTACATTTTTTGAATGGCACGTAATCTTTTAGCACATTGCAACAAAAAAAATTCTCTTTATCTTTTTACAAGATAATAAATAATCACATGACAAATAATTGTTTACAAAAATTCGAATGTACCTACCACTTTCATGTTGACTTGGTGAAGGAATAGACTGTGCAGTGCTATCTTAGAAGATGAGCAGAGAACTGAATGTGCTGGAAGCGATTTCCTCAGGCTTTTTATACCAGCATCTCCCACCATCGAAAAAGATTTGCTTGGCCTAACGATAGCATGTCGATCACCTTCACCTTTTTTTTGTTACAACTTGTCCGGTTTATCGATTTCCAAAAAAAAAATAATTATCATCTTCCAATCGTAGGGTTGGATCTTCGCATGTAAATCGCTTGCTTTGACGTAATTTTACGAATCTTTTCCAGAGGAGGGGACCGATTGCCGTGTCTCTACTCATGCATTATTAATTTTAGGGGCGATCATTCTCATACTTACCTTAAACGTTAGATAACCCACCCATGAGAAACATACATTTCTTGTTAATCGCAATCTACCATTTAAATTTCCCTTGTTCGCTGTATTTTAAATATAATACTTTTAAGGAGATATTGGTTTTACAGCAATGCTATTTTTGATCAATGTTCTATTTTTTTACACAATCTAAGTATTGCATTCATCAAACATTATGACTAACTATGACAAATATATTGCAAATTGTACGACACATTAGAATTTTACAAAAATTCTCTAATTTGAGAATTGGTAACATCAATACAATGTAATTTTCAGCCTATTTTAATAACGATAAAAAGTATTATTACAACGTATAACAATTAATGTATCAATTTTTTTTAGAGCATCTCATATGATAAGTGCGCTTAACGTCTGTGCAAAACGTTGATCTATATATTATATTTTAATTATATTTTTAAAAGATTTACTGGTTGTATTCTAAAAACCTTGAATAAAATCGATTACTCCGGTATAGGTTTTTTGTAATAATTTTTTAAAACTAAGTTTAATCGCAAAATGTCAGTAAACAATGCTAATCGCATAATTACAAAATTACAACGTATACCTGCTTTTCTATGGTTTTTATGGTTCTAATTTTTAATTATTTTTCACAAAACAGTTTTTTTTTTAAATTTCTTTTTACAGCGTAAAAGCATTGGAAGTATCGGTAGAACGTCCTTCAAGTAATAGAACGAAGTCAAAAACCTTCGAAGCCTTGCGTGACTTCGAATAAATTTTAATGATTTTTCAAAGATTTTGAAAGTATTTTTTTTACTGTCTTTGTGAGTGCTCAGCTTCGAAAATTCCCTTAAAAAGTTCTCATTTTAAATACTTTAAATTAAAAGCTTAGGGTTTTACAATTCATTTAGAAAAAATAATTACCTGAACTCAAAAAAATTTTATGCCTCTTGGGTTTTTAAGATGTAGGCATATCATATCTATGGTATTGAAATAAGAAACTTTACTAGATAAAATAATTTTCTCAGCCAAATAAGAGTATGCCTCAATCAATCTAAGCAAATTGTAACTAAACTTTTAACATTTGATACACAAATTTTTTCTTGGTTACTTGAATTTTCAATAAATATTTTGTAAAATGCCAAATTTTTTATTTCAATCTCCATACAAAATCTACCATAGATCTAAATATTTCAGTAACTCAACCATTAAACAGATAAGTGCTGTAAAAATATTACTTAACATGATTGAGTATTGTGACATATTATGTTTCACAGAAAAAGTTTTTTTTTTCAAAAGCAGCCACATCCCTATGCATGACATTTTTCAAAAAGTTGCAACAAAATATTTTACTTGCAATACTAACCACTAAGAGAGGACAGAACATTTAACCATAGAAAAAAAAATCACCGAAACAATAAACCAAAAAGAGTTTTTTATCTCTACTCATCATTCTTGCACCATAACCTTAAATGTATGCATCAAAAGACAAATTCCTTTTACGTCATCACGATATGTAATGAACACTTGGAAAAAAATGGTCGAGGAACCCGATGAAAAGTAGTTATTCAAAAATCTCGCAGCGATCCAGCTTTCGAAAGTTCTCAAGAAGACACGGTAGCAGCATCATCTCCCGCGTGAACTACAAGAAAGCAATAGGCTAGGAATTACGCGAGGGGGGGAAAAAAAAAGTGAAAGGAAAAAGGCTCGAGAAGAAGGGACCAGAGCCGGAGATAAAAAAGACCGACCGAGGCATAGGAAGAGGGAAAATAAAAAAGGTCACCTGTCCGCCCGTCGCTCGTTCGTATTCCTGAAGGTGCGCGCTCGCACATACACGCGCGAGAATATTATCCATTTTCTTCCCTCCCTTCGCCGCACAGCCCCCTCTATCTTCCCGCCCCGTGGGTGGCTTACGCTCCCAAGACGTTACGTGTACAAGGGAGAGACGTCGTCGCAGGCGCGCACACCCCGACCTGAATATAAAAAAGCAACGGCGCACCCCCGGAGCCAAATGTCACCTCGACCGGGGCTCATTTTCCACGAGACTCTCCCTGTACCTATACTCCACTCTGCTCCTCCGCGTGCGGGCTTTAATAATTCGGCACCACCAGCGCCGGCCGCCCTCCCACGTGCGCCTTGTTTCTTTTATTTCCCACGTCACATATCCCGTTTAAACGAGAGGAGCCGGCCGTGTCTTCCTGTCTCCGTCCTTCGTTGCTCGTATCGCCTCCGCGCTACACCAAGCTATATCTTTGCTGTACCTTCTTTTCCTCTCTGTGCTCCGCGGCACGGCTATACCCCTACACGAGTCTGTAGCGAGATTGCTCCTGCCTTGATTTCCCCCCCCCCCCCCCCCCAAGTGTAATATGAGCTCTGCCCTTCCCTCCGTTTTCATTGCGAAATTTATCGCTTCGCTTATTAAATCTAGATCGAATTGCTGGTCGTGATTGAACAACATTAATGTTTACTTCTCTCCGTTGCACGTGGCTCGGTGACAACTGTTGGGTATATGTATGAGTGTTGTTTTTATTGAATATCCTTCGTTATGTTCATGTACAATTTGACAAATCATTACGAGGTCCACGTACATTTGCTCACTGATAAGATTATGTACAACAGCTCAGGTACAGTATACATTAGAGTCAGCATTTGGCAGCAGCCTGGATAACCATTGCGCGTTATTCGATGGCGTTGTTGATGATTGTTGCACCATACACGTGTATCAAACAAAGATTAGGTTACACGTCTCTATAATCTGGCGGGTGTCGAGGATTGGTCGGGTAGCGATGCAATTTCCAATGGAATTGTTAACGTCGTCTCATGTACGCATTTCCCGTTTATGCAGAACTTAAAAACGAAAAAGAAAAATGTATTTCCAAAAGAATAAATGATTACCACTACTTTATTGGGCGATGAACTTACATGTTGTGCACCACAAGAAGAACCTTCAGCAGCTGCAGCAATTGGTATACACAGACCAACTTGACGATCGAAGCAGTCCAAGTGAGTACATACACTACTATCGAGCTGAAAATAGATACATGTCAAAAATTACTATACGTCAATTTCGATTAGTTAAAATTCTATATTTGTGTTTTACATAAAACAAAATCGAGCCATCCCAAAAAAAATCTTACGTTACAAGCGTGCGATGCTCCTATCCTCTTGCATTGCTCGTGAAGCGACAAGATTCTCCCCGGCAGGATACGGGGTGCTATCGAGCCTGCGTGAGGCTCATTAAACAGACACTCGGCTTTGGGTGAGCTAAAAATGTGGAGGAAAAAATGTAACTTTAACTGCTCGGTTGTAACCATTTGTGTAATATTTTTGAAATCATTGGCAATTACTGAATAAACTCTTTCAAATACTCCGCACTGCAATGGGACCAAATAAATAAATTTTCATTGAACGTCAAGCTGCGAGACATAATGTATCCGTACGAAGGACAAAGTAACTTGTTTGCTTCTTTATATCCATCATGAGGAGCACCGAATCTGCAATATATTATATTCCACGGAGATAAATCATACGTGTCGGATTTATCTATGTGATTAATAAGTTATTCTTTGCAAATTTCTTTAATACCAAACGAGACTAAGAAATATTGGTAATCAGGTATTTGGCATCTTCCTGAGTTTGCAAAGTAGGTATTAGCTGGTATTTTTTATTAAAAATTGATATCATTATTTAAAAACTTACAAGCATTTGACATTACAATACAAAACTAAAAAAGCGCTTAGTAAACGCAGCGTTGAACACGTAAGATTGATGCAATGACGAATATAGCTTGTCAACGACTCCCAAAAGATATTCAAATGTGTTACTTAATTTAAGAAAAAAAGCTCAATCATTGCGTCTATTGAGCCAACACCTGTAGTGTGATGTCTTCTTGTTAAATCACTCCTTTAAAATTTTTAAGCTAATATTGAGTCTTTCACCACACCACAGATTTTATGGATTGTACTTTCTATCTTTTATCTATACTTTAAATCTAAAAAAAAAAAGAAAAGAAAATACAGATGCTTGTAAATTTAAGAGGGAAATGAATTGACAAAAGTATCCTTGGCTTATCATCTAGCGATGGATTGTCCAGTAGTGAAGGACAATCACATTCACTTTAGTCATCAGCTGGAGAACAGTTCATTACAAGCCCTCCACACAACAATTGAGCAGAAAGTGTACGAGCAGAACTTATTCATCACTTACAAATGTCCAAGTTCATGGGCAGCTGGAACAATTCCCGTGTACCCGGTGCGATCTTCCACAAGGCTTACTGCCTCTACCAGTGATTCGACGGCGTTTACCGAGCAAGCGCCTCCGCGGAAGGAATAGCCTACGATCGTAGAATAAATTATCATAGATTTTTCTCCGAAACTTCACGTAATCTTGGAATTATGTACGATGATACGCATACCTAAGGTGGCACAGTCGTCAAATGGGTTATTGCCCGCGGGCTCGCGGTTACACAAGTTCAATCTGTGGAACGGAAAATTTCACGTTATTGAATATGCATGGATTGGTTAACACTCGAGATCGAAATACAAAGACACAAAGCCGAGTGATAATTTAATATGGTCATACTTGGTCATTATCATGATTGCATCGTAATTATCCGCCAGAACTAATCTCTTTGCGTTTGTGTTCGTCATCTCGTCGTAAAAGTATCTTCCCGAGTGGTTCAGGGCTTTGTCCGCGTCGACGCTGGCGAGTCCTTCGGGGTCCGAGAACCGATGATCCGTCAGATAAGGAGTCGCGTTGGCATCCTGGAATATAACATTGACTTGACATTTTGTGAATAATCCCTGGAGTTACGTCGAACAATTAGAAGCTGCCATGTACCACTGGTATGACTATACCCGCGATGTTTATGCGGATGTTTGGGTTTTCAAAAACTCGATATCGTAAATCAACTGCGTTCCAAAATGACAAAATGTACTGCATCAATGCTTTGGAGTTTGGCAAGGCCCTTAGCAAACAAAAAGGTATACTTCTCAGTTTTTTTATAAAGTAATTTAGTACATTAGTACAATGAGGTACTCCAAGTCAACTGATTGATACATATTTTATCGTGTATACGATTCATCCCAATTTGGTTATACAGTATTATCTTGTATTTTTCTTAGTAAAAAAGTGTATGTATACTTGAACCAGCTGACAACTATCTGGAGGGTGAAGAAAATTTTGATTTAAAAATCAAGAGGTGCTGATTTTTCAAAACCAGACTGGCCCAGATCACCATATTGTACCATCGGTAGTCACACATGATAAGTGCATTGATGTATCGTGATTTTAAGGATTAGTCAATGTTAAACAAAAAAATAATAACTGGAAACAACAAAAATTATATTGATAAAGATGTCGTTGTATAAGGATGCCAAAGAAAAACTCGTAACAAAAATAAATTAGTAAGAAAAAACGGGAAGAGGACACAAAAAAGTAAAACAAAATATCAAAAGACTATAAAAAATATACATAAATAAAAAGGTGTAAGCATCACGTTGACAATCTTGAATTTGAGTATATTTAAGAGTAACAAAGGGTTTTTATTGATTGCACTACTTTTCAAAAAAAAGTTTGAAAAAAAAATTAATAGCACTTTAACTGGCATTATATTTCCAAAACTTTATTAAAAATCAATTTGTATAAAACGACTTGTACTAATAAATTCTATATGTTCATTATAAAATTTCCAGAGTAACTAAAACAATTATCATCGACTAGATTGTTGTAGTTTCCAATTAATCTTAAATTATTTTAAATCTCCATCTCATGTTAAAACCATTGTAGTCGCATTTTTTACGAGAAAAAAAGTCATCGCACAAAATGAGAGAAGGTATTGTCGATTGCTTACTTACAATCTGATGTCATAATCGATGACTACCAAGATCTGCGGAAAAATCGTTGCTGGCACATTCATGTCGCGTTTCGGCCGTGACGGTCCCCTTTTCGAAACATACGGACCAGTTTCTAAAATGACCACCACAAGCTGAATAAAATAAACTTTTCGTTACTGAGAAAAGGTGAATCAAAAAAATTCTCAACGCTTACTTTCTCGCGTTCGGTCGACCGACATCTCCGGTATCTCGATGAGTACATGATCATACTCGAGATCGTCGCGATACGTCGTGCGGAAGTTTTGCGGAAAATCGTTATGCAGGGACGCGCTGCGTCTGCCTCTCAACAATTTAACTCGTAATTCACTCGGCAACTGACGGATAACTAAATTATCGCCAATGGTTCCCTCCTATTATTCAAGTTTCTTTTATTGCATTACCACGCTAATGCCACACTAGACAATCGCGTTGTCCGATCATTCATAACGTGGACCTTTGATTTAAGACTTACAAAATGAACGTTGCCGTTCTCGTCGCATCTACTCGTTATGGCTGCCTTCTGGTGGGAGTCCTGGTAAACCTGGATAGCATCGTTTATCGCCTGAAATTTAATTTAGCGTCCCTTTTTACAGTGCCATTTTACTGAAGATTTTAAAATACTTTTTTGCTTCTCACATTAGGGATTTGAGTGTATTTTACACCCAATGGGGCATCCCTATGGCTTTGTACTGCCCAAACAGGCGTGTCTTTTCCAGCCAAAACTCCGTTAACGGGTTCCAAGTACAGTCTAATATCCCGATTCAAACTCGTTATTTGTAATACTCGGACGTCTGCATTTGTCGCATTATCATTGGTGGAATATGCAGTACTGACAACTTCGTAATTAGGAGCTAAAGTATAACGATTTATTTTCAGTTAAGTTTAGATACGAAATTTTCAATGTCAAGGTGGTACGTTACGTTACCTTTTTTTGTTCCAAAAATCGATGCCAACTGTTCATCGGAAATTACTACATCACTAGGCTACTATGTCCCATTCGAACACAGAAATAAGTATGCATGAGTATAATAATAAAAATAATAGAGTGATAATACAATTTTCAACAAATTTAGATACCTGAATGCCGTTACTTGAGGTCACTAGTAGACAAATAAAGAACTTTAACATTTCGTCACTTTTCTGTCTGAAAACTAAAGGTTAAGCGGATAACGAAAAAAATAAATAAATAAAATAAACAACATGACGCGTGAAATAAAGCTAATTGTTTTTAAATTATTAGTTTTTCTAAGCCATGATAAATAAATGAGCAGTCACATGTGTGTTTGTTTGATTCCTTAAAGAACCATTTACTTCTGAAGGTATTGAATGATATTTTTCATAAACTCAGCGATTAATAAAATTTACCAGTGTTATTTTTAAAATGATTAATTAATTCTTAAATAATGTAATTTGGCACTGTTGTTAAATTACAGTTAACTCAAATGTACACAAATAATATGAAGTATTGAAATTGTTTGCATACAAATAATGAGCGAAGTGACTCACGAATAATTTTACGAAGAAAATTTTTTTTTAACTGTGTAAATGACAGCTTCTCTTTCACTATAGTATTATATATCGTTCAAGTGGCTGTGAAAATTATTTATTTCATGGATATAAACATTTGTGACTGGTAATATAATAGTTATTTATTTCTAAAGTTTACCTTAAGATTTTATTCTCTTGTACTCCGATGAAACTATGTGAAATCAAATTTGTTTTGGGTTTGGGAATATGGGTTTCAAAATATTTCATAAAATTGTGCGTAAACAAAAAATCAAAAAGGATTCTGAAGGGCTTATAAGATTCAGCCAATTACATTTAAATAATGATAAATGCTCGGAAAAAATCAAATGGTCTTTGGTACTCCACATCTATAACGTGCTATTTATTAAATACACTTTGTATTGGAGGAAAAAACTTAAAAACCGATATTTTATCACACCATAAACACTGTTTTGAAATAAAATAAAACTGAAAAAATTAAAAGTGTGACAATTGATGCTTAAAATAAAAGTTTGTAATGTGTAAGGAGTCTGCTTTTGTTTTTGACAGAAAAGCTTGCTTGTTAATCTGAACTGCCTAACGGATCTCACACAACTGACGATGTTTTTCTACTTGCAATGCTCTATCCTTGAATTTTATAATCTAAGGAAGTAAAAAAAATTGCAAGTCAGTTCTACTCCGTACTGTTATGCTGTAGATGAGTAAATACCAATTTATTTGTGCAAGTAAGTATATAGCGGTGAGTTGTAACAACAATTTCAAAGAAAATGATACAGCTTATGTACATCCTTTTAACTCTTAATTTCTGCTTATATCAATTACAATTTTATACNAATAAGCGTCAGCTAACAAAAGTGAACGAAATTGAAATTGGAGCAAGAAAGTTTCCAGTCGATGAGATGAAAGAGATTTCATGGTGATTTGTGCAGAAAATTGTAAAAACGCAAAACATCTTGAAGAAAAGTACCAAAGAATTTCCAAGGGTAAACCATAGAAGGCGAGGTAATATACAGCGTTTATCCCGTATAGAAAAAAAAGGAGATAAAAACAGGGGGTTGCTGGAAGCGAAGTATATGTAAGGTTTTACGAGACAAAGATGACAGGGGCCAGCATACGATAAAAATAAACATTCGTATGCTGGGAGTCGTAGAGGCTCCTTACCGTGGGCGCGGTCGTGAGACGAGTACTGAGCACCAGCGCTACTGGACAACCAGTACGAGGTCGATCTCGCGGTAGTGCTTTGGTACCTGAAAGGCGTGGACTTTGAGTAGCCAAGATCGTTCGAGGTACTACTGTAAGTCGAGTGCGAGCTGTACTCGTAAGGTATCCTCCTCGTGGTAGCGCGGGCAGGTATTCCTTGAACAACATAAAAATCGTAAGGAATAGAATATCTTAATAAATAAAAAAATCTCACATGTATTATACGTGCAAAGTTCAGAATCGATATGTAAACATATTGTATTAGACGATCAGGTATCAATGAAGGGAACAAATGAATTACAGCAATTATTACTATATTATTAAACTCTACAGTTTATTCTTTATGCTACAATGATTTTCGTTTACAATAATTGTTTGTCGGTGAGTTTTGCTGATCCGATGGTAACAAACGTATATATAAACTGCTGGGATGTCGTCGTTGCGCGCGTTATTCGACGCTTAAAAAACATACTTTACAATAAAAATTAAAAATAAAAAAAAATAAAAAAAAAAACAAAAAAAAAGTAATAAATTTGAAATACACTATCGTGCGCCAAGGAGTCAAGCCTCGACGATGTCGCACATAAATACAGACTTAGAGGTAGAAAAAAAAAAGAAGTAAAATATAAAGGAAAAGTATTGGATAGAGGCCAAGGTGGAGTGGTATTAAGGTGGCAGGGGAAATCAAACATTGGGAATAGAGAGGGAAGGAGGAGCGAGACATTTCTCGTGATTTTCTCGGTGTACGAGTAAAAAAAGGGCACGCGTTGAGTTGCTATTGCGCAAGCTCGCCCCAAAAAGCGAATAAAGTACATCACTTTTTATTTTTTTATTTTCTTCCCTCCTCTCTCTTTCTCTTTATTTTACCGTCTTTTACATCCTCTCAATCCACCTCTCGTTCTTGCTTTCTTTACTTAAAAAAAAACCTTACTACTAGCTTCATGTTTTTCGTAGGAATGGGATACAAAAAAAAAAACAGAGGAATTTCAACAGGGGAGTGAAGAAGGTAAGGTGCAGGTGGAGCAGGGGATGGTCTACTAGGGTAAAAGTTATGATGAAGGAAGAAGAGATGCAGAGTTTCTCTATATGCCTCTATCGAGACGGGTATCCTTCTTTTTTCTTTATCGCTATTTTTTAATGAAACTTTTCTCGCTCTACATGAAATTTTCATTTCATTTTTGTTCCTTATGGTTTTTTTTTTTTTTTTTTTTTTTTTTTCTAAATGCGTATGTATATATAAAACACTCTTTCACCTCGCTCGTTGGGGATAAAGACCAAGAAAAATAATTAGGGATTTTAACATGGTGCCGTTCGCAGAACGCGTTTACATTCTATAAAATTTTTTTTTCTTCGTTCTCTTTTCACTTGTCCTTCTGATCGCATTCACATTTCAGCATAACAATCCCAATCACACAAAGTTACTGCGCACGGTGATGCAAACACCACCTCGTTGCAATCGCACTTTCGCTCATTCGTATTTTTTTTTTTTTCTTTTTCTTCCTCACTTTTTCTATTCTCATTCACATCTTGTCCTCAGCTTCTTAGTCACTTTAGTGACTCCGATCATGCATTTTCGTTCAAGCGCGATATCGAGCCACTTTCTTCGTGTCCCCTTGCGTTTGCGTGTTTTTTTGCATTGTTCACCGGTCGTTGTGTTGGTTTTGTTCAGCAAATTGTTTTCAGAGACTCGCAACAGTCGGCTCTCACTGATTGCAGACGGCACAGCCATATCCTCAGCCTGCTGATCAGCTCCGCGCAGTTCGTACCCTCCTTGTCCCGGCATTCACCGGCCTCTGTTTCTGCATTTGTTATAAACAAAACATACATTAGGATTCATCTCATCAATTCATTAGTATGACTATATCGAAACAATGTCATGACAAACCATTTTTAAACTTAATGCCAAACCGAAAAATAAATAACTATAACCTAATATGTAATTATATGCAAGATGTTTTACGTAAAATGTCCACTCAGCAGTCACCAAAACTTTGTGGTAATTTTATTAATTTTTACTCTCAATTTGTTTTTTTACAAGAAAATTATTTAACAATGGCGCAAGTATTAGGCGTGCTTCATATTTATTATTCATTTAAGTTCTTTGTGAACAATACAAAAATTCTACTACAAGGATGATAAAAAGGAAATTTTCTTCGTAGTTTGTGAATAAAAGATCAATAAATTTAAACCAAGAACGCTTTTTGTAGCTTGTATATTTTTTACAGTATAAAAGTTTTATTGAAAAAAATGTTAAATAAATTTTCAAACTGTACCTAAATTTAATATCGTTAATGAAATATTAGCATGATGTTGAAAAACCAGTAAAATATTCTTTTAGACGTAATACTGCTGGAATATTTAATTTGCTCTCTAACTTTATGTAATTAATTAAAAAAAACGGTTTATATCTTCTTGAAACTTAGGATTATTATTCAGAAGATCTAAGAACCATATTAAATTCAAAAATAGATATATATTTGCTGTAGAGATTAAGTAGAAAGTTAATATTGTCTAGTAAGTGTCCAAAAACTTCAAAATTTTTTTCTTTTTTGAGAACTGCAAAGTAGATATTTTTGTGATACTGCATTTTATAATGTTATTTTTTTATAATAAATGTAAAACATTAATTTGAAATACTGTACGTGAAAATATTTTTATACTACCATAGTAAATGTTTAGAAAATGATGGGGTTAAAAACNTTAATTTCATTACATATAATTTTTATTTTTATATGTTACATTTATTAATTCTTCCTACCCATTTAATTGGTAATCGTTATTGTAACTGCCTATGTAATTATAGTGAAACACACGTGTGCCAAATGAGTCGAACTTATAAAGTTGAATACTTTACCTGTATTCCGTCGTACTGGTATTGTATCGCGTGTACAATGACCGACTTTGCGTCGGGGCGTTGTAAAGGTTCTCTCGCTGCACGTACATCGGTATGTTCTGTGTGTAATCGGGAATAATGTTTTCGTGCTCGGCAACACACTTTCCATTCAGGCAGTACTAACAATAAAAAAATATAATTATTTTACGATTGTCCATACATTTTTTCTTCTGTGTTGCATACGTGTTTGTGTATATCGGTATTCTTACGAGTAATAAGTGTCCGACCGTTGTCTGATAAACAATAAGTATCTACTGTTTGAGGTTACAAAAATAGTACATATTTCTTTGTACGTTGATTTATCAAATTATAATGTAATTTAAAAAAATTCAACCACTCATTAGATTTTTATGTAATAATTTAAACAAATCTCCTGTATGTTGTTGATTTATAATAAAAATTTCTTTATTCGTCACTTTGGTAATAAACGATTTAAAAATTATTTAAAAATCTTCATGTCAATCGGACGTATACTTTTATGTAATGCAATGCCCGTAAACCTATCAGCACGACGGTGATTCGTTACCTTGAAATCTTAAATTTGTCAGTATGGATTAAAGTTATATTTTAATAATTTACCTATCTACTGTATGGATACTGAATAAACAATATATATTTTGTTAATACTGTAGTTGTTTATAACTGTGTAACTATTGATTAAAAAAAACAATAGTAAAATCTAATTGAGTTTGAGATAGAAACAAATTACTTTAGAAATTAGATGTTTAATTTTAAAAGCTATAAATCAGTAAAACGGATAGTCAAATGTTTTTCCACTATAAATTAAAAATATATTTTGTGATTAAAATCAATTTTATTACTAGTCATCATAAAAATTTAGGATATAATGAAGAGCCTATTGATGTACAGGATATTTTCTGTGATTCTATAGTATTTTTAGAAGTTTTTATTAGTTTAATGTATTTTATGAAAAAAAAAATTTTAAATAAAATTATTGTTTTCGGTATTTATGTTGTATTAGTGACAACAACATTATTTTATAGATTGTATTACCAAGAGTATGTTTACGTGTGAATAGAATGAAAAGTGTAAAATTTAGCCATACCATAAATTGTAAGTCAAGGATGTAAATTATAGTTTATTATTAACTCGAGAGTCCCAAGTACGTGAAATAACTGAAATTAGAACAATATGTGTATGCCAGAGGAGACTTAAAACAGTCGATTTTTAGTATTAGAAAGAAAAGGACTAACCTAATACCCTATGTACAAATTTTTTGAATTTTCAAATTTAACAATTAACCAAAGAGCAGAAACAACTAGTAATATTCTTCTATTTGGAATATATTTTTTTGTTGCAATGTTCCTGGTCAACTAAAAATAAAAATGCTCTAAAATCGATAGTACCAGAGATGCATAAGAAACGAATAAAATCAGGTGCGTAATTTAAAGCAAAATTCCACTAACCATACCAGAAATAAGAATTTGAAAAGATTTATGATGAAATATTTTTGAGTCATATGATAATGATACAAAAAGAGGCATGCATGAGCATATTTCGACCTGAAGAATTTTTGTACACTTAAAAACTAAAAAAGGTTAGAGACTGAAAGTCATGTAATAAAGTAGTCTTGAGAACACAACACTCATTTATATTTTATTATAGAGATAAGAATAAAAAAAAAAAAACAAATTTGCTCACAAGTAACGTTGTACTAAAAAAGTAGAATTCTACCTGGAACAACGTATTGAGTAGTCAAAGATCATTGAAGAGTAAATTTTAGAGGGAATAGCGAAGACAGCAGTGGCAAAATAAGCGTCAGCTAACAAAAGTGAACGAAATTGAAATTGGAGCAAGAAAGTTTCCAGTCGATGAGATGAAAGAGATTTCATGGTGATTTGTGCAGAAAATTGTAAAAACGCAAAACATCTTGAAGAAAAGTACCAAAGAATTTCCAAGGGTAAACCATAGAAGGCGAGGTAATATACAGCGTTTATCCCGTATAGAAAAAAAAGGAGATAAAAACAGGGGGTTGCTGGAAGCGAAGTATATGTAAGGTTTTACGAGACAAAGATGACAGGGGCCAGCATACGATAAAAATAAACATTCGTATGCTGGGAGTCGTAGAGGCTCCTTACCGTGGGCGCGGTCGTGAGACGAGTACTGAGCACCAGCGCTACTGGACAACCAGTACGAGGTCGATCTCGCGGTAGTGCTTTGGTACCTGAAAGGCGTGGACTTTGAGTAGCCAAGATCGTTCGAGGTACTACTGTAAGTCGAGTGCGAGCTGTACTCGTAAGGTATCCTCCTCGTGGTAGCGCGGCTTGTGTGCGAGTTGTAATTTTGGTAATCGTTACTATCGTAATTGTAACTGAGTTTCTTGTATTGTTGGTCGTCATTTATCAAATTACTGATTGTCGAGTGGTGATGGGAGTTGTAGCGCGAGTTGTATGAGAATGGCGTCGGAGCCGTTGTGTAGTACGGTGTTGTTACGCCGATCTCCTCGTAGCTTGCACTACTTGAGGTCGACGCGTAAGGCATTGTGTATTTGTACGCCAAATCGTACGAGCTTGGACGCGTTGTCGTACTGGCCCATGGATACCTGTTTGGTGCACAGTAATACTCAAATTTTTCCCCTCTGATAATTTATGTTTTATGATTATCAAGAAAATGAATCTTTCACGATGAAATCACTTCAATACTACACGGTTTGTTTTGTGTGAACAATCAACATATTTCAATGAATTATCCTCTTGTGCCAATTGTATTATTATATTAATAACAATAATAAATAATTATTCTACATTAATTAATGTTTTAATTGAATGCATTATAATATATAATACAATAATATATTAAAAAATAATGTATTATACTAAAAAACGTAATACTGCTGGAATATTTAATTTGCTCTCTAACTTTATGTAATTAATTAAAAAAAACGGTTTATATCTTCTTGAAACTTAGGATTATTATTCAGAAGATCTAAGAACCATATTAAATTCAAAAATAGATATATATTTGCTGTAGAGATTAAGTAGAAAGTTAATATTGTCTAGTAAGTGTCCAAAAACTTCAAAATTTTTTTCTTTTTTGAGAACTGCAAAGTAGATATTTTTGTGATACTGCATTTTATAATGTTATTTTTTTATAATAAATGTAAAACATTAATTTGAAATACTGTACGTGAAAATATTTTTATACTACCATAGTAAATGTTTAGAAAATNACGCTGTGTTGGGGAGCTTGTAAAAACTAGACTATCAGCACTTTCTCTGGTGAACGTGAAAAACATTTTTTTTTTCCTCTCAAGTACTGTAAAATCATGGAAATTATCTTATAATAACTGGTTAATGCCGTGGTAAAGCGCTTTGAAAAATAAAAATAATAATTGACCAACACGTAGGTAACAGTGAAAGTGCTGCAGCGTAAAATTCCTCATCAATTTTTTCTTGTATTCGTTTATCTTTTATCATACGTATGAATTTATCATGTGAAAAAATTAAGTGCCACAGTAATCAGTCGTTGAAAGTGGGCAGAAAAAGAGAAAAAATTTAAAACTAATGTAGGCGTGAACATGATTGTGCAAAAGATACATAGTAGAACAGCAAGAGACAAAAATAATTAAGAGAGTAGAGAAGGAAACTTGTACTCGTAGATTTAGGCTGGAACTCATAGTACCATATTGGTTTAAAAACTAGATCATGAAGGTGACTAAAGTGCTACCTAAGATTACCCTTTAAGTTTTGGTTAAGATTGAATATAAACCCAAGTAAAACAAAATTTTTAAAGCAACTTTAAAATAATCTGAGATACCGTTCAGAACATTTTTGAGCTCAAACTCAAGTTTTATACTATTAGCTAAATCTTGAGAACGGCTAAGGTTGCCTTTAAATTGTCTTTCAATCGTTCTCAAAATTGAATTAGAATATAAATGAAACTAGATCCTAGAAGTGACTTAAGCATGTCTAAGTTACCCCCAGGATTATTTTGAAGATTGAGTTTCAACTTAAGTGAAACTTGAACTTAAAAATGGCTTACAAAAAATATAAACTATTTTTACATCGTTATTAAGCCGTACTTAAAATAAAGCTTAAAACTGGATGAAACTAAAGCTTAAAAGCAACTTAAGAGTATTTTGAGTTGTCTTTGGAGAGTTTTGAATGTATTTTTAAATATTTAGTTTGAACTACACCAAAGTTATAGTTGGAATCTACTGTAATTGTAAGATTTTGAGAGTGACCTAAGATATTTAAAATTTTTTTTTAAGTAACTCGTAAAACTAAGTTTAAATCTAGATGAAACTATATTTTCTTTACCTTAAAAGCAATATAAGAAATACCTGAGTAGTCTTAAACTTCTCTTTTAGTCGCTCTCAAAATTAAAATGAAGTCTTTATGAACTTTGATTTCGAAAATAATTAAATCGTCTCTAGTCCTTTTAAAAATTTAGTTCATGCGTGAATAAAACTAAATTCGCAAATTAACTGAAGAATAACTTCCGTAGTCTGTAAGTTAGTGTCCAAACTTAGTTGAAGCTTAGGTAAAACAATATTATGTTTTATATGTAAAATTTTTGAATCCTCATACAAAATATAGTTAAGAATGTTTTTAACTGCAAATCATACAAGTCTTATATTGTTATTTAACTAAAAATGTCAAGGGTAGTATGTATCCAAATTTGTTTAACAAAATGTAATTACGAATTACATTTGTCGTACTGAACTACAAACGTAATACATATTACGTGTACGACACATGTAAAACACAGTAAAAAACTTTGAAAAACCAAAAACTTTGCTGCACCGAAGCAGGTATTTTAAAACCTTTCATAGCGTATCAACAAACACTCACTTGGCCGTCTCCACAAGGCGATCCCTCAGCTGCTGGTCGATACGCCACGCAGTAGCCTGAGCCGGCATCGAAGCAGAAAAGCTGTGCACACACCCGATCATCTTTCTGTAAAATGCAAAAAGGAGAAAACACGGCATTAGAATCAGTGGCACGTGATAAATAAAAGCTGGTGTATGTTAAAGAAATTGGTCTCACGAAACAGGCGCTCGTTCCTCGGTCCTTTCGGCATTGCGCGTCGAGTGACAGCAGCTTTCCTGGCAAGACTCTTGGCAGTGCCTCGTCCTCGTGAGGTGCATTGTAAAGACACGTCGCTGTGTCCCCACTGAAAATTTTTTGCATTCCCTCATGATAATACGCTCGCAGTTGTTGTACAAGCCCTAACTCTCATTTGGCAATATCGCGTTTTTGCGTTTTTTTTTATGTATTAAAAAAAAAAAAAAAAAAAAAAAAAAAAAAAAAAAAAAAAAAAGTTACCCAACAAAAGAAACGATGTATCTTACTTCAAAAAGTGATGGAAGGACGAAACGCTGCAGTGGGACCATTTGAAGCCCTTCTCCGTGTGCCTGAGGTCGCTCATGATGTAGCCGTCCTCCCAGCGGCACTTTTCAGCTCCCGGTCCTCCAAGGTAGCTCGGCGGCGGCGATCCATCGTGCACAGCGCCCAGCCTACGCGATTTACAAACAACCTTAGTCACATGCTCTTTCATCTTTCTATCCATGAAATTCTTAAATTTGAAAATTACTATCATAACTATTATCATTGGTATTAATAATCCAAGTGGCATGGTAATCGATGGTTGACGCAATATAAATGAATGAAAAAAAAAAAAAAAAAAAAGAGAGAGCTGAGTGAAAATTTACTTACAAGTGGCCGACTTCGTGAGCAGCGACGATAATGCCACTGAAGCCTCCCGTGTCTTCGATTATAGCCACAGAATTAACTTTTTCCAGTCTCTTGTTGACGACGCAAGCACCACCCACGTACGCAAAACCTATTTGCCAGAGAATTACTTCATCAGTTTTTCGTGCTGCTCAAACGCGTTTGGTAGAAAACGGTTACTATGACTATTGCTTAGGTAGTTTTTTTTTTTTTTTATTATTTAGTCAAAGGCTGAAGGAAAGCATGGATAAGTACTTGTTGGTTATGAGATTCGGCGGAAGAAGCTCGTTTCGGACTTGCGGTTAGATTTGAGTTTTTGATTACGAAGCGAAATATTATTTTAATTATGTACTGTAGAGAAATGCTCTCACGCTTTTGGTGATAAAATAATTTCTTTTTTTTCAACAATATTTATAAGTAGAAGAATGAAAGCATTCCTCGTTAAGTAATACTGTTAGCTTTGTTAACGTTATTAAATTCGTTATTGGTCTTTAATTTTTATTATTCGAAGCTCAAGCAGTACACGACCACGCGAAATTAGTTCGAGCCCGACGTTAGCGTTAAACATGTTGTAAACGTAGGTAGTACTTCTTGCAGTATTCGTTAACTATGGTAATAATTGTTGGCTGTTAAATCCGCGTAAGCTGCATGCATTTCGTGAATGCTCATTTCAAACGATGTCGATCGATTTAACACACATATTCGACGTTACACACGAATGGAAAACTCCAATTCTCAAAATTATCACTTTTGGTTGCTAAAAAATCCTCAACTGTTTGACATGCACGTGAAAATAACAACCTACAATCCGTGATAAATTTCGCCCGACCAAAAGTTTTGGCTCTTTTTTTGCGTGTCCTTAATGTCACTCTATATACGCATATTAATACATATATATTTTTTGTTTCTCACAAAGAAACTTACCGACCGCACTCCAGAACGTCAGTAAGGCAGCAGCCAAAAAGAGAGAGCAAAAAGGTTCTTTAGAGTGACAGGCAAAGTAGAAGGGAGAAAAACACAACATTCACTGTACACACGAGACACACACGTATTTCGTTTTTCATGGCACGTTAAATAATCTCTCTGACTTCAGGGACATTTGACAATTGTGTGATCCCAGGTCTCGCAGTTGTTCGCGCCAATTACGCGAATGTTTTAAAAAAAATTTAAATAACAAATGAATCCTTGGAAAAAAAATAATAATGTCAGGTAGGTGTAACTGATATTGACGATCGATTGAATATGTCAGAAAGTAAAAGTCAACAAGTGTTACGCAACGAGATTTTACAACAGTATAATTTTGACACAGGAAGTATCTGCGAGACGCTGTGTTGGGGAGCTTGTAAAAACTAGACTATCAGCACTTTCTCTGGTGAACGTGAAAAACATTTTTTTTTTCCTCTCAAGTACTGTAAAATCATGGAAATTATCTTATAATAACTGGTTAATGCCGTGGTAAAGCGCTTTGAAAAATAAAAATAATAATTGACCAACACGTAGGTAACAGTGAAAGTGCTGCAGCGTAAAATTCCTCATCAATTTTTTCTTGTATTCGTTTATCTTTTATCATACGTATGAATTTATCATGTGAAAAAATTAAGTGCCACAGTAATCAGTCGTTGAAAGTGGGCAGAAAAAGAGAAAAAATTTAAAACTAATGTAGGCGTGAACATGATTGTGCAAAAGATACATAGTAGAACAGCAAGAGACAAAAATAATTAAGAGAGTAGAGAAGGAAACTTGTACTCGTAGATTTAGGCTGGAACTCATAGTACCATATTGGTTTAAAAACTAGATCATGAAGGTGACTAAAGTGCTACCTAAGATTACCCTTTAAGTTTTGGTTAAGATTGAATATAAACCCAAGTAAAACAAAATTTTTAAAGCAACTTTAAAATAATCTGAGATACCGTTCAGAACATTTTTGAGCTCAAACTCAAGTTTTATACTATTAGCTAAATCTTGAGAACGGCTAAGGTTGCCTTTAAATTGTCTTTCAATCGTTCTCAAAATTGAATTAGAATATAAATGAAACTAGATCCTAGAAGTGACTTAAGCATGTCTAAGTTACCCCCAGGATTATTTTGAAGATTGAGTTTCAACTTAAGTGAAACTTGAACTTAAAAATGGCTTACAAAAAATATAAACTATTTTTACATCGTTATTAAGCCGTACTTAAAATAAAGCTTAAAACTGGATGAAACTAAAGCTTAAAAGCAACTTAAGAGTATTTTGAGTTGTCTTTGGAGAGTTTTGAATGTATTTTTAAATATTTAGTTTGAACTACACCAAAGTTATAGTTGGAATCTACTGTAATTGTAAGATTTTGAGAGTGACCTAAGATATTTAAAATTTTTTTTTAAGTAACTCGTAAAACTAAGTTTAAATCTAGATGAAACTATATTTTCTTTACCTTAAAAGCAATATAAGAAATACCTGAGTAGTCTTAAACTTCTCTTTTAGTCGCTCTCAAAATTAAAATGAAGTCTTTATGAACTTTGATTTCGAAAATAATTAAATCGTCTCTAGTCCTTTTAAAAATTTAGTTCATGCGTGAATAAAACTAAATTCGCAAATTAACTGAAGAATAACTTCCGTAGTCTGTAAGTTAGTGTCCAAACTTAGTTGAAGCTTAGGTAAAACAATATTATGTTAAGAATGACTAACTTTACTGATCTTTTATTTGTTCTCAAGATTGAGTCCAAGCAATATGTTACTATGAATTCCAACACTATTACACCTTTGAAGTTCTTTAGGAAAATGAAAGAACGAGCTGCTTTTACCAAAAATTTTCGAAAATCCATCCAGTGTACATTGCATTTTTCAGTGACGTTGAAGCGCTCTCGTAGTGCACCACGTACACTCAAGATTTTTTTTTAGTAAATGGAGCTCGTCTGTTCGGATTCTTGTACTTAAAATCACCCAAAGTGAGCTTTAAAACTTATGGGTAACAAGATAGTATAAATAATACAGATTGCAGGTATGAATATTTGACAGGTGAAAAATTAGACACAACAGATATAGCAAGTATCATTGTCATATAAGGTGCCAGAAGCTTAGATTTGGAAAATACGTTGAAGAGTATTGAAATATTGTACAGTAAAGAGTAAAATGAAAGTGGTGAGCAAAAATTCGTTGCCTAAAGATGATAAGCTCACAAACGAACCAATGGTGAAGGTACTTATGAAGAAAATACGTGTGAAAGAGTTCAGGTGGAAAAAAGACAATAGCTCGTTGCATACTGCGTCATAGTTTCAACATATACAATATATAATACTATGATACGGTGTTGAAAAATTGTCGCTTTTTCTGTTCATTTTTCACGAACAAAACGTACCTGCGGTTCCTCTATTGCACACTTCATTCGCGTATTGCCTCCTGCACATATCTAATCTGTAACGCAACAACAAAAAAGCTTCTTTTATTATCGTTAAATCATCACTATTTTCTTGTGAGACTCAACGGTGAAACATTATCATTATTTAAAAGAAGACGAAAAAAGAGATTATGCACGTAAGAACGTAACTTTGTACGATGCACTTCTTCCACGTTCTTGACTCCACTTGAAGGGAAGTTTGAAGGGTGGTGACGATTAAAAAAAAAATTGAAAAAAATTTCCTAGGAAATCAATTAGAAAGCGAAAGCTGAACCAGAGAGAAAATAAATACTAAAGTGGTGATGCATGATTTGGAGGATACTTGTGTCTTATTTGAGATCTTTTCGCAATTTTTCTTTTTACTCCAATCAACTTGTCGCTGTTTTAATTTCATCCCTCACTCCTAACATTTTCCCTCGCAAGTATAGATAGCCGAAACCTATTGGAAGGAAAGACGATGAAAAATCTCATCACAATCGAGATGCCATAAAAGTGCAGTGGATTTTTCGGTGAAAAACAAAAAGCAATGATGCACGTGTGGGAGCTTTTAACTTTTCCCCCCTTTTTTTTGTACAGGTGCAGTGCTTCCACTAAAATCCGCTCTTCTTGACTATTTACAAATACAATACAACTTTCCTCGAATCCAGTATACACATCCAGCTGCCAAAGTATCTCGTCTATCATTCGGAGGTAAGGTAAATCTTGGCTAAATCTTGTAGATTCCTTCTCCTGACTAACTCATCAAAAAAATCACCAACGCACATTAATGTTGAGTTACGTCACATTTTTACATGATACATATGTACTTGTTTTCACTAAAGTGGCTGTTGCTCCGAGCACGTTCCACTGAAGAACACACACACACACACACACACACACACACACACACACACACACACACACACACACACACACACACACACACAAATTTAAGGTGCACGCGAGTAGGCGTGAGTGTAAGGCGCAGCTAGCACGTGACTGTCATACTTGAGTCGGGCTCACACGTATAATAGTTAATACACGTATTTTTACACAAAAAAGGAGTTGAAATTTCTACGTGGAAGCGCCGCTGCAAATGTAGTCACGTGCTGGCCGATATGTGATTTTTCGACCCCTTGGCTAGACGAGGAACTGTTATGCGGCACCCCAGTCTGTGTGACCTGGAATCTTTTGCATACTTCCCCTTCATTACTGCATGCTAGCTTTGTGCTATGAAAAAAAAAAAAAAAAAAAAGTTTTTGGCAGGATACTGCATCCTACATTCGACAGTCGTTGTACGCAGTTGTTTATTTTCATTGTACTCGATTGACTTGACAACAATTATTTAATAGGCTTTCATACATAATGTGAAATAAAATACTACTGTAATTAGTTATGATATATATGATATATGTAATTAGTTATATACATTATTTTTGTAAATGTTTAGTTTACTTTATTAAATTCTTTAACAGTACTTTTTGCTTGAAAAGTCTTTTTTTCAAACTTAATACATTGTTTTTTATGGAATGAATTTTAAAAAAATACTATTTGCTAGACAATAGTAGAAAAAATATTCGTAGTAAGAATAAATTTTTATTGAAAAAATTCTAGCACAGCACAATTATATTGAAAAAAGTATCCATGCCCTAGCAAGTTTGGTCATGAATGTAAATCAACGCAAGAAAATAGAAAATACATTGCCGCGAAAAACGTTAGAGAAAAGGTTAATAGCCAAACTGCTGGTCACCCAATCTCAGGCAATCAAGCCAATCAAAATATTTCGGGATCTACGGAGACTATGCACGAACAAAGGAGTCTCCTGTTCGTTTTTCATCGTATGGGTACGCAGATATGTGTTCACGTTGGAACAACTAAATGGCTGCGCACGCGATCGACTTTCACAGCACGTGTCTTGACTCCACAAATACTACGTCCAGTCCACCACGTAAAAAACGATTTTCATTATTCCGTCTGAATCCACTGTATGAAGAGTAACAGGAAAAAAAGTCACGTTTGCTAATACTAAGGAAAAAAGAAAACTGCGTTTCGTTAATTAACGCACGTTGTAATGAAAATCGCTCTGTTACGTCGTTACCACTGACCCACTTAACAAAAAACCATGTGTGCACCTATTGGCAATAATTATTATTTGTGAAAAAAAATCCATAGGTGTATCCAGTATGTGAATTAAATGGTTAAGTGTATATATATACAATGTTGGTGAATCCAAACTACGTATGATGTTGGTCAAATAACAACAAATATAATGACACGCATGTAACAACGGGCAAACTAGTTGTTAAGTGACAATAAAAAAAAAAAAATAAATAAAAAAAATATGCGTAATAATTGTAAATAAAAAGGAAAAGCGTGAATCGCTATGTAATAAACCATACCGGCAGTTCCCTTAGTGCAGCGACCGCCTTTCCTACGACGGCACATATCATACCTGTTTTGCGAAATGGAAAAAAAAAGTAACATGGGCGCTATGTAGTCATCATCATACAGCTTAGTAGGGCTAAATAATGTAAAATACCTGCGTGACTGCACTGCTAAACGCAGTTAATTTAAGTGATTATGATTTATTGCATTTAAATAGATGCGATACGTGTATTTTATTTCTCTTAATTGATCGTAGATAGTCTGATGATGGCAAAGATTGATAATTAAAAGTGACAAAGTTCATGTGCAGCTTAAGATTTTAATGTATATCAATACTTTTGATGGTCATCCTTCGAATAGTAATCAGAATTGTATTTAAAAATTTTTTACGACAATAAATTTGGTATTGAATATTGTTTATTTTTAATTGAAAGGCAAAAACCATCAAAGTATAAAGTATGTACAATCGCTGTGGTAGTAGAATAAAATGAAAGAATTGAAGTAAATATTTTCTTTTATGTACAAGTAATGGTAAAAAACAGTGGTCAGCAGAAACGTGATAGATGTACAAAAATAAAGAGAATTAATCAACCAAGAATTAAATATTTTTTATCAATTACAAATAAAAATACTTGAACATCTTATTATTTTTTTAAAATACGTCTCAAACACTGCATTTTTAAAGATAACTTTTAAAATGTCAGAACATACTTGCTGAAGTCTTTTGGAAGTTTTTTCATATAATTTTCCAATAGTTCAAATTTGTGTTTCCAATGAAAGATAATTCTTTTATATCTTATTATTTAAACAACTTCATAAGCTCTTAAAATATTTCTTTTACAAAAGTTTAAGGTCGTACAATATTCTAGTCTTTAAAATCATTAGTAAATAAATGGAAAAAACTGTATGATTAACAAAAAGTTCCAGCAAAAACTTTAAAAATACCGCTGTTTGAGCAATTTTTTTTTTTTTTTTAATTTTTGTTGTAAATATATATGTATACATTAAGTATTTTAGTAAAGTCTACATGAAATAGTAAGGAAAAATAGGGCACACTTACTTAGTGACGGCCACGGCAATGTCGTAAACCGGAAGTCTTCTTTCTCGAAATAGGTATTTGCCCATGTCGGTCAGTGCTGCCGCCGAATCAATTGCATCTCGTCCCACGCGGTTCCTCTCCAAGTATGGTGTGGCGTCTCTCCCCTGCGTGACAAAAATCAAGTCTCATTACCCGAAAATGTCATCCAAGAATGGGGCTTCAAAAACCAGATTTGACTAGTCAAATGTAGGATTTGATATTAAACAATGGCTTGGCACAGTAATAAAATCATTAAAATAACGTATACAATTGCACATCTGAAAATAATCTCTGGCAGTTAAAAAACACTCACGCGCGAAATTATGATGCCGGCTATGCTGATGCGTATCTTGGGGCCTTTTAGCAGCTTGTACCTGAGATCCACTCCGTTCCAGAACGACACGAAGTATCGTTTGATCTGCACATTATCGCCGCCGTGCAATCTGCGAATGTGACAATAGTACTTGCAAGTGAGAAAACGTGGAAACGCAAGTCATAAAAGTTGAGACGATATTATCCATTTTTTTGGAAATCCAAAGTAGTAATGGAGATCCTTTCAAGAATTTTGAGAAAACTATATTGCATGTGGTACTGATTATTCTAGGAAACTCGAATGTGGGCAGAGGATTGGAGTTGAAAAAATTTTACACCAAATTCATTCGAATGATTGTTTGCCGAAAGTTTTTAGTATACTCACAAGTAGTACGGTCAGTTTTCGTGATAGGTATGTGCTAATTAAAAATTAATTGTACGAGACGAACCTTGAGAGTAATTTCTATGAAAAAAGGTTGATATTTACACAAATCATTGTCAAATAAGTTTGACGTATGAATACATTAAGTAATGTTTAAACATAAAAATGGTTTATTAATTGTCTTTGGAAAAAGTCAAAAACAAGATTTTTATGGCTACCGTTTATTATCCAAATATTAACTAAATATACATTTGTGTGTGTATGTTTTTAGTTTTATTAGAGGGGCTTCCTTTGCTATCTATACTCTGTATGCCAACCCGTGCGAACAAATAATAGTACATCATATGTATTTTTGCTAGAAATTTGTGAATCACTAGATTTTTTTCTTAGTTAAAGGTTTTCTCGATTAATTAAGAATCTTAGTAATGCATGTGTGACATAAAGAATGAAAATAATAAGACTGTGATTATGCAATCTTTGCTGAAGTTAACAAATTAATGCTGATGAAATTAATGATCAAAATAGCTCAGAAGTGTTAAGATTCATATTTTTATTTTAACTTGACCTTAGCTCTTATATTTCTTTTATTTCTAAGCCAACATGTCTTTGCTTTTCAGTTTCTTACTGTACCAATAGACATCTATCTTTGTACAATTTTTATATTTGTTTTTAAGTCGAAATCTCGATGGCTTGGATATTTTTGGTCTTTATTCCTTTGTATCTTTATTATTTAACTGCTAAATCCATACATATTCAATTAAGTTTTTTTGTGAAAATCTTTAAATTTTTTAAATGCTGTATTCGTTTGTATGAGTGTTGGTGCTCTCTTTTTATCTACTTATACGTATCTTCTATTAATTCTCTAAATGCGTGTTTATTTTTTCATGTCTTGGATTCCTAAACTTTTGTTCATTTTTTTTAAATTTTTTAAAAATCTATTTTACGCAATTTAAGAAGAAATTGGTCATGGGATTAACTTGTAAATTCAATGAATGATGTACTCGTACAGGTGTTAAAATCAGTAAGATCACGAGACATGTGCATCAACAAAACATATGGATTACTTTTATGGCAGCATGCGATAAAGATAAGAATAACAAATAATACCAAAGATAATAAAGACTCATTTGACGTGCACTTACCTATAGCCATCGTAGTCCACAATACAGAGGATTTCGGGGTAAATCACGTACGGAGCTTCTCGCTTGGATCTACTAGTACCAGTTGACCGCTTCGATCTGAACCTCTTCGATATGTGATCTGGCTCCATAAATGCTGCGATTTTTCGAAAAAATAAACGATCATTGTTTAACTACGCAGAATCCAAGTAAAATGGTGCATCCAAGTTAAAGAATACATATCACATTTAGAATCACGATATTTTGTAAGGTGACAAAAAATACTGATCCTAAAAATTTTTTTATGTGCCGTAAACTTTCTGTTCACCTTGAGTCTCTCATGAATAAAAAAATGTTGTTTCTTCATTTGTATGAATTAATAAAACTATATTATTGCATGAGTTTCTTTGTATCGTTACACTAAAGATTGCGGTAAATAACGGAGTGGTAAACAAAGTAATTTGAATGTTGTTACGTGGGACTGAGAATCATCATTAAAAGCACTAATATTTAGTTTTTTTTTTTTTTAAAAGCAAAACAATAAGCGTTAAATGATATTGTAATAGCTATCTTCATAACCATGATTCAAATCTAACGTAGATATGTGCTCTTCCCTAGAAACAAGTTGAAATATTACAGCTTGGATTTTACAAAAAAATTTGTTTTTCTAAAAATATTACATTGAAAGACGTGAAACTTGAGATTTTGCAAAATTTTTGATTAAAAATTAATGTGAGGTGTACCATTTTATGAAAAAACAATGATGGTTGAAAGCAATTGGCATTATTATTCTTGATTAATGATTGAAAAAAAATTACACTGTGTTTCAAATAAAAATTACTTATAATAACGTGATTTTTCTAGACCTCCAATCTACATCTATGTAACGTGATACCTAACGTATAAAAGTATTGTGATCCCAACCACTGACATTTCCGTATTAAAAATAAAACTTCTCATACAATCCAAGAAAACTTTTTAAAACAAAATTACATCCCTTCTTTTTATTTCCCCACTTCCGCATAACCACAGATACATATAGTAATCTATGTTTTCTAGAACAAAGCACCCACTGACAAAATGAAACAAAAAACTTTTTATTTTTTTTTTTTTTATAATTTAACACACTCGAACTATTCAAACAATTAACTTGCTCGCAAAAGCATTGCAAACACAAGATAAAAGCGAAAGTAACTCACCGAAATCGCCGTACTCGTCGTCGGCTGGTCGCGCCGCTTTTTTGTAAACGACGTGGTGGTGCGTGTGCTCGAGGGTGTTGCGCTTCGTCCTCGTGACGTTAGGCAGCAAGTGCGGATCGTGCAACTCCGGGACTTTGCTCACGACTTCCTTAACGATGCGCTCCGGCAGTGGCTTGATCACTAGATCCGACCCTATATTACCCTCCTGCGTTTGAAAAAACGATTTTATTTTGCTTTTTTTCCAATACAAATGTATATTTTGGGGCCCGAGCACCAAGACGAAAACTACTGACTCTTATGAAATTTTTTCCATGTAAATAAGCTGCTCGTTTTGCACGAGTATTCGTTACAGATACACGTTCGAGCGGCTGCGGGATCGTAAAAATGACGACACCGATTGCACAAGCGCACAAATCAGTTCTTTGAGAAAAAAAAAAAAAAAACAATAAAAAAGAAAAAACCAAGATGGGCATGTATATAAACGCGCAAGTTATCCAACGCTCGCACTTAATACATACACGCAATCAAAGGAGCGTCATGGCCGTAAGGTTAATTCGAGTGCCCACTCGCGGCGTGCATCAATTCGCCTGTATACCACGTATACGGTCGGCCGAATCACTTTCATCCACCTGGGCAAAAATTGAGATGCAGCGCTTCGGATTCACCTCCCGGGCCCGTAGAGACGCGAGTGAAAGCGAAAAGGTCAGAAGACTCCGGGGCGCTGTGGGTCGCGGTTTATGTAAGTGCAGGCGCGCGACCTAAATACAAGCGGCTGAGTCGCGCTTGCGTGTACTCGCCCTCCGGGCTGTTAAAGATCGGCAGGCCAGATTTTTCGAGGAGAGACGGGCTTGCTTCCGCGTTTTTGGTGCTTGCTATTAGGGGTAAGTGTACCTATCTCCGTGGCACGTACTGAAAATTCCAACTTAAATGCACCATAAAAAATGATATACTAAAATTTTTTGGAATATTTTTTTTTTTTAATCTTACATAATCTCTTACGGAATATTTAAAAAAATTTTATGAAGTTAAAACTGCAGTAGAATATTTTTAAAACGAATAAAAAAGGTATGCTGGTATTACCGTGGTTGTGTACCTATTACCGTGTACGTATTACCGTGGATGTATAGGGTTATGTTTACGTACGCTCACCGCGGAAATACGTACACAATCAGTTAATGAGCGCGTTGTACCGAATACCGTGGAAAATAATTATTTACTCAAAATATACACAAATATTTCTGTTTAAATTGCATCTACATTAACGTCATTTCAGATTATTAAAATTGAAAAATTATTTTATATGAAACATTTCTTATTTTGAGCAAGTAATCATCAGTTTTTCAAAATCCACGGTAATAGGGCAGAGCACGGAGATAGGTACACTTACCCTGGGTGTTGGTTTCATTTTTGGCATATGCGTTGAAAACAAAAGCGATTTACCATAGCCGTCCATTTATATAGTTCTGCACGCAGAATATTATTGAGGGCCACCACTTGGACATCGCACTGGGCGATTGAAATTAAAAAAAAAAGGAAAATGTAAAAAACAAAAAAAGAGAAAAATGTGTTTCCTGCTTTGGGCGTTTACTGCGACCTCAGTAGAAAAAATAGAGTTCACAGTTGGTGCGCATCCAACCAGGGCAAGCACAAGGGCTCCCTCGGGTCTGGTGCTTGCGCCCACGGGTTGTCTCGGCACTTGAATAAAACTCCAAAGTAACTTTTAGTCGCGTATTTTGGTTGAAACATGCATGAAACAAGAACGAAAGTGATTGGCATCCAGCGATTTCTAAACGGTAAGCGTCGCTCAATTATTCTGAAAAATGTTCAACGAAACAAAGGTTTCTTTTTTTTTCTTTTTTATTAAATCCCCTTCCCTCGACATGCACCTCTGCAGGAACAAAACTCGTGCGAGTCGACTTCCACCGTCACTGACCCATAGGCGGTAAGAAATCTAAACCGGCTCGCGTTACCATTACCCACGCGGCTGTTTCGTAAATCCTATTGTCTCCTTATCAGCGTTCAATTGCNAATGTAGTCACGTGCTGGCCGATATGTGATTTTTCGACCCCTTGGCTAGACGAGGAACTGTTATGCGGCACCCCAGTCTGTGTGACCTGGAATCTTTTGCATACTTCCCCTTCATTACTGCATGCTAGCTTTGTGCTATGAAAAAAAAAAAAAAAAAAAAAAAAAAAAAAAAAAAAAAAAAATAGAGCAAAAGAAAAGAAAGGGTGAAGTTACGAAAATTGACGGGCGAACGGTCCAGTTTGCCTTTTTTTTTTTTTTCTTTACCTCCCAGCGGTCCTGCCCGCGCTACTCGGCCTTTAAACGTCTCTTCCGACCACAAGCTCCGATACACCGTGTCTTTCGTATCCGCCGTATCGGTAACCTCGTGTTACCGCGTACATTGTACGATATACACACTCGTTGCGCAAGACTACGGTATTGGCCAATTTCGGATCCGTCCGATTGTTTTGACCTTATCTCTGCTGGAACGGAACGAGAAAAAAAAAAAAAAAAAAAAACCACAATACGCTATCGAGCACGAGTTATGCATTGTGCGCCACTCGGCCAATTTTATCTCGCTATACCCTATCGCACCCCAGCGAAATTTACCTATCAAAATTATACGCCCTAGGTATATACACCAAGTCGACGCGATCCCGTTGTATTTGGCGAGACAAACGCGTCTCGGGCACAGCGGCCAGATACCGAAGAAGTGATAAAACGCCGGGGAAAAATTACTCAAATGGAGGTCAGGCGGAGAGTTCTTGGGCAATCGACGAGCACGCCACGGGAGTACCAACTTCCTCGCGCGTACGGTTGGTTGCACAAAGTCGCGCTAAACCGACGGATTATGAGAACAGGAGCGGAGCTACTTCCATATACTTGTTATCAGCTGTTTGGGATCTCTCGAATTCGGGACAATAAAGACCTCGCGAGCCGAAAACGGAGTGTACATAGATTCAGATCGAGGCCGGCGGCCGATCGTGGCTTACAGGGAAGGATGACAAAACATGCGTGTGCAACGCCCCGCTTTTGTCTCTCTTTTTTCTTGAGGTGCAGTGTGAACTAGTTTTATTTTCCTTATAGAGCCAAGAAGGTGAGATGCCCGAGAGAATAATGGGGGGGGGGGGTACTATCGCTGTTCGTGTCGTAATGACATAGCCGAGAGGATTCGATGATAGTTACTTACGACAGTCACTTTCCCACTGGCGTCCCGGTGCATTAGTATGGAAGCCATGTTCTCCTCGTCGTGGTACACGTCGCCGATCTCGGCGTCTTTCTGTTGAACAGACGTCGAGTTATGGTGGCGGAGAAATGAAACTATGTTTTAGCATCGAAAAAACAAATTATTTCTCCTGTGACTCTGACATTGTTTACCGTTTTCTTGGCAAAAGTCACGTGAACTTGAAATTTAACGTTGTTTCGAATGCAAGATTTAATTTCACTTCTGTTATGGAACGGCAGAAGATTACAAATGCAATATGACGACTTTGTAATTGTGACAGCTATAGAACAACGGATATTCATTTATACTTTTGAAATGATATTTCAACTTAACCATCGACTGGCCTTGGCGTTCCGTAATAGCCATTGCTGCGATGCGCTGGTAATTTTTTTGCAGTTATTGTTACGTGCCATTTACTGTAATTGTTGAACATTCCACGTCGGGTAAACAGAACAACAGCGATAATTTTTTTTTTATTGAATTGTTGATGAGTAGAGGAAAATTCGTATTAAAACAATTACTTTTCATCTCTAAATATAAAATGGAATGATGTTACACGCGAACGCAAACGAAGGCATTTGAACAGTTTGTTATTGCTCTGAAATTGCCTTTAAAATCTTGTGTTTCTAAAAAAAAAATTTAAAAAAATACGTAAATAACGCACTTAACAGAGCTATTGAATCAGCTAAGTGAAAAATTTACGTGATAGTGATTAAAATAGATTTTTTTTTTTTTTTGTAACAAGACCTATTCCTACATCATTTTGTTTTTAAATAGTATTTGATGGAAAACCAAAGTGCAATTGCAAAATTAGGCAATTACTTAGAAAAAAAAGATTCAATTTTTTTAGCTTAACAATAAGCTACAATTAATAACAAATGTTAATTTAGAATTTTTCTTAAACCTACTCACACATATATAGTCGCAAATAACATAAATCTCTACCCATATTAACACAAAATGGCTTCATTTTATTGTTAAAGTCATAGGGTTTTTGTCCATCACAATGTTTCACAATCAAACAAATACCAATTCATTGATAAAACAAAGTATAAAAAATCAATTTAAATAAAGTAATCAATTCCAGACAAATCTATAATTATTTCAAGTCTAGTGTTAATTGGTACCAGAATTAAAGTGGAGGAAAAAAATGTATGCGATTGTCTGCAAGAATCTCGTTGTAAAAGCCTGTACGTAAATATTTTCCAACGAGGGTAAATGCTGTACGTGTAATAGTATGAAACCGCAATAACCAATAAACGCAACGCCATGAAATAAAAAATACCTCCAGAATCCTTTCGTATCGCAGTCCATCGGGAAGTGAATTATTTCGCTCGACGGTCCACATGCGCAAACTGTTGCCCGACACGAGACCATCGTTGGGCTTCAAGTACAGGCCGTAGTATTTACCGAACGCGTTCAGATGCACTTCCTGCTCATCTTCCGGACTCCGCCTGTGCACAGAGTGCAGGACCCGCACTACCTGGTAAGGTGGAACTGAAAGAAGCACAAGCAGAATGGGATGTTGGAGTATATGGCTATGTCGATGTTACTATGTGTTATGCGAAGGATTAACTATGTAAAAGGTACTGAGGGTCTGTCCAAGTCACGATATCGGTAATGTTTTTTTGACTGTTTTGGTACTTTTTTTCGGGTATAGATTTCTCATTTCCATTCGGCCATTGACAAAAGACATCAGTATTCATAAACGTCATTTCATTGTTTTTATGTTCACAAGTTATTCATACCAGAGTTGGATGATGAATCCATATGAAAAGAAAAAAAAATATTTTTCCATACAAATGAGATGATTGACGGTAAACTTTTTTTGTAGCTCGGATCACTTTTGGAAAACAAATGATAAAACTAAATACTCCTACTTGGTTTTTATGTCAACGTTGGATCGATTCGGTAATGGTACATGATGGTCGTTTAGCGAAATGCACAGTTTTTATTGCATCAAAGTTCGGCAGTCGCAGGAGTATAATTTTTTCTTCAGGAATGGCACAAAAAATTAAAAGATGTGTAAAAAAAAAAATAAAAATAGGTATAAAACACCTTTTGGCGTCGTTTTGAGGGGGAATTGTAAACTTTTTTACGTTTCAGCGGAACACGTATAAAAATGTTAATATCTTTTCTTACTTCTCGTCTTCGTTGAAATTTCGATGTTTCAATACCACAACAGGATAATAAACATCTGGTGATGAACACGGTAAAAAAAAAAAAAAAAAAAAAAAAAAAGTAAATGTACAGAAATTCAACTGGTCCCACAAACGCGACACAACATCGGTGTCGATTAACGAAAACGTCGTGAAGTCACAGTGGAACGACCTAGTTAGTGTATAGTCGTGCTTTCTCTCGCTGCAGACTTACATTTTCCTTACGTCTCCTATCTTTTTGTCGTAAGTCTTCCGACTCGCATGGGCTCGCTGATGTAATACGAACGACGGCTAAGGCAAACGAGTGGAATCGCTGCTCGGACGAATATGGGCAAATAGAGCAGATAACGTGAATGAAGGTGCGTGTATCTAATAGTTATGGATTCAAACAGGCCACTCAAACTTGTGGCTTGATTCTGTAGTATACATTTTACTTCAGTCGCTCTGTACTGTCAGAATTAAATCTTTCAGCGTAAAAGTGCATTTTTCTAGTCAACTATGTTGGGATATTAGTTGCGTACAATCTATACCTCGACATCGAGAAAACAGATTTATTTATGTTAGTTAATAAACAAAAAATTGACCTACTGACAAAAAAATAATGAAAAGTGAAAAAACCGAATTCAAAACTTGTTTATTACTCGTCGTGATTAGTTATGTTTGTCCTCTACATATACTCACCAGATGCGTGACCTGCCTGAAACACCGACATCATCTCCTCCTTCGTCATGTGTTCGTGAATCTGAAAAAAAGGATATAAATGTGCCATTAATTGATCATATGCTTGTTGTTGTGTCTAACATTTTTATTTATTTTCCTTGCCCGTTTTAAAAAAAAAAAAAATCTCTTAATGATGTGCCCAACATTACCAATACATAGCTTTACAATGAAAATAATGTGCAACCTATAACTTATGATTGAATTATAATTAAAATCTCGTGACTATAAAATCTTCCAGTAGAGCCAAAAACAAACCATTGTTTATAAAGAAAGTAAGTTGGCCTGACTTTTTAGCTGTTACCCAATCTCAAGTTACCGAAATACGGAAATTGGAAATCCAATGAAACATTTTAATGACGCAAGGGAAATAATTTATTTGTTGAAACTCCAAGGCGATTGCACAAATGATATAAATCTATGGTACAATGCAATAGAGGAATAAATTACCGAATAAAAAAAGCGAATGCCTTAACCCTACGAAATTTCAGCTCGTGTGAAAAATGTATCACTTTTGACAAATATTGTAGATTAGTAAAAGACCTTGGTTTCCTCAAGTATGCGAAAAGTTTTAGAAGAATACACGTGAAGCTGAGCAAGATAATCTCTATGGCCACATACGTGTGAATAAACTCGTATCGACATGAGCGAAACTCGATAGACGTGGCGATCATATATTCAACACCGAGCAAACGCATAATGCTCATGTTTCCTTCCGTGAACTCTGACCACGTTTCCCTTAACTTTCTCCAAATTTCAACAGGAGAAATTAATTAATGCCCATCGCTCTTGGTGGTGCTGAATTTACAGTCTTACTTTAATTAAAATTAATGGGAGTACACGGCCGCTTGTGTGAATCAACCACACAGGAAAAGAACATGAGCATTGGTTGGTTAAACATTTTGAGCGCAGAGATACACAAATGAGACGGCCAGGACCTCAATAAATGGCATACGAGCTTACAACTTTGAATGTAATTTTTTTTTTTTGGTTTTGTTTATCTTTTCTTGATAATTATTTCGTTCCGTGAGCATCATCTCTGTACTTATTCTTGGTGAAACTTGATCAAATTAAACTCATTAACAAAATAATATCTTTGCCAGTAAAGTTTTTATTTCTTAGTTACTCTAGCTTTGTTTATTTTCGTATAATTTTTAGTTACAATGTCATCAGAAAAAGCAAAAGCAACGGAACTCTAACGACTTTGTCTGTTGAAGTATTGTGAAAAAAAAAAAAAAAAATAGAAACTTGGGAATCCCAAAATCGAATCATTTTCTTAGTTACGTGTATACGTCATATTCGAAATCATAGCGGTTGTGTTAGATTTTCAACTGTCCTGTTGTCTCAGTTCATGGCTCAAACCGACATTATCTAATATTTGGAACAAGATACACATAATCTTATCGTGACACCAACTAAGCTGTGTTTGATTTAGTGTATCTAGTGCTCTTTTGATATTTCAGTCAATCGTAACAAAAATTGCAATGCTTTTGAAACTCACAATCAATGACTTTTACGAATCTTCTCTAAAGCATCAGTTTTCGATCAGTAAAAAATCATTCTTATTCACAAAAACGTAACCGTTACGACTTAATCATTGCCACCGGTTGGTTTTTTACCTACCCTTTACCCCTAACCATAGCCATTTCAATCGTTACAGAACAGAAGAAAAAAAGACCTCAAATCTATACAAATCGGTGAAACACATCGAACGGTACTGCTTCGATTTGCAAAACAGCCCCATTGATCCTTTTCAATTCATCTCTTGAGCATTTAACGCCGCTTCGATTGCGCATAAAGTGGATAATCGTACATCCACGGGTAAGTATGAGCAAATCTGTGCCTTTACACTGTTCCGAAACACACGTGTATTCACACGCAAAGCCCATTCAATGGACTATGTATACGAAATATCGACAATGCGGGTTGCACATGTGCGGCGTTGAGTTTACGACGCCAGTGAGAATCGATGGATCGTCCGATTGGCAGATGGAAAATGGCAAGTCAGTTGGGATTCTTCTTTTCGGCTTGTCCCAGTATTTTATGTGTTACAAGAAAACCAAAGAATCGTAATTAAAAAACCTTTTTTTTTCTAGATCAATTGACTACAGCTGTAAGATAATGGATACGATTTGGTTTGATGCATTGCAATACTCTAATCGTATGTACGTAAAAATTTGACTCATTGTGATGGTGGCTATTGAGAACTTTTTTTTAGGGTAAGAATCCATTATCCCTAATTGTGTTATTTCAGAGCAATAAATATTGAAAGTACTATTTGTCTTTACATTGGTAAAATATAATTTAACTGAAATAAAACACCCAATTTGAGGAAATCTTTTCCCACATGTTCTTAAAGGCCAACATTTTCGAAACGAGTTACCGATTCCTTTCGGTTGTTGAAATTTATGTTTATGAGTATGATCATGTAATCTTGCCATAAAATCCGCCTTCGTCGATCCAAGACGAAATCATGCATCTCCGCAGCTGCACACGTTACCTCATTGAAATCCATTCATCGTATGTACGACATAATCTTTTTAATATCATGCACGTCAAACTCCAATGGTCTTTGAACATTTTATGAAAATCCACATTCATAATGCATAGGCATGTTTTATGCCTCTGGTGCCAAAAAATTTCCCTAATATTTAGAAACTTGCTCAAAAACACTCGCACGTACTTGGTATCAACTTTTCATATAAGACCTAATTTCAGACCTAAATAACTTATCAATCTTCTACATACTTTTAGTGCAGGATCTAACGTACGTAAGTTTGATACATCGAAGTGATACTGATATTAGGTACATGTTCGCGTTATCCTGTAATCTTTCAATGTTATTGCTTGATTGTGCCTTTCAAATACTAACATTTTAACTTTTTGACGGCAGTTTTTTTTTCTATCTGCCTCATTCACGACTTTTATAACATTTTGATCTACTATATCGTCACTTCCATGTGTATATATACGTAACATACGCTATATAAGCCACGAACCCTTGGTTGTAACAAGTAAGATTTATGCTTTGGTAAAATCCCATGTTTTACACGCACAGTGAGGTTTCGCGTATGAACTACGGCAGTGTATAGAATAAACCACCCAATGATTTTTCCTCTCTCGTGAAATCAGCCACCCCCTCGCTCTGCTCTAACAGCCAGCCACTCTTTTCCTTGCCCACGTGATACTTCTCATGCCAACTGCCAATATTTACTGCCGCGCGCTCCATTCCCAGTCGTCTCCTCGGCCCCATGGCGTAAAAATCGGCGTCAAAGCGCGCCCGTGATAATTCATCCGGCTCTCCCAGTTCCACCACCCATTCCCATATACACGACTCTGAACCACATGCTCGCGCAACAAAATGTTCTCCCATGGGTGGCTTTGCTTTCGTTCGCGCGGTTCCTATCCGTAACTCGCTACCCACAAGTACATAAGGGGTATGTACCTTGTAAAGGTCGTGCGCGAGCGCCAACCCGATCACGGCTGGACGATAAACAAACTGGCCCGAGAAAGCGGCTCGACACCTTGCGGGAAGCGAAAACTCGAGACTGCAGCTCTGACGCCCCTATTGTTTCGCGCCGCGCGTGGAATCGAGATTGCACCTTGTAATTACACGGACAACGAGAGAGAGGCTTTCCGCGGGCTGTCACTGAAATTCGTCCCCCCACCCCCCTCATCGAATGGGTGAATCGGTGATGAACTTGAATAACTAAATTCCAAAAAAAAAATAAGGACAATTAGTCGTGTGATTTTGATGTAAGAAAAAGTGTAGCATGTCTTTTTAAACGTTATGGATTGTGATTACTTCTTCTGAAACGATTGGACGATCCATGGATCAATGGGGGTATGGTTTTCCTGGTACGCGTGAGAGTTATTGTTTTGCGTTTTTCGCGACATCGTAGATGGGGTGGCAGTAAAAATGAAAGGGGACTGTCACACCGAGAGAAATTTAACTCATTGAGCGATGAACGAAGCAAAATGTTTCGAGTTCGTTTGGGTTGTCTTTCTCACTCGAGAGTTGGAGGATTGAGAAACGTTTGTGGTGTGCGAGCGGGTGCTAATGCGTATATTCATCGAAGATTTAACGATGATGAATAATGTTGTGCTCGCTAACCGGTTCACTGGATTTATGTAATGGATGGATTACGTATGGGACGATAATAGGTGATGCCAAAGTGGGGATCTCGCGGGTATTTTAAGGCGCTGTTTATTTAATTTTTTTTTTTTTTTTCTATTTCGGAAACTTGTGCTCTCCAACAGCAGATTGGTATGCTCTTGCCGATCCATGCAGATTTCGTTGGCAAGTACTTTACAAGCGAATGGTGAAATATGCGGCTCGGGAGAGGGTACATTGCCTTTTTTTTGTTGTCTAGTTTGAAGCTCCACACGTGGAATTATGACGGAGTATCGTGGGAGATTGGCTTTTCGCTTGTTACGTGAAGTGTGGAGGCTTTCGCGGTGTTGACATGGCCTTTTAATTATTCGCCTTTCACGCCAAGTGTGCCGTGTACACCGCTTGAAGGTAGTTTTTTCTCAAAAGATCAACGGTCACGTGAGAGATGGAACCTCTTCGTTCGCAACTTGATTGGCCTTTTTTGATGAAAAGTTTTTCAACGGCAGACGATTCGAAAGTAATTGAGCGTTGGTAGCTGTGATTCGCAGCAAACACCAATCAAGGGCTGAGCAACTTCATTCGTTTGAATGACAGAGGGAGCAGTAACCAAAAGTGTCGATATAAAATATAAATAAGATAAAGGACATTAATGGAAAGGTATAAATGGAAAATAAGCGGTGAAATCTTTAAGAACTATGACCATGAAAAGTATGAGTTCGAGGCTACAAAGCCAGGTCAGGAGATAATGTCAAAGAAGTGGGAGCAAAGCCGTCAATAATACAGCGATAGAACGCTGTGAAATGGCATTACATAAGGATTATAAAAAGTTAACAGAAGAGCAGATTAAAGTCAGAAAAGAAAGATACGAGAAGTACGAGAGAACACCATAAAAGAAGTTGATGGGCTGAAGAAAGAATTAATTAAATTATCGGAGAAGCGTTGAATAATAAATGAAGAGAAATTCGACGTGTTAGAAGAAGAGTTTATCAGGATGAAAAATGAAGTCAATCCACGGATGAAAGACGTAATAAATGGCAAATCAAAAAGGTATCCTGAAGAGAAAAAAAGCAAACTTGTGGTTTCAAATGATTTGTTTGGGGAAACGAAAGAAAAAAAAGAGGGAGTTGAAGGTTACGCGGAGTAAAATTTAAAAGTAGATGTATAATGACAGTAAAAAAAATAGTTGGAATAAAGAAAAATGAAAGAGGTACAGTTCTAATGTAATGAGCAATAATGGCGATAACAAACGATGAGTAGGCAACCTTACGTTGAAAAGTATGGGTCAATGATGATTGAAGTTTTTGACCTCTGATATGAGCATCTTAATTTCTATTTTATAAATTGTTATTAGGCATAACAACAAGTGGCAATACAATTGGTTCTTTAGATAGGTACTCTAATCAGGTGATGATGGGATACTGTGAATGAATATTGACGAATGTTATAAATGAACCATCAATTACGACCTAGTGCTATAGAGCAATGGAAAAAAAATATGTATATGAATGTTCTCTGTTAAAATAAATTTAAAATCTCAAATAATGATATTTCAAGCAATCGTAACAAAAATCTTAAACTAGCAATTCAGGGAATTGTTACTTCATTGCAATCCAATATACACAATAACGACCTTAGATCGTAATAATCGGTGCTACGATTGTTTATATTCAATGTCAGAATAATGCACAGTACTATATCCATGATAAGTAATTACACATTGTTCACACCAGTGATTGACGATTCTTTCCAATGCCATTTGTTATTGAAATTAAAATGTGATTGCAGTAACAAGCATATACGGATCCGGTATTAATTTCAGATGATCAACATCACGCTTATTGTAACGGTATACAGTGTTACCTTTTATTGTTTGAATCGATAATTCGTCGATGTAAATATTAGACAAAAGAAAAAAAAAAGGCTTACCTTGGTGCATTTTGCGAAGGGTAGGATCGCCATGCACAGGAAGACGGCGACGCGAATCATTTTGCAGAAGAGAATTTCTGGTGTGTTGCGCCACATCGCTGCAAACAAAGAGAAAATAATATTAGCGCATGATCGGTGTTTCTTTGTTTCGATGGATTATGTGGGCTTTTTTGCTGTTTTACATAAAAACGTATCAAGTTCTGTATTTGTTAACAGCATTCAGTTAATATTTTTTTCGATCATATGAAACATTGTGGAAAATCGTGAGTAATAAAGAGTATTTTTCTTTCCACGTGCCTCCAGCAATTTAACTGTACCATTATGTTAACAAATCGTAGTGCGACATTCGTACATAAATATTGTCTTGGATGTATACTTAAAGAGTAGAAAAAGATACGCATATCTAGCTGAGATATCTCAATCTCGAGCTTTTACGTAAGTTGCATTGTGGTGCGAATAACAAATGCCACCGTATGTGTCTCTCTAGGATTCAGGTTTTGTTACCTCGAGTGACCACTTGCAAGTATAGTTACGTACGAGCGTACTATCGATGCTTTGGGGCCCTACAAACCCTACCCCCTAGCGATAGTAATCACACCACCAAATGCAAACAGTCAAAACGACGAAAGAGAGTTTGTAATTCAAGTGCAAAACAGCAAAAAGTAAATAGATCCGATTAATCCCTCCCCCCTATAAGAGCGAAAGATACAAACTCGTTTCGCGTCAACGTTTCCTCCAAATATCAATCTCAAAGCGCGCTCGAGTAATTAAATTTTACAGCGCGCAGGCAATCACTCATCCCCGATTAGGAAGAGTTTCTCCACCGAGAGAACCTAATGCGCCTGCGATTTCCTAATTGATAAGCCAACATCGATTTATTAATACGGGAAACGGACGATGCGGTGAGAAAACGTATCGCCCCGACGCGGATTTAAAAGGCCCGCCGAGTCGAGCATTTTCACGAAATCGAGAGTTTTTCAAGATAGAGTTACAACGTGAAAGTTCCCATCGGCTCAAGATTTATTTTTCGATCCTCTTTCCAACGAGGTAAGGCATTACGATGGTCCAATAAAACTTTCAGCGGCTTCATACACGGCTTTCAGAGAAAAAAAAAAAAAAAAAAAAAGGAATCAAACACCACCTATGCTTCCCCCGATCAGAGAGGAGCAAGAGGTGCGTTTGAATCTTTGCTTGCATTTTAAAAACTTCATTCCCGTCATGTATACACTCCACCCTAGCCCGTGGCGAGCGTGCCCTTAAGCTCACAAACAACGAGCGGCTTACTTCCGCGTTAGCTAATAAGCGAACGATCATGTGTGTGTATGCATATGTATTCATGTGCGGGTGCACCGATGATGGTGGGGCACAGTTCGTTAAAATACCCTGACAAGCCCGACAACGTAAGAGTTTTCCACGCTGCTCTCATTTGTGCACTTCGCGTGTATGGTACTTACAGCACCTACACATATACACACTGCATTTACTTCCTCATCCGCTTGTTCCGCCTCGGGTGTACACGTAATACGCGGCCTTACCAGACTCGGCTGTTACTACTGCGGCTGGTGTGTATAGGTGAAATTGGCGTACGCGCGCCTATACGAGGGAGCTGATGATATATGGTACGCGAGTCCAATGTAACATAGTACGTTGCACCGACAGCAAGTGTCCACGGCTCGAGCCAGGGGGGTGCGAAGGTGTTTGCCTTGGGCGCTGTTAATTTTAACGACGCGCTAATGGGTGGCACGAGGAAGCGAGCGTGCCTTCTTTCTCTTTCCTTCCTTCCTAGGAATTCGAGCCCATTGTTGCTACTGTCTCTGATGATAATACTCGGTCATTTTCAGGGTTTTTCAAGAAAATCAGGTTTTAATCTGACTTCCTTGATTGCAGTGCTTTCGTGACTACCGAATCGAGTACATCAAGTTGTTGTTCATGTACGTTCGACATCTTTAGATTGGATAAATAAACGTATGACATTTAGTGGACATTGGCTGAAAAGAGACAAAGCACTCAACTGGAACGAGATACGTTATATTATAGTTATCCACACATCCCTTTGACAGAAGGTATGAATCCAAGCTGTGAGTATTCTGATTCACTCGCTATCTTGACCTGTTTATGAATCGTATTAATTTTATCCAAGTGTTGAGTTACTTTACATCAGTTCACACCCCTCCTCCCTCGATACGGTGTGACCCAAGCATTACCTGAACATTTGTAAAATGTGCGCGAATAATACAAGTAGTAACTGTCCTTGTATGGTAATCAATCAAAGAAATACAAAATCATCATTGTCGCCGACGAAGGTGTTGACTTGCAGTTAGGTAATTGCAATGCATCCGATAGTACACATAAATAGTTACAATTAAGTGGTTAACTTTTTCCCAAGCTAATCATTTAATTTTGTATCCGTCCGAATCTTTCTATTCCTTATCTACCCTAACACTACACTTACGTATTCACTTTCTATTCGGCTTAAGAGTAGTATGAATTTGAAAATATGATTATCATACATATTTTAAGAATCGTTTCAAAATAGGACATAAATAGTGTCGTTCTTATGTTCCGTTTCTTTTTGTATTACACTCTATAATCAAAAATATATTTTCACAAAAAGGTTGAACTGACATTGAATTTGTTGAAGTAAAAGAAAATTAATGACAAGTTTGGACATTGAGCAGAAGATCACAACCATTCCACTTATTAAGGCAGTGTATCATCGGCAAACAACAATCTCCAAACAATCCAAGCACAAGTACAACGATAAAACTCTACGATTTCAGTCCTGATGTACATCGACGACTCTCACTTGGTTAGTAAAGCACCAAAGGACAACTGGGCATACTATCCGATCGTACAAGACCAAAAATCTTAGCGCTTGTTAACACCGACTTGGACAACGGCCCGCTGTTCTCGACGCGTTACGGAAAAACCTCGACGATTGCGCAAGCCTCCGATCGCCGGGTTAGCTCTAGCCAACCGGACTGCCGGACACGTATAGCGAAACCACAAGAGACAATGAAAGCCGCGAAAGGGAGAGATAATAGATGCCGGCGAAACGAATCGTCGATTCGGCGAGTCCAGCGCGGACAATGGGTCGACCCGGAGAAAGTCCCAATACCGTAAAACGGGGCGATTAATCCGATCGTTCCTTCACGCTCGAGACGATTTTGGCCCTCTCTTTCTCCCGCCTCTGCCTGTGTGTCGGAGAAAGCCGCCCGGGCTAATTTAGTTGGTCCGCGATGCTATCGGGACCACGAAAACAAATCGTTTACACGGGCGCCCGTATCGGGAGGACGGATCGGGCCCCTGGAGCTGCGCGGGTCAAACGGCGCCTTCTCTGGTACGGTGGGCGATTTATTGGTTTTATTTCCGCGTTAACAGTCATACCCGTGGACGCCTATACCAACAGGTCGCGTTGGGCGTGACATTTCAACCATCGGGTCTGTTGACGTTGGGTGGAGTGAGGAGTTTATCGAGTGGTTATACTTTCTTACCCTTGATTCCGTCTGTGCGTGAAATTTTTGTTTTCTCGGGCTTGCGTGTAGGCGATGTGGGAGATCGATCGTGTGACATATTTCAAAGTGGCCGTTTTCTGCGAAAGTAGGTTGAAAAATAGTTGCGATAAACATCGTTTGGAAAAAATTCTTGGGAAGAAAATTTCTTAGTATTGGGATCATTTGTTTGCTGAATTTCGACAATCAATCATGCCTTCGATGATTACGTTTTTAAAACAGTAGCTTATTTGATGATATTGATGGTATAGTTTTTACGATGTCTGTGAAGCGTTAAATAGTTATGAGGATGTACGTTTGTGGGGCTTATTACCATTAAAATAATGGTGCTTTGATAAGATATAAAAATTTTATACGAGAACGTAACATCATTTATGGCTGGTTTGGCCATTTTTTAAAACAAGATCCAGAACTTTCAAGTACCAACACATTTTTACATTTTAGACGGAAAGTTGAAATTTGTACGAGTTGGAAATGGATCAGGGTAAACAAAACTGATGATCGTATCCACAGATAAGAAAGTTATGAAATCGTAAACGTGCCTGTAAGTTGTAATATATACATTGCATTAGAAACTCTTTGGATTACTAAATACATCAGAACTTATAAAGACATCGTACGCAATAGCAGGTCAAATGGTTCGACAAGTGACACATTGGGTATACATTTCATCAAATAATGGGAGCCAACGACTCAAAGGAGCTCAGTTATTTTACTTCAAAAACTAATTACTAGGCTAAGACGTTTCAAATGATGTGACCATTTTTTATGCCATGGACAAAACTTATCCACAGCCATACGATTCACACCGTAAGAGAAATGCGTCATCAACTGCTGGATGTTTAGGAACTTACGCAAGTATATTATCACCGATGATTCAACAAAACAATACACCTATGTGATACATAGGAAACGAATTTTGATAAAACATTTAGAAGTGATTTCTAGTATACCTCATGTTGAAAACACAATGTACAAGTAGGACAATATTACAGGCCTTTATATCATAGATTTACGTTACAACTTTTAAATTTATATCGATGTTAATTTTTATTTTCATTGCTAAGCTAATATAAATAATGGATTACTTTGATTAACAGACATTAATGAAAGTTTCATGCAAATTATTTCAATAAAATAGAAAATTTCCCTACGTCGATCCTAGAATTTTCACTCTATGATGAACAACGGAATTTCAATACAAATTGGCATTTCGTAGCTCTTATTTGACTTCCATAGCTTGCCTTTAGAGTATGATTTTATGACTTTACAGTTTAATTTTACATTCATATTGTATTTATTGTCATTAAAAACGTAGACAGTTGATTGAATTAATGTCCACAGGAAGAAAAACATCAAGATAAACACCAACACGAAGAACTCACGAAAATTTTGGTTCCGATCTCTGTCACCGAATACATATCACTTGAAAAAATTGTAGAATGGCTAATCAATAACAGCTTTTGTAGGCAAAAACTTGGCTGACAGTGGGTGATACGTTTTTTCTGACGCTTCTCCTATATTTCTTTGTCTTCCTCATAGAACTATGTGTCTGGTCCTTCAAAAAACGCTCCAGTTTTGGCAACTCCCTCCGTATTGAAACCATAACCGTCGAAACTATTGAACAGATAACAATCGTGATCGACTTGTGACACTGTACATTGTAATGGTAAAAGAGCACTTTATTCCTCTTGAACTAGAGCCGTTTTCCATGATTTCACATCTCAAGAGCACCAATAATACTGCATAATATTCACTATTTTCCTATTGAAGTTAATTGATGGTATAACGTCTCAAAAATGCGGACGTCATGATCTCCTCAACAAAATCTTGATTACTGTGGCTGGCTTTGGCCAATCGCTGTCTGATTTGGCTCTCTAGTCCATATTTTATTTTTTATCCCTCGTCACGTGAAAAAATTCTTTTAATTTCATCCCAACCGCTCCAAACAGCGCTCTGACCAATCAACACGTTGTTATTTTCGATCAACAGCAATAAAAAAGTAAAACACACTTTGATCGAAGCTCTTTAATGGATAAATGCTTATGCAAATTAGTGAATACATTACGTTTGATATCTATACAGTAACAGATGTATCCTAAGTAACTTTACTTTGTAGTATCATCAAAATAATTTCCTGTAGTTTTCTCACGTTGACAAATTTGGGTGATCAGAGAATTTGGCTTAGTTTTTGTACGTCAGCGTTTAAAATTTAACACCACACGTATTTACCGTTTGTTTTGACAGAACAGAGTCCAAGTATCGCCTGTCAAGCTATTGCTTTGCTTAAATGGTATTTTTTCTCATTCATAGGCATTGCTTAATTGTTACTTGAAATTTAATTATTTTTAATGTTACAAAAATACCTTGACTAAAACTACTGTGTGCAACTTGTTAAATAATAGCAATAGCGTCATAAGATTTTGGCACGATATATTGTTCATCCGATCTATAACACAATTATTGAGTAATCTGATAGGATACTAAGTCTTTCACCTTAAAAATTAAAATTATTACACACACTACAATATTAAGTATTTACATATACTTTTATTGTGACTAATTATTTAATATTAACACTTTATTTTTTTTATGCAATGTGTATTAGTATATAAACCAAATGTAATCAATATCGTCAGAGTTAAGGGAGAAATAGTTTACGTTGATGGCGTTACTTAAAAGGTGACTACGAAAAACCACTAAGAATAAGGCTGCCTATATCTCTTTAGTAATAAAAAAGGGGTCCATCTTGATTGATTTACAAAAAGAGGGCCACTACAATTTATTTACGAGATGCTCCCCTTTATTTACGTAATGTGCGTTTACTTATCGTTTTATAAATACCAGTGATGTGGTGTTCAAATGGTTTTTGAATGAATTTTGTTTACAGGCTATCAAATGTCATTTATTTATGGAAAATGGTTGCAAAAACATTTAACAAATCAAAGTAACTGTTTTTTTTTCAAAGCTCCAAAAATTTCTGGAGCAAAGCTTGAAACGAAAGGATTTGGTTGCAACCAAAACATGACCAAACTTTTGTTTAAGCTTGAATTTCTGTTCTTATTACCAAATTCAAGTTTAACCCCAATTATTATTATTTTTCATCCAAAGTTATGATTATCAGAGTGGTCCTATTTATATCATTTTTTAAAACTATTCAATTAAACTGCAACTTAACAATCCACAGTAACCATTGAACAAAAAAAAAAAAAAAAAACGAACCTTCACAAGGTCTGCCTCATGCATGCCCGACCTTACACAAATCCTCCTCCCGAAGAGCACATCGTAACAAGGAAAACACTCCTGCACCCGAACTTTTAATACTTATCACACAAACAAACCAAAAAAAAACCCTGACTGCCCACCTCACTTGCAAATGCGCACACCACAGTCTTGTACCCGAAGAAAGAGTTACATTAAAATCCTACACGGTTTGAGTGAAAAAAAAGAAGAAAAAAAAGTGTGAGATTAGAAAAATCAGCGCGAAAATACCGAGCTATCGCCAGCGGGAGTGCTCGGCCAGTTTCGAACGAGGCGACAGCTCGACTGTCGGGCTCTCCTCAGACGACGACGATGACACTGATGATGCTGATGAGCAAAACCCACACACACATATATATATACACGCAGAGACGAGAGTCTGGTGGCGGGAGAGGCAACAGCAATTTGCCAGAGAGATAAAAAAGACAGAGATAGAGAGATAAAGGAGAATCGTCAGCAGATCGGTCGACGCGATTGCCATGCACGTCACTTTGTGCAGCTGTGTGGATCGTGCACGTAAATGCAGGTTTGTATTGCTTCGGGTCACGCGGGGTCGAGAATGCACGTAATCCGGGCAGCAGTCATTCGTACGGACTAAGTGATGCGACTAATCGTGATATCTCCTGATTTAACAGGGATAATTCGTTTATTGGGTTACCTATACAGTGGTTTTTCCAAGTTGTGGTTCACACTGATTGACAACACGCAATCGCTTACTCTCTTATTGGCTGTCTATTAGTATTTTATGTTTTTCATCACGAATGGACAGTTTTTTTCTACATTCACTTAATTTTTAGAAGATAGAAAAACAATGCCTTTTCAGGCTTGAAGATTTTAATTTTTTACCAAGCCACAGTGAATGAATTTCAAAAGGCTCAAGAAGTTTAGAAGGTAATAGTTAAAAGTGATGACTGGTGTTTGAAGCTTGCCGTGGATACTTAATAGAACAAATATTTTTACTTCCTTAGGGGTAAAGCTTTTTAATGGACTAAAAATCATATACCTAGATAACATTCTACAAACATGTTTTCCGAACTTTAAAACTAAAGTACATTTACTTTGGTAAAAATATCTATCTACGTACTAAATTGTGTATGTAATCAGTCATACCTTCTAACTGATCGAAATCGGTTTCTTTCTGGCAACCGATTTTGACGTAACGTTGCTCTTTTTTGTTTGAAAAGTTATATTTACATTTAAAAAAAAAAGTTTTTTTGATGTACTGTTTTATTTTTGATTTTTTAACGTAATTTCTTGTTTTAAATCGATTTTTCAAAAATTTTTCACTAATTTAGGATATTTTACGTATGAAAATCTGGAAGATTATGTGAGTTTTTTTTTTTGTAAAATAGTACTTGGATAGTAATAAAAGAGTTCACGTGATTCGTATTTATTTGTGTTTGTAATTGATCGGTAATGTCTCAGCGACACACAGCTACAAAAAAAGGATTATGAAATATTTATGGAAAAACTTTAAGCCGAAATTATTTGCAGGGACTTTTTTTTCTTAGTAGCAAAATTTTTTGTGTGGTTGGGTAATTTCTTATTGTTGTTTTTATTATTATCATTACCAGTACTAGTGACATTATAAATATTTTTCTGAATAATTTAAAAATTCCACTCAATCAGTCTAAATACCACGTATTGAAGTTTCGTTAAGTTACGTGCGTATTACTTAAAACCTTTGAAAAATCTGATGTTAAAGTTGACAAATGTGTTATTAACAAACATCACTATATGCTATAGATATTTTTCATTTAACACTGTGCATTTTATTCCAAGTTATTTATATTATATTTTGTACTGTACCATAATTTGAAACGATTTCAGAAAATTTTGCCCGTGTATAATTTTTGGATTTTGTCAAATGCAAGTATTTAATTTAAAATAAACTTTCTTCTTAATAATTTTTACTCTACTTCCCTCTAAAAGTCGCAAAGTATCCTTTACACGTGTATCTTTTTTTTTTTTTTTTTTTCGTAAACAACAGCCAAGACAAAAAGACACGAGTATTGGAAAACCGGCCGAGTTTCACTCTTCCAGCGACAATTAATGAAACGAAAAAAAGGTCATATTAAAAACCCGCCACATCACGCGACTCAATTGCGCTGTTCGGCCAACTTTCTACATTTGCTTAATCCAGCTCTCCTCGTGCCCAACCGTCATTTCCAAACGAACCGACAGCCAACGGATTTTCCATCGAAAACGCAATTCCGTCGCGGAAGAGGTGAAAATCAATTTGCAGCGAAGCAACAATCGCGATTGTCCCGGGCGCGCGTCGCAGGAGGCGACGGTGGGGGGCACGAAAATTTCATCGCGTGCCTTAGTTTTACGTAACCGAGAGAGCGCGCCCCGAGCCTACAAATGCGATTATGCAAGAGATCGGTCGGCTCGCCCGATCGCTCTTTTCACCCGCCGTATAGGTCTGTTCTGCCGGTGGTGTAAAAGCATCGAGGAAGTGTTGGATGACTGTCTGCCGCCTATACACGTACCCCCGATATTAGCTCGCACGTGACTCGCGGGCTTTTCTTTCGCCGAGGGGCTGCGTTTGACTGGCTATTCATTAATTTTCGCGCTCCCGACATGTCACCTTAGAGATGGCCGCTGTGACAATTTAACTCGTGTACAGCCCCAACTCGTTCAATAAAAGTGGAGGATTTTTATTTCGTGATGAGGAAAGTTTGTACTTTCTTGAAATTCGTTTTCAAAGATATCACAGAGCCTCAACATTGAACTTCCCAGTGATCCGATGATGTGCGTTTTTAAGTGTCAACTGATTTATTCGGAAGCTTGAGTTGACGGAAGACACCTATCGCCACATATGGTTAAGGGATCATTGATCTCAAAAAACCTTGAAAACATTTGGTGGTAGGATACAGATTCGCTCACTTTTTTGTTTGTCGTCTGCATTTTTTATACCGTAAAAGTACAAATTGTACATCTGGGGGAAATAAAAATCATTATTTGTACACGTAAGTAGAAATAATGCGTCTAAAATCTTAAATAGTTTGGTCGATTCCTAGTGAGGGTTAAATGATAAATTACGTATGTATTAAAATGAAACATTAACCAATAGTATGAGCGTTTAGTTTTGTATAAACTTTGTCAGGCCAGCAACCACGTAACGATTTCGTTTGCCAAGCATCGGATAATGCCCGAAAAAGCCTTTCAATGATCAAAACTACTTTTACGAGCCACCAAACTTCTTCATTCGCCATCACTCTACAGCTGAAACTACCCAAGCTCGTGTATTAACGAATAACAGCATCGACGGCAAAAAGCAAGCCCCCCCCCCCCCGACTCGAAATTCCACGAATGCCCCGCCGATTTATACCGATCTTTTGGTCCACGTAACTCTTGCCCACGCAATTATATTTCGCGTAACAGTAATTGCCGCGTATCGTGTAATCTGTCACGAACGCGATCTTACCCGAGACGGATGATCGGTCTCCATGGGACATTCTCACGATATCGACGACTGCCGATCGCCGATACACGCGTGTGCCATTTGTTGCGTAACCGAGCGGCTGGCTTGATTTCATCGTGTTCCGCGTAATGCAGTGCTCTTTTTAACGATGGGGCGATGCACGAGGGTGTACTTGCTTCAGCTGCCGGTATGAAATCGGATTAGCACTCGACGATCGAAAATCAATGAGTTATGTCATGGCGCAAGTAAAAGCGATTCCGGCGCAGTTCGTACATTATGGACACAAGTGAGATAATAACGGGTGGTAGATATATACGATGGTTCGGACTGGCGCGTCTCTGGGAAGGAACAAAAAGCACTCGCGCTTACATTTTACAGCTTAAAACGTTTTTTGTTTCATTTTTGAGAAAGCTATTAAGTGAATTCTGGTTTTCACTCGCGTGGATCGGGCGACTTATTGACAAGAGTCATCGGAACCGGTCCCTCCCCAACGTTGATTAGTGCAAACTTTCCCGCGCCTCTGTACGCCTGGAAAATACCTCGAACGATATCACGAGCATAAATATATATGTGGGGGAGCATTAGCATGCAGATAATGGGTGCACTGCTCGTACAAGTGTATAAAAGTGCAATTAATTAAGCGGCTATAAGGCTGGTACTCGATATTGGTCATTTGTTCTCAACCTAATTACCGAGATCCTTATGCGCGAGCGTTCAAGGAATTTGCTTTGCATACGTAACGTGTAGGTGTATGTATGTACGAATGATTAGTTGTCTCAGCTATTAATTATCTGCTCGTGAAATTATCTAGAAATATAAATATACAAGCGCGAGTGTACACGCATTGTTCGTGAAATTTTTAATTTTGCTTCGACTTTTGATCCCTCTATCGATTGCAGGGTGAATACATGGCTACTCGCACATTGGCTGTCAACAATGGAAAAAATGTACAGGTGCTGTAAAGACGTTCAATTGGAATATTGGAGGGAAAAAGAATTTCAATTCCAATAGTAATTATCGAACAGTATTGGACCCTTGTTTATTTTATTATTATTTTTTTTTTTTTTAAATTTATTTTAGCAGTAGTGTAATGATCATCAAAGCAAAATAAANCATTAGTTTTACATGAAAAATTCAGTTCATTATTATGTTACTAAAAAAAAAACTACGTGTTTTATATTTTTTTTAAATTTGTCTGATGACCTCTGAAGGAATTTTTTCATGGACAATGAAGATTAAAAGCAAGATTTTTAATAACTTGAGCACATTTTATTTCTATAAGTGTTGAATTAAAAATTAGAACAAAATATTTTAATTTATTTATATCATGATTTACGATAAAACTTAGCTGTCGAATGATTGCTGTTTTGATCAATGAAAAAATTTAATAATGATTAAAATACTTTTCAAGTAAGAATTAAACTTAATTGGGCATTAACTCATACTCCAATTAATAATAAAATTCAACTTTGAATTAAAATAATTTTGATTGATAATCAAATTAACATTTTAAATCGTTTATATTTTAATTATCAATCTAAGTATAACCGGAGTATATATGGAGTAACGGGAGCCACACCTTACCAACTTAACAATTCTAATTTACAATACAAATAACTGATAATTTTTTTGTAAAATACCACTCGTAAGGACATATGTATGCATGCATGTATAGAAAATGCTGGATATTTTTTAGGAAATATCTAAATAAAGTTGTTTCAATGCAATTTTTTTTCAATGACCAACTCAATTGTCAATTCAAATTATCTTCATTTAGCAACTAAATTTAAGAATTCTTTACATCACTTTTAATTAAGAATCAAAATAAAATTCTAACTGTAAAACTAGAAAATGAATTTTTTTATAATATTGATTAGTAGTAAGCTTACTATGGGAGAAAAAAAACACACACAAATGATCGTGGTAATATTGTAAAGTTAACTGTTTTTTCTTTTTTTATCTTAGTATATAGCTGTAGCCTCAGCGATGGAAGGTGACTTGTTTATAATTACAAACTAAAGAATTCGATATTTTCTTGACTCTTAGAAACTACCGAAAAAAAAGTAGCATAAATGTATACGTTTTAAAAGCCATTTCGTTTTCCCAATGGTGATTGACGGTAGCTACGAAGATTATCATAATCAGCTCTAGCTTAAACATCCTCGACAAGAGACACATTGACGAGTGAAAAAACGTGTAATAACAAGAGCCCCACCTCGCTGAGATTTCGATACGTCAGATGTACGAGACGCATAAGCCGAGGATGATGAAAGGGAGGTGGGGAAGAGAAAAGGAACCTCATTGTTGACGAAGACGATGACTAGCGCGCGCGTTGCGTGTACTACTTTTTTTTTGTTTTTTTTTTTTTTTCTTTGTACAAAAACGAAATGTGTTGCGTTTTTTTTCGCTGTGATCACGAGGCGTTTGCGCTTGATCTTGAAAGTTTACTGTCATGCACTTCTGTACAAATTGCATTGAACGATAGGTCAGCGTGATACTCTAACACTGCCTGCAAATCCTACAATCTTTTATTTTTCAGTAAAACAAGGTGCTTCATCCCGACGGGCTTACTCATTCATAGCAATGGGCCCATTCTGGCATTCAGATATAGAGAGATTTTGGGGAATCCGGTGTCGTATAAACTTTGTTTTTTTTTTTTTTTTTTTTATCAAAGTACGGTATACCACTCGAGGTTGTTTATTTTTGGCCCCCTCGCAAACAGCTAATCCAATTCGGCATGCAAATTCTTTGATTCACAATGTGATTGTTACTATCAAAAGTATATTTCCAATAGAGTTATAACTTGGGGGATACGAACAATGCACAAGTGGAATGTGTAAGTGTGCGGAGTACGAGACGAAAAAAATGGGAAGCAAATTGATTACGTCTAATTTGTCAAGCAACGGGATATCCATGGCATCCTGTTTTAAATATTATTATTCCGAAAATTACCTCTCACTTATCAAAAAAAGTCTCGCGCCGAAAGGTTAATTACAATCGAAAGACAAGCGTCGCTGCTACAGGTTACATTACATGAATTACGGAAGTGCGAGCTCGGCCGGCACAAGGAACGAGCAAACGACGGGTACGTATGTCTTCCGGCTGATTTAATGAATTAATAAATAATCAAGACAACTCGAGGTGAGGGAAGATGAGAGGCTTGAAAATCCGCCTCGAGTTGCTCGGTAATGCGTATTCGTCAATTTCCCTATGAAAAAAAAGAGAGAGAGAGAGAGAGAGAGGTAATCGAACCGTACTTTATTAGCATGTAATTAACAAGCCATTCGATCACATCGGCCCGTACACGTGAGTCATCCGTATACCCGCGCATAAACGCTTTGTACGAAGCGGATAAATCATAAAGAATTCCCGCACAATGGACGCGCGCTTGAAATTACAATTCGGATCCTTTGTGAGCTTTAGCAGCTTGTAATGAATCAAAAGACAATGAGTCTTCTCTATTACCGCTTTCGCGCTTCATTTATATGCATTGTATACAGGTGCATTGAACGTACGGAAGTTCATCATATAGTAAATTTTTGGAAGAACAAAGGTAGAGGGGTTGCCGTGCTGTGGAAATAAAGGGTATAGTGTGATGTGTAGCGGATTATTGCTCGCCGGGTCAATTACAAATTAGGTTTTCTGGGTGATATTCCACTCGTGAACTGCACGAATTCACGAGTTTCTGGTTTCCGTGGATTTTATGGAAAATTATTTTTTGTACTCCGTTATGTAGTGTGTGCTTACGTGCTGGAGAAACGACATTTTTAATCACATAAATTGGTCCATTAAGACTTTTGGTCCGAGTGTTTTCTATTCAAACCACCGTCGCTTCACTTTAATTAAGGTTTTTATTATTTCCAGCAGGAAATCCAATTGCAAAGCTCAGACTCCTATTTTTTAGGATATCAGTGAAGAACGTTGGGTCTTATAGTGCTCTGTATTAACAGTTTGCCTCTTTAAAATCAATGCTTATTAAAAATCATTACTCATTCTTCTAATGACGTTCGATCAATTTGACATGGTATATCAGTCTTTCACGCAATAGTGCGTTAGTCACTATTTACTGATTTTACCGTTAACTGTTGTAACGATCAATGGATAGCCAGGGGGTAATTTAAAATTTGAAATTAAAGGAGAAAAGGAGAAAATTCAGTTCTTTACATGAACCGAGATTAGCAAGCACATCTAACGATTTCCTCATTAACCATCCGATTTCTACAACAGATTATACGTATAAACTATCGTTACTTTGAAAACTTTAGGACAAATTGCCATTAGATTGAACCGGTTTTGAATTACTATTGTTACACTTTCTATTATTGTTTACTAGGTGTTTTGTTTTACTATTGTCACCCGTGGAGGAATCAGGCTCGACTATGAATTTGGTGGATTGTTGGCCGTGCACTCCGATCAGTCAGTCCCCTGTGTCTGTTTCTTCTATCATCAAGATTAACATTTTTCAGTCAAAAGAGTTCTTTTGTTTGCCTGCATCTCCTTTCCCTTTCCTTCACTTTGAAAACCACTTCCTTAAAATTCACTTGATTATATGCAGCTTGATACGTTAACGATCACTGGATGGTTCGATATGTATGCTCGAGACTTTTCAGGTGGCAAGTCAATTTGCATTTTAGTTCTCTTTCATTTCTCGATAGTCAGTTACCCAGAGTAGCATCAATCTTTTTTCGACCGCCCAGAGATTCTGGTTTTTTAAGCATCTTAAAACCTCTTTTAACTCAACCTTTACATCACTAGTAACTTAAACAGTTGCCTTACATCAAGATTTCAAACCATTTGAGCACAGGACTTCATCATTGAATCAGTGAACCATATATGGTGTCCTTTTCGATAAGTAGATTAATTCCTTACAGCTAGCATTGACCTTGGAAGATATTATGTTGAAGTTGATTCTGGAAAAGTATTCCATTCACTCTCTCCAAGCTAAACTAACGATGATTTATCAAAGAGGAATAGACGGGGAGATGGTTTTAAAATAAAGTAGAATTGATCACGCGGTATGCTTTAGAGTATCGATTTCCCTGAGACGTATACTAAAAATGTCCTTGTTGCCCCCAAAAGTTGATGAACCTGTCAATGTTGATGGCGCACTGTTAGCTCGAGTAAGATCAATGGCTGTACTAACAAGTGAGGGCACAAGGTACATTCAACCATTACCCACGGCAATCTTCATAAAATGCACCTTGAGTGTTTGGTCCACCAAAGTGTGCGTTCCATTACATGGTCACACTTTGGTGAATGGTGAAAATTAACATTTTCCTTTATTTACTTTTCAACCAGAAGAAGAAAAAAAATTACTTTGCTTCTAGTTATAAGTGCCGTGTTTGTTCTCTCGGCTGAGGATTGCGTAAAAAGAATGCCCTGGCACTACTTACCAGCTGAAAAGGCTTTGTACACGGTAAACACGACATGGATACGGGGTAAAACGCCGAAGTGTGTTTATGTGCATTGTAGTCGAGGAACCAAGGCCAGTTCGAAGGAAAAACATGCACACGTCTCGAGCAGTTACATTATTACCCACTGTTCGTTTCACTCGATCTTCGAAAATTGAAGGCAAAAGTATAGTTCTCTCAAGCTGCTCCAGCCAATTTTGCCTACACGCACGAAATCACCAAGTTTTGCATAGACATCTGATCTACTTTTGAGAGGATAATATGCCAAGCTCGTTTATGCGTGTGCAACTGATTTGCCGGGCACATGTGCAACCTTGTTTCCTCTCAAAGCCATGACTACGAGCGCGGTGCGTTAATTTTGTTTCACTATTCCCCCCCTTCTATTTTTAACGTTCGAACGTGTCGTTACTATGTGCTTTTCTGCCCATTACGTGTCCCTGGTCCAAACGGAAATTAGCTGCGGCTCGATAATGGACCGAGATAATGCCATGGGAAAATTAATTGGGGCCTAATGCTCGCGTGTGCACGCGGATATGCTGTACGACTTCGATTGTCCCGGGGGGAGGGCTTGGGGTAGGTAATACGCTTGTGTGCAGCTTTGGATTTTTATTGGAAATCGCAACGATTGGGTTTCGTTTGCGTGCACGTGTCGGACGGAGGTTTCGGTGATTCATTGCCTTGGATTTCAAGCGCTACTGCTGGAACACTTGTATCCGAAGCACAGCTCTATTTGTACAACAGCAGATTCGTGGGGCATGAAAAAGTTGAAATTTGTGCCGTTTAACAGGAATAACAATTTTTCCCGAGGACCCTGATTTATGGCTTACGGGTTGAATTTGATCAGCCGTGGGGTCGAGCTGGCCTGTGTCTACCCATAAATCGTATCCTGTACCACGAGTACGTGCAGCATATAGTCGAAAAATCTCTAAACACGATTTAATCACCCGAGAGATCGGGAAATTTAATTATCGTGTATAATTACGTGCGCTGTAGTAAGTATCACCGATGCCAACCCAAGTGCAATTTGCCACCGGTACTGTACAGCTTTGTCGATTCGTATGGTTAAATAAAAATAGAAAGTATAATTTCGCGGTAGGTGGGAAAAAAAAAAAAAAAATCGGTATGAAGCGTAAAAATGTGGGCAATCGAGGCGAAATTCAGTGCCCACGAGTACATATAAAATCGTGCGAATAGAAAAAAAAAAAATCTCTTAGCTGTTTCGCAAATTCCTTGCAAATGTCGCATATTATGCTGGAAGATGAAAAAAAAAGGAGGGTAAATGAATCACACGCGGCGTGCAAGCAGAGCCGCAGCCAATAAATCTGGGACTTATCGGCGAGCGTTCCGCTAATCAGCCTCGCTCGTGCACACAATTAGGTTTACGCGTTTCTCTTTTTCTCGCGCTCACCTTATATATATTTCCTCGTCATAACGCGCTCATACGCCTTGTTGCACGGGTGCATGCGCGGAAAGGAGGAAAGAGACGGTCGCTGCTGTTAAATTACGTCACGGGAACGCCTTTTTACAACGCAACCACGTACGAATTTATAAACGAAAGAGGCACGGATTGTTGTAAAAAACAGAGATGCGCTTCTCTCAGCTTGATTTGTTAAGTTAGGTATGAGATAACGCTGCTGGTGCATTTGGTAAGGCCTCAGGGGCCACCGGTTTCACTCGTGTGCCTCGGACGTATCAAAAGAGAGAGAGAGAAAGTGAAGAGACTTTCGTGCACACGCAATGCATGTGCTCTGTTGGTAATAATTACGTCAATCCGTTTTACGAGTTAGTGGGAGAGGAGGCATACTTTTGTCTGGCTACGAAATGCCACTGTTGCGTTGGTTTCGATTCGCGGACAAATTGGATGGATGCATACACGGGATCGGTTTCGCAACTACCAGATCGTAATTTTCGCTTGATTTAGGTGCTTCTCGGGGGCTTACAGGTGGGTAGGCAAAGGGAACTTTGGTGCTGCAATGTATGTTTTTATATACATATTAGTATAAGTAAAGGAGGTAAGGTGGTATTGGTTATACCAAAATCAAGCTCAAAAAATATTAAATGCAAGATGTTATTGTATTCAAATCATGGATTAGGTCAATAAATACGTCTAGTATCAATGACACATGGTTTGGAATCAAATTGTACAAGAACGAATGCCCGTAGGAATAATTTGATTTCTCAAGCTAATGGAAACAACAATGTAGAGACACGTTTTGCGTAATGAATGTCATATTACTGTTACGCATTAATTTCTCAAAAGTGTAGATGATACTTCATAGACATGGTTATAAAAATTAATTTGTGATTAGATGTTCCCTTTGCGTGTTAAATTTATGAAAATGCACTCAAAGTTGCAGCAATTTGTAATATCTAGCTGGTGAGATCAGTTAACGCTGACGACATAATCAAATAATCACGTCCAATTACCACTTCAAGAGATTTCCTCTTTATGCGTTTGGACAAGCTATCAATTACCCATCAAGTGTGCAGTAACGTGCAACTTCCTCAAATGGATTATTAATCCGAAAAACTGTACTTCTTTCTCACCGATTGCCACGAAAGCTCTTGTGGTTCTCGACTCCTCGTAATTAACCAGCGGCAAACATCGCCCCGTCAATTTCAACTCGCATCTCAATGGAAACTGGAATTCTTCACGGGAGACGGCCGGCCACGTCACCACGTTCGTATGGGTAAAACAAATAACGACGCCTTGGTATACTTATTGCGTAAGCGCGAGGGAAGAGCACACCGCACAATGACGACGCTTGGGACGTATCGCGCGAGGGGAGCGACAATGCGTTAATTATCGACAATCACAACCATATACGTGGACCTTCGGACTTTGTTTACATGAGGCTCGTTACACATAATAATAAAACCAACGCTGAAGAGCCGGTGTTTTAATTAAGGAACGGAGAAAAAATATACATATCAATCGGAGACCGCGAATGCACGGACGACTTATTCTCAGGGTGACAAGTTGCGATTTGGTACAAGGTGAGGATCGTGTTGTGGTGATGTTAATAAGAAGCGAATAGGTATAATAATGAATGTAAAAAAATTATATAAATCAGGGGGGGGGGGAGAATGTGTGTACGGTTGACAGCATCTCGTACTTATGTAATAATATTGCAAGTTGGACGAAAGCGATAATTTCACGGTCTTCTTTTTCGCTTGAATGTCTCACCGGTAAGGCTATCGCACGTTTTTCGGATCATAAATCTCGAAGCATGACGATCCTTATACGTAGCCCATATTTCGAGTTACTACATTTTCCTTACTTACGAGACATTCCATTGGAGTAGTCTCTTTCGCATTACTCGCTTAAGTAACGAGACCAAAATTGTATTTACATTCACCCTAAATGTCTTGTACTGGATAATATTCAGTAAGAGCATCTTCTTGTGTATGGAATATTCAATTGGATTCAAATGGTAATGCGCATCGAGAGCATAAATAATTCATAAGCCAAAGTCAATAGGACTAATGCATCCAAAGTTTCCGCGCATTCATCTTTCCGATAGTGTACTTTGCGCGTTAAGTGCCGAAAAGTGGTTTTTCCCTTACGTCTGCGGAACTCCAACTACCCTTGTAATTGAAAAAATTTTCAAAAAATCAGTGGAAGTAACACGTGCAATATAAGTATGCTCTTTATGGAAATCAGCCTTGTCCAGCACCATTGATGACTCTCGGATACAATCCTCGTGCAAGAAAGCAGCAAAGTCCCAAAAATAAAACCCACGAGGATTCTCGTATAAACGTGGCGGATAGTATAAATTTGGCAAGAGAGTGGGTGTACTGCAACCGCAGCTCGTTGGCCCACTAACTCTGAAAATGCCCCTAATCTCGTTCAGCCATCTCTCCTGGTTCTTTTTTTTTTTTTTTTTTTTTTCACTACCTTCCTTCTCCTCCCAGCGATGCAAAATTTTTCAACACCTCGGCTCGTCGGCTCGACCCAACCACGTGTCGCAACTGCGCGTGCACATACCACTTCCACGGGCTGCTTTAATAGGTCAACGAGTTCTATCCTTCTTACGCGGCGTTGTTGTTGCTTTTTTTTCCCCTTCCCCCTTCTTTTTCTCTCTTTCTTTGCCGCTGCACGACGGAAACTCGCGCCAAGAGTTCCCATGCATGCCGCAATCTCCTCGGCACGTAACGTACCCAAGACCGTTTAAGGTACACGTATACGTATACATGCACAAAAAGGAACAGGTAAGCGATCAGACCGACGTTTTAATTTAGAGGTGGTCGAGGCTATTCCTCGGTGCTTCACTTTTTTCCATGCCCCTGGCTGTGGGGCCGAGGAAATTTACCAACACTCATGTGGGGGACAAAATTTTGGCTTGAGGGTTCGTTGGACTGATTGAATGGCTTTTATGGGAAATGTCGGCTGCCAAGGGTTATAAGTGGACATGTGTGTCATGGAATGCCACCGCTACTTTTACACTCTGATTACCATGGTTATTTTCATACTGGCTATGCTTTGTGTGTCAGGATAATGGTGACTACCAGCACCAAAACAGAAAAACTTTCAACGCAAGAGGAAAAAGGATGTATATTTTTTTTATCGTCAATTTGTGGGGCGGTAAAGTTTACTTTATCCCTCAAACAGAGATTCTGTTTTGTTGCTGGGGATGAAGAGTTTCAAGGGGCTGTTGACAAGTATACGTTGTACCCGCACTTTCATCCACGCAATTTTACACGTTTAAGGATGCAATTCATTATTTACGCCCTTAAAACGTATTAAAATTAATTGTCTAAGACATAGTGAAATATTACATACAAAAGCCTTTCTGAGAAATGAGAGTCCGTCGTTCCTAATTGAAATAAAAATCTACTGTCGTAAAAAAAAAGCTGAGGTCAAAAATGGTGTTGTTAAGTAATTCCTTTGCCATTCGTGTTCTCAAAATCACAGATTGTCGGCAAAAGTTGAAAGTAAAAATTGGCCAGAGAATTATTGATTAACTTCCTCGTAAGATTGAAACGTATTGAAAGATATCCACAATAGGATCTCCGATACGACTTTTTATTGGCGTATAACCATATATCTGAAAGGGAGGATGGTAGCGAAAAAACAGAAACACACAAGATATGTTTTGAAAGGCTCATTTTAGCAGTATATTTTTGATAGCATTCAAAGCTTTTTTTCCAATGCTTTGCCAAGTGAACAAAAAATCGACACAGATTCTTGTCCATAAAAAACATTTTGAGGAAACATCCATTATAAGTATCATCCTAGCGATGCATCCTTGACAATAATATCCAATACGTCAATTGTTCATAAATCCTATTTTCCCTTGACATCTGCTATGCTCGCGCTAAGTTTCGGTAACTATCGATATGGAGTAAAAATTATTTTTCCGTCATGAAAATTCCAAGACTCATTCGCACGAGACACGTGGAAAAGTAAGAATCCTTGCAACAACAGAATGATACGTGCAGTGCAAATGACTAGCCAATGCCACTTCTTTTGACGTTACGTAAAGTTTGTCGCCTCGGCTGATTAACGCCCAAGTCATCGTCATCGGGCTTAAATATGTGTGTTTGTAGAAGAGGGAGATCAACAGTGCATGTAAGTTGTTGCTCGTACGCCCCGATTCTTCATCTTGTCAACAATACACTATTGATACTTTTACACATGGAACAGACTATCGACAACAATCGAGATTTAATGTCACTGAAGTGGTTGTACAAATGACTGTGTTTCATTCTTTGTCAGTGGGGGAAAAAAAAATTCCAATCCAAGTCATCGGTACGAGAAAGCATGATGTTTACACTCCAAGCACCAATTCAAACATTGAATTTGTAGAAAGAAATTTTTTTTCCAGAGTTAAAAAACGCTTTTGTTGCAAAATTGGTAATACTGTGGTATACACGGGTAATATTGATAGTTTGACGCAACGCCGGATTGAACAATGTCACAGGTTTCAGATTAGCCACGAAGGCCAGCCGCAAAAATATCCTGAAAATCATGAAAGAAGTTGGGAGATGCTTGGAAGCTGTAATAAATGGTAACGTTTCACTCATAGTTCTCGAAGCTAAATTTTGTCTTCCTTTGTTACGATATATTAATGACAATTAAAGTATTTTGGTCCAGTTCAATAGATGAAGAATATTACTCTTTTACAATGATCGGAGGCTTTACTTAATCCCACGATTCGAGTCCTAATAATTACTGAACTCCGATTGATAAGTACCACCTGAGATTCTCTCCCCCAATCATTTTGACGGTACAAAAGTGATTACTAGGATTTTTTTTTTTTTTTTTTTTTTTTAATGCGACAACCACGGGATGACACGGTCAAACGTAAAAAACCTATAATTATCGTCTACAAAAAGACCACCACGAAATTACAATGTCAATACCACCGGGCACCACAAGAAGAAAAATTTATCGAACGTTCGGTCACTCGCCTTGAGGGTCAAGGCTTGAGATTTTGAATGAAGGTTCGTCGAACTCGACGTGCCAACGCTCAAAAATAAATCTCACTGTCGCAGGCGAGTGTATGTGTGTGGGTACGTGTCTAAAACAGTCCGAGAAAAATTTTTCATGAAAAAAGAAATTCAAATAATACGAGCGTCACAAACGTGCCTGCAATTTTCAAAAGCAAAGTGATGGAAAAAAAAAACAGAAAGAGGCGTAGAGCACGGGGGGAGTAAACTTTTTCTCTCGACAAAGGAATGTTGGGCCATATGTCATCTTCGATGTTAGATGGTCGTCGTCCCTTCCTTTTCTTTTCACCCGCGACAAGGTCATCGATAAAGAGCCAATCGACAGCTCTTTCATTGCGTCTTGAAAGTCCTCGAGAGATGGGGATGGTGGCACTGGTTCAATGAGCCGTCGACAATAAACTCTCTCGTACATCGTACGTGCGAGGCATTTACCACTATTCTCACTTTTTTTTTTTTTTTTTTTTTTTAGAATTTGCTAAAAATGCTAATCAAATCCAATTTCATTCATTGGAATGTACCTTACTACAATTTTTTTTTTTAGTTACTGTCTGCCTGTTGTTCTTCTCGGTGCGGTATCTCAATAATGCAAAGTTTGAGTGTAGGGCAAGAAGACGGCTCTTTCCAACTGGTTGGACCAGAACTCTTGGGCCTGACGTGACTCATACTGGTGAAGACACTTTATGGAGGAAATTAGGCTTTTTTTTTCTTTTTTTTTGAGATGCGAGTTGAATTTTTTTAAATCATTCAATGCAGTCCAGAGGTTTTGTTCGGTATAGCGTGTTTGGCTATTGTATTTTGGTCCCGGAGCCAAACGCATCCCAAGAGTCCATGGCAAAAAAAAATAACTCAAACGATACAACGTCGATGAGTTTGTCATCTTTTCCGCGACAATGGCACTTAATTTTCCGTCCTCAATTCATAAATGTGTCACGTCTTTTCAAGAACATACAGGCAAAGATCAAAACAAAGTAAATTAATAAGTATACCTTGGCTTTGGCAATGGAAAAAATGATTCATTCGCTTCAAGTATGGTCTATTCGGATGATGAAAAAATTATGCCACTGCATACCGTAGTGCTATCATTCAAAGACTCGCGATCCGTCGTTATATTCAGATAAGACTCGTTGTTGACAATGCGCTATTGATGAATTCTGAGCACGACGTCGGAATTGATCACTTTCGATGTACCGTGCAATGGAGTGCACTTGGTACTTTGACGTCACTCTGCGGAAACAAAGCTTGTTTTTATTGCAATCACGGCACTGTAAAAACAAATTTATATCCGCAAGTAAAGCAATACGAAGCTGACGCTGAAATGAATTTTTCATTGTGCAGGAACCAGGTAACTTAGTGCATGCACGTGCACGAATGTCTTTTGTTTTTTAGGACCACTTTAACTACCGTTAAGTGGTAAAGTGCTTTATTATAAACAATGACACGCAAAATAACATTGGCCCTCAAAACCACGAACCAGAGAATGAAAAGCACAAGATTGTTTAAATACGTAAATTGTCATCTATGTCATCCTGTTTTTCAGAACAAAATGAAATGAAGATGGATACTCGCAATGACTAGTCATGGTAATTTTACGTAGTCCTTGATATTAACTGCAAATTATATGCAAAGTAAAAAAGAACTTACGGATTCTCTTTTTACGTATGTGCTGTATTAAGTAGGACAGTATCGAGAAGAGTGCATAACTTCCAGGAACGGAAAACAAGTTCTGGTAAACACAGCATATCATTTTTCGTAAGTAGCCAATTTGATTATGAAATAGAGTATTTATATGAGCCCTGAAAATCGATCAAAAGTGATAATTTACTAGTTTTTACTGAAAACAAATTTTTCATAATTTAGTGCTCCCTATCAAAAATTACAGCATATCTAAGATGTTAAACATCCAATCTCGGGTTCCGTGAAACATTTTTTGTTATCTCTGAACCAATTTTTTATGAAAAAAAAATATAATTTAAGGACGAAAATTCTCAATAGAAAGTACTAACATTCTGAAATTTAATTCATACCTAACCAAAGCATCTCCCTATACTGTAGCTTATCTGTGAGCATAAACAATGTCATGTCAATTATGCATATCGAGACACAATTAAAATGTACAATATCTCTTGCGTAAGTCTCTGTAAAGTGATTCTTGAAGTTAACACTTTCTTTCATTGTAAAGCGCCAAAAATTATCTCCTGAAATATGATTTCAATTTATTTCTTGAGTATGAAATATTTACTGTCCAATTACGTCTATATATTTCAGCTTAAATGCTCAAAAAAAAAAAAAAAAAAAAAACACGTCATAACTTGAGAAACCGTCAACTGCACTCTGCGAAACCTCCCACGCCTCTCGAGATTTTAAATCGAGCTTTCTAATAATACAATGCACGAACCAGTTATCATAGTGCTCAATGGGGCAAGTCAGATCACGAAGCGCTCGAACAGCTTCCTCGACTTGGTCCATCATATTATTCAAGTCCTGAACGTTGCGAACTTTGACTAACGCTAGCTGTATCAAGTTCTCGAGAGTATTAAAAAGGCGAATTCGTGGATTGTCATAACGCCTTACTAGCTTGTCCCACGCTACATCAAAATTCGTCTCAATCACGTCAAGACCCTTTAAACGTTGCGCCACTTGGCCTTAAACTGTGTTAAGCGTATGTTGTAGTTTTTCAACTCACGGGATATCAACCTTATCCTTAATTAGTGAGAAAAATCGCTGTTTAAAACTCTCCCATTCTCCTTGGCTACCGGAGAACGTAGGTAACGAAATGCTTAAGAGTGTTAATCGAGAAAAAGACGCGTTTAAATTTTGTACAAAATGCTGTGAAGCTGGTGGGTTCTGTTGAGGGGGTTGCGGATTAAGCTCTGGTAGCTTACCACGTAATCTAGCACGCGCGCTCAAATACTCAACTTCGGCCGAAGTATAGAGATCGTCGCGAAAATACTCTCTATCTTTTAATTGATCCTCGAACTTGAGCAAATCATCGTGTCTTTCCTCAAACCTTGACCAATATTTCTCGAGCAACTCTAGACGCGTATTGAAATGATCTGCAGTTTGTGCCCCTGCACCTGCCTTTTCCGTTGAATTTACAAAAAAATTCACGATATGTTTGTACCCGCTGAGGTGAGATTTTAAAATCTCTTCCACAATGACTAATTCAAGAGAATAGAACGGTACTTAATACTATGTCGTATAGCAACGTAGCGTTAGTAATAGCTGATTTGTTTTGAAAAAAAATTGATGCATACATAGGCTTACCGTCCNAAAAAAAAAAAAAAAACGTGTACACAAATCTGAAAAAATAAAACAATGCTTCTAATGTAAGCTTAGTAATCTGCTAAATTCAATCACACGTAATCACAAATGTGTACGCATGTAACACTGAACCGGACCCAGTCACACTTCCGTCTTTCAGTGTGAACTACTTGATGACGATTTAATTACTTCCATATTTAGGAATTCTTAAATTTATTCGATCACCAATTCAGATAATAATGTGTAGTTCGTGACTTTAAGGTGATGTTCTTTGTTATGGAGCTTTGCATGTGTACACATCCTCACCACCTACCAAATTCAATAAACATTAACACGTAACTGTATTTTTATATCAGATTTTATTTTATACTCGGATGAGGATATCCATTAGCCTTGAAAATAACCATACTCGTGTATGAATGATAGCATCCGCTCTCGATCGTCGATTTGAATAATACCGGACTCGTTTCTTCCGACAATAACAGCTTTTTCTTAAAATCCAGTATTTCCTTTACCGTAACTTGGACGATCAACTGATAGGTGAGAAAAATAGGTATAAAGAGAAGAGAATAATCCCACGGGATACAATCTTTTTGTACTGTTTCAATGTCAACGTCAACCGATGGGGTAAGAGATGGTAGGTTACGTATGTAAATACTGGACATTGGCACAAGCGGGACGAAAAAGTAACGGAGGCCTTGAAAAATCTTGCTGTAGCTTTTATTTTATTTCGTACTGCTTCTTCCATCATTTTCAACCAAATATGTATATGATCTCTTGATTTATGACAATCTCTTGGAAAAGCTACCCACAACGAGTGTCAACGAGTTCACGTCATCGGAACAAACTCGTTTTCGTAGCCAACTGTGTTGCGGAAACCTTATCCTTTTTGTAATGGAGGGAAAAAAAAATAATAATAATAATAATAATAATTTGACGCGAAATTTATTACCGATCTCGAAGCAGATGAAACACCAGCCGTTGCCTCGAAGCAAACGAAATTTATCGATCCTCGTATCAGAGGTAACCATATTTTACCTGGAATAGCGCGCCTCGTGTGGGTGCTGGTGTTTCTCGGGCGTTTCGAAAAAATTTTCGTAGGAATGCAAATGAGCGCTAAACGCTGTTTTAATTATACGATCAGGTTTTTCCCGAAATACCGATTTACCTTAAAAACGAAGCGAAAAAACAAATCTTCTTCCATTAAACGTTGAATCTTCCGAAAATACATACAGACGCACCGGTTCAGACCAACCTACACACACACTATAATTTTTTAAAATTTCAAATTGACGCACTTTAAGAAAACATGCACCCGATATTTCGCCTCAGCGTACATGTAAGCAAGACCTCTCCTCTTCCTCGGCTCTTACGTTTGCATTGGTAGATATGTTTCCGCACACGTGACACTCGATTTTCTGAAAACACTCCCGCCACGCAGTACCGATCACCTCACCTCGATTGTTCCTCGAATCTGCCTCCTTTTTCACCTTCGCCGTACCGATCATCAAAATATTATTGTATTTGTGTGTCACTCGCGGTTGCCACGATGTGCGGACTGTCTCCCGTGCGCGAAAATACTAAACGATCGGAGATTCAAAAAACCGCAAAAAATAATGGAGAAGAGGAAAAAACCGGTTGGTCGCAGTGGTGAACAAAAAAAAAAAAAAAAATACCCAACTGTGAGTAGCGCACGCGCAAAACAATTGCCGTACGCGGCGAAAACGCCGATGGAATTTCGAAACGTTTGGCTGCTGGAGGCCGACATTAGTTTTCCAACACACCGGAGGGGCTTTTCTGAATCACGCACATGGCTCATTTTCATTTTTGGCTGATACGTACACATCAGCAGAGGAACTCTCACGCGGAGACAGTTCTATACGAAAATCGTACATATGGATGGTAGGCATCGTAGGAAGATTCCATTGCGAGTGTCGGTCAATGACCATTGAATAATTTATAATTGCCATGTGTCTGTGTGTTTCTTTTAGCCGATCGTAGTTGCGAGTGTGTACGCGAGTATATGAATATGTAGGATTTCGTCGTCTTATACCTACTTTTTGCGATCGTTTCCTCGAACGTCCGGAATACTTATATTTGTATGAATGTAGTCACGTTCCGTTCAGATAGGATGGTATCATTTTTATTGATGGGAGAGCAGGTGAGGAGGCTGACGTTGTCGTCTTTGAAAGTGTGACTCACTGCGAATCGGTAATTTAATTTGGCGTTAGACTAACGATAGTTTAGTATATGGATACTTTTCACAGTACCAACACCGTCCATCTGTGCGTGTGTCATTCAAGCTCCTACACGTATCCTAACGTTTAATGAATAAACTAATTTTATTGATCCATTATCGATCATTTGAACAGCTCCACCTAATAAAAACAATTTCGAATCAAAAAAATAACCGAAGAGGCTAAGGATACCAAACGTCTAGTCGCAGAGTTAAAGGACCTGTAATTTCACTATTCTGGGGAAAAATGATTCATTTTGTATACTAAACGTAAAAACAGCGTGCACCTGTTGCTGTTACACTTTGGAGCATTTTGTTTTGAACGAATCTTTTTTTTTTTCGTTTTTACTTTTTCATACATATTGTCTGTAAGCATCTTTATTTTATTTAGGGTATATTATCAATGTTCTCATTGTTGTCTTATTCCAAGGATTCTTTTTTTTCATAAAAATAACAAAAAAAATGTGTACATCACAATAATTGTTTTAACACACGAAGAATAAGGGTAGCTTTACGTAATGCGTTGAGGCCTTTGGGTTCCCACCTGAAATAGGTATTTGTTTTTTTTTAATTTTTAACTTTAGTTTTGTAGCCTTAAAAAGGGGGTCATTATGATATATCTGTACTCAAGCACACTACCCATTTGCTTCTTCTTAAAACGAAATTAAAGCAAACATTTCAAACTCATACATTTGATATTATCACTTTTAATGGAATGTACTGCAACTATAAACTATTTCTCCAGCTTCACTGAATTAAACTATTTTTTTTGAACTATCGCCACATAGAAAAAATATGAGTTTCCTTCTTAATATGTTTAATTTAAATTGCTGTGATGCAATTCATAATGAATAAAAATTTGAATACGACTCTTGGGTTGATGACGTAGCACCATAGTCGGTGATCTTGATTGCTGCAACATACGGAAATGATCGTCACGTTTGGCGTACCACACGACGTAACTTCCAACGATTGCTCTACCGATCAACTTGACATTGTATTTTATACTCGTTCCGTAACAGCCTCATTGACCTCAGGTACATAAATAATGGCAATCATCAGTTTTATATGTTTGACCCACCATCGCCATCACTGATTGTTGTTGCAACGCGAACCAAGGGATATACATTTTTTTTTTTTTCAGACAGAGGCAGGCCTTTAGTTTTATCATCGCTGATAGAATATCTAAGAATTTTGGAGGATATAATCAAATAAATTTCATAAAAAAAAAAAAAAAGACTCTCAGTAATTAACTAAAAACAGAGAGTTCGTAAAAAACGTCCTCCATAATGGAAACAAATTTAGTTTTAAAAATAACTCCGTATGTTTGAATGAGATAAGAGCGCATAAGAAACATAAGTTTGGCGAATTGATTACGCAAAGTATAAATCTTTGTTCGGATACACGTTGGAAGAAAAAAAAAAAAAAAAAAAATATGCAGTATAAAACGTCGTGAACGCTGACTATTAAAATAAATCGATTTTACCTGCAACGTGATCGGCAAATTTTTCTTACTCTATTTTCCCGGCCAAGCTAAAGTGGCGATTAAAAATCTGTAAAAACAAAACGCAGCTTTTATATCTCGCCGCGAGGCTGTTTACTGATAACAGATTTCAAAATAAATATCCACAAAATTGGTTTTTTTACCGCAACTCCCCCTTCCTCCCATGGCCCCAAAAAAATTAGATAACATCTCGTCAGCTCCCATTACTTGGTGACAACAAGGCTAAAACTATTAGTCCTGATCAAAATTTTTTCACCAGCGCACAAAGAAACCTAAACATACTCAGGTATCGCATGTCACGTTGAAAGTAAAAAAAAAAAAAAAAGTCATCGAACAAAAAAACTGTTTTCGTGGATGACACGTCTATAAAAATCGATCAACAAAGACACAAAAAGACGTTGCCGGTGTTAAGCGAGCACCTGTTAAAAAGATATGAAAATTTCAATGGATCTCCATCTTCTCCTGCGAACCGCTGGGAACACTGATGGTAAGAGTATCATCGTACGTGTTCCCGGAGCACCAGGGAAAAGGCCAAGTTTTACTGCCGAGCAATTTTACGATGGACTTTTATCGAGCGTCGCGAGGGACCTGTTAACGCAAGAAGCGCCTTTCGGTCTTCCGGAGCGCGCTGGCCTCGAGTTTTTTTTTCCTTTTTTTTTTTTTTCTTTGCCCTCCACTGTATCACTACGCAACGTATCCATATGTATGTGTACCTTTTTTTTTTTTTTTTATTCATAAGACGAGCAAGGAAACTCACTAATTATTGCGGACTTTCTCGTGCGTGGCTAGTTCGCTTCGACGAAATTGAAATTGCATTAATCATGCGTCTCTGTTTTGCAAAAAGGGGCAATGTAAACGAGCGTTTTTCCTTTTTCATTTTTCGCTTTTCGACTGCGTTGGAAAACAAGCGCCGTGTCCGTTCGTTCGAGCGCTTGATTAGTGGGAAGTCTCAATTTATCGAGTCGGTGCACGGTACATGGGTTCCGCGACTAAAATAACATGTTGGGCTCGACGAGCAAATCTCACGATTTTTTATTGACGTGCATAAGTAACTCTCCGTTGTACTGATTTTAATGGAGTTTTCTCGAAAACTTACGTAACTTTGGGAAGTGTTTTGGACCCAATGGAACACTTACCTGAAACAAACAAAATAATACGTTTTTCATTATTATTGGTACAGAAAAACGATATTTTTTAAATAATATAAAAATAAAACAAAAATGTGTATAGACGAGGTGAAAGAATCTCGTAAAGTGTCTTAATGCATTTTTAATTTTCATTTCAAAAAACCCCCCTTCACCCCAATCGTTCACAATCTCTGTAACAATTGTCATTTAATACCAAAATGTTAAATATCTTTTGCATTTCATAACTAACTAGGAATATGTAAAAAAATTTTTTAAATGCACAGTTTACTAAAAAAGCTCAATAAATCATTTAAAAATTGATACAAATTGAAATTCACTCGTAAATAAAATCTATTAATTTTTTTAATCTGTGGGTTGTTTTCTTCAATCATCATGCACTATATAGTTTTTCAAAAAGATGGTTAAAATAATCTCTATTGGATTTTAAAGAAAGATCAAACTTGTAGGTTGAACTAGTAACTTTGAAGCTCAATATTTCTTTTTTGCCCGTGATAGCTTGTTAAAATTTTGACAGCATATCGAGTAGATGATTCCATTTCCGCAAAAAGCTTATTTTAAATGCATTAAATCATGCAACACCTCATCAAGTGATGTATAATAGCCAGCACGAACCACATTGTCAATTGTATACTGTTATCATTGAGTATTACTGAAAGTTAGTTTTCAACAACAATTTGCCGCTCATTGTGTATTGTGTTACGTAGATATGTCTGCGAGTGTCTCTCAAACGATGCATACCAAGGGACCCTAATTTAAATGACTCAGACGACAGAGAGGGAATCCGGAGAATCCATGCGAAGGCAGGAGAGAGGATAAGGAATCTTTTTGAAGATATGCAAGTGTGAGCCGAGAAACAATGCCCTCGTCTGGAGAAAGGCACGCGTGCGGCGAGAGAAAAAAAAAAAAAAAATTACACAGCACTCGCAATGTAAGTGCTTACGAATAGATAAGCGGAGCCTCTCGAAAAGGTCGAAAGGCGCAGCAGTGGCAGAAGAAACAACGACGACGATGACGACGACGATACGTAGCATTGTTATACCTGCGTGCAAAGCTTCGCTTCCATGGCTTCCTCCTTGCACGCTGGCTCCAACGAAAGCGAAGAGATCGCGGAGCCGCACTTTCTCCGAAATTAAAGAGGAGAGGAAAAAAAAAAAAAAAAAAAAATATCGCGAAAAGCGTGGAGGTGCAATTGTAATCGAATCGTGGATAAACGCGCGCGCGCGCGTGTGTGGGTGCACGCGTGAATGCCCCCGATAGTCGAGGAAAGAGACGCGGAAAAAGAGGGAAGCCCGACGAAGCGGAAGTGACTCTCGATTCAGCTGTCGGGGCTACGTGGTTTATGGACGCCCTCCTGCGAACGGGTACTTTTACGAGTTTCGGCGCTTTAATTAATGAAAGTGTTGGGGACTGATGCCGCGTTAGCTTGGGCACGAGTGCGCAAATGCCTGTATCGGTAAAAGACTCGTTTGTAGCGTTTTAGAGGTGGTCCTTTGTTTTCGTTGTTTTCGACATTTGTCTGCCTAAATATTATCAGTGAATGAGACAACGTACTCGTCAGCAAAGGTTTGGTATCTGAAAAACACTTTTGGGTGTCATTTATGTCAATACAACAAAATACTTTTGAAACTTTAAGTATTGCACACAGCGCGTTTAGATCTATTCAAGGCATTCTCAAGTATTACCTAATGAAAATAATTCTTTTCTGTATAGCATCACTAAAATTTCGATGTAGCTTTTATAAAATTAGTCTTACATTTTCATCCGATTGATAATTTTTAATCTATTACCGGTGGAACACGTCTTTTAGTTCGAGAAATTATGGAATTGTCATGAGGATACTTTCTTTCGTTTTAGAGTGCACATGTGCCCAAATTTTATTCCATCATTGTATTGAGCTATTTTCAAGGAAAGTCAATACGATTTTTCTCAACTCCACCAAAGTAGTACAAAGATACCTTTTGGCAACAACGGATCTACTCTTCCGTTTTTTTCTGTTCTTTCCAAACCAAGTCACCTATGCCATTTCCGCATGTATAATAGCAAAAAAATCAAACCACTAAGAACTTTTAGGCCTCTTGTTTGATTCTCTTATTGGTTTCACGGACTCACGTAACGCACATGTACGTACACCACTAGTCACCGCTTTACTCCCTTTTGCAACAGGCAACGCACACTGGATTAGAAGTGAGAGCGTGCGAATTTTTCTCATACCTATGTATGCAAGCGGCCAACACGCTTCCACGGAGAGAAAGAGAGGAAATGGTATTTGCCTTCGAACACATTTAGGCGTGTCAACTATAGCTAACGAGCAAAGGAGTACGGTTTTTTTTTTTTCTAACTGTTGCTGCTATGCACAATGCCTCTCTAGGTAAGTGAATATTTGCAACAGGTAGGTGTGTGTGTGAGTACAGCAAGTGTCTGCTGTGCTCCATGAGAAAGAGACGCTTGGAAGGTCGGAAGGAGACGAGTCATTGCCTCTAAATGAAACGGCGTTTTTCCCCCGGTTGAACTTCCATACGATTTGCGGTTTCGTTTTTCTTTTTCATCCTCGTTGGGAGGCTGTGCTCTTCTTTTTTTTTTATGATTGTCCAACCCACCCGTTCAACTTTCGATATTTTCTTACTTGCAGTTTTTTTTCGTTGTTTCATTTTCTCCCTTACACAAGACGATTTCAATCTCACGACGTTTCATGATTGGCTTGTCGTAGTTGGAACTCTCTTTGTCTAATTACTGATTAGTTTAAAAAGTACAGCTGTGTGACGTGTCGAACCAGTTTTGTTTGGGGTAACAATGAAAAAGCAAACAATAAAAATTTGGAATCGTTTAAGCAGCTAAAGAAGTAGCTTTAACGTCCATGGATTGGCGGTTAGTGGGTGCTCGGAGTGAAATAATTGAACACGTTGAAGAAGACTTTCACTTAGTTACGAGAAATAAATTTATAAACGATGAAACAGTCGTACTGGCAATTAATTCCTCCTTGAAAATCAATCCAGTACAATGATGTACGTGAAAGTAGAATTAGGAATCAAGGGTATAGTGTTCCACAATCCAAAAAAAAAAAAAAAAATTGAAAGTTTGACTCGAAAATAGAACTAAAAATTGAAACTGGACTTGGAATACTATGATGTACCTCGTATTAGGTGTACAACCCTCCAAGTACATAAGCCACAGTTTACATTTTATTTTTCGAAAGGTTTCAAAACAATACTATATATATGGAGATGAAATTGAATTTGTAAGAGAGTAATAATTCTAATCATCGAAGTAGTATGTTCACACTGCTAAGTATTTGCATAATTTATTTTTAGGTAGTCGAAAGCTTTGGAAATACCTTAGGAAACGTGAAGGTGAAAATACTAAATTGTTTTGAGAGTATTGAATTTAACTATGGACGTAAAAATTACAACAACATTTGAATCATGGACAATTTACTACTCAATTGAAGAATAAATATCAAGCAAAAATATAAATTGAAATAAAAGCAGTAAATGTCCACATTCGGTGTGAACAAAGGCGAGACAAAACCAAGACCTGCTCTTAAAAAACGGTATCCTGTTACTAATTTTTTTTTGTTCTTCCCCTGCCTCACATATTTGAATACCATCCCATTTTTTCACAACCCGTTGGAAAAAAATAAGACAAATACCGATTTAGGTGCACCATTAATTTGCTCAAAAATCGGCTCTATTTTTAAAAATACCTGATTCTCGATACTTTATGATAATGGCACCAGCACCCACGTGCATGGAATTTCAGTTTATCGGTCGCAAAACCTGCAGAAAAATGCGCTTTTTTTCTCTAAAATGGTGAATATCTCGATTGACCTACCGACAGTGTATACTCAAGTCGCAGTAATAAAAAAAACGACACAATATTTCTAGCAAGAAAATGTACTTAAAACTGATGACTCAACCAATTGAAGGAGTTTCCGATACATATTATAATAAAACGATAAAACAGGAATAGATTCGAGTAATCGTTTGAAAAACTTTTAATTGACAGAGTTATTACGCACAAATTGAAAATATCAGCAGCCAATCAATAACAAGACACATTCGATTTGATCGTATTTTAATTTCCACCTCCGCTAATAGGAACGAATGAGTCATCCTGTATAATTTCTCTGTTCAAAGGTAGATCGAAAAGACGGCACGAAGCGGCAAAATATTTTTGATTATATATATATACATTCCATTTATATGTGGAAGTTGACTCAAGATCTAATTTATTGGCCGTTGTAAACTTGTCGCTTGAGCGGATAAATAAACAAATGTGGCGGCTCACTTCAAAAATATACTTACCTCTGATAACTGTAGAAAAACGTCTCATATATAATTAAGGATTTTAGGGAAAAGATTTTCACAGCGGATTCATTCATTACGTTTTACAGTTACGTCCTGCCACTTTGAACTCATACAGAAGTGGCTATTCAAAATCTCTTGTCATCCTTTCCAATAGAAGAGTTGAATACCTCCATAACTGTAAGTACACGCTTAGTACATGTAAAAATCATTATTTTCTCCTTACCCATCCCAAATTGTTGTCAACGAAGGGAGCTATCACCGCAACTCGTACCAATTATTTCCAATACAATGCCTCTTCAGCTTCATAAATATACACGCGATATTTTGACCCAAATCGCCAGACGTGGAAACGCGAGCGAAATCAATCACTCGTTGGTACCTAAATCATCATCAATTATACTTTACCGTTAAAATACTCATATTCACACTGAACTGCGGCTAAAAACGAAAAATTAAAAAAAAAAAAAAAAATACGCATAATCTTAACTGCACACGCGTGTAACAAGCCATTGGCAAAGCTAATAATCGTGAGCCGGCGAATCGTCCGCGGAGCCTGTCATCAGCCACTCTTAACGCCGGAAGCTCGTCGTCGTTGTCTTAATGATAGTGGTACAGAAGGTAATCGTGACGGTGCTCTTTTATTCTTTCGAAACGAGGTGTGCAGCCTGCCATGGGTCACTATGGTAAATTGTGCAACGCCAATGTTTTTTTTTTTTTTTTTTCTCTTCTTGCCAACCTCCTCCTTTTTTTCTATAGATGCACGCCCTTAAAGCTCTTTATAACTGAACTCCATGGCGTGGTGCTGGTAAACATGACTCGTGGGAGATGTAATGGCTTTTTTGTCAAAGGTGACGAGGCGTGCGCTATTTGCTCGGTCTACCTCTTTATTTGGCTCGATCGAAGGGAATCGTGTGCGGAGTGTTTTTTCGCTGCTTGTTTTTTTTTTTTTTTTCTTTCATTGACAGATTGAGCTGTTCACACGTTGTAGAAAAAGGAAATATTTTCGAGTGAACGTTGGAAAATGCTAGGAGAAGGAAAAAAAAGGTCGTTTTAGTTCTTCAAAGCAAAAAGAGAGAGGGATGTCATGATATTTTATCCGTACAACTTATAGTGTAGCCATTACGCAGAAATAGATTGTTCATACAATAAATGAATAACAGCTTCTTTTGAAACAAGCAGCAGTGGAATATATTTATCGTCCTTTTGGCACATTAAATTTTTTAATCTAAAAAAGCATAGAAAAAAGCGTCCATCAGCAACTACTTCCAAAATTTTGCTCCGTTGACTTGTAAAGATCTACCAGCTATTTTAAAATAGAGGAAAAAGGGTCACAGCTGTTTGCAACAGTGGTCGTGTCAACTTTGAAGAAGTTCATCAATAACAATCACTGACAGTTATTAGACTATCATTAGTTCAATCGATAAAGACGATGCGAAGCAACACAATGTCAATTTTAGTGACAATTGTATCATCTGTACGAAATGCAGGAGTATTTACTCTACAACGAAAAAAATTGAAAGTCACGTCTTCGTGATATATTTGTTTCCAATCACGGGATTACGAAAACGATCCTCAAGAAAATGTCAACCGATAAAATCTAGGATGCAGGTCACAATTGGCGATAAGTTTACCATAGAGATAGAAGGAAAAAGGGTGGCAATCTTAGTAGAGAAAAAATAAAAATTTCTGCGAAACTCCACCACCTCGTACCTTTATAACATACACCTTTCCGCGTGTGCGCACGAGACTCTCGAAGGCACGATTCACTGCCGCGCGCAGCCAGCAACGGACCGAGACTTTCTTATCGAGTCGGGCTCGCAAGGATAACAACTTTTCTGCGGTGGCAGTATAGACGAAAAGAACGAGGATAAGAAACGGGGGAAGGTAGCCACGTAAAAAAATGTTGCAAAATACAAGAGGGGGGGGGGGAGCAGGACACGCTCGATGAGGAAGATATGATGAAAACGAGCGCAGGAGAGAGAGGCTCGCGAGGCGTAGGGGGGGGGGAGGGTAATTAAAGCTTATTAAATGCTTTTTCCTTTCCATCGCTGAACACCCGGTGAGGAGAGCCTTTGCCGATATGCCGTTGCGAAAAACCACGCGAATCCCTGCTTGCATCCCGATGTTTCTGTGCACCACCGAAAGCTCTCCAAGTGCATGCACATTTATGTGCGAAGAATGAAATTTACGATACGAGATTTAGAGACCATATATATATATATATATATGACGAAACTATGTATAGACACGCCCGAGAGATGAACGGATTCATGAATTATATACGAAGCTCCGATGATGCCAACAGAGTTATTTTCGTCGACGATGTAATTGCCGTACGTATGGATTTTCATGACAGATTTTTTATTTTTTTGTTGTCCCCAAATCAGATTCCACCCGAGATGTCCGACCGTTCGATTGCCGTACACCTCCAATTGCTGTGAATAATCGTTGAATGTTTTTGTAAAAAATCGTGTACACTCTGCTTCTTCATAGTTCGTTTACTCATACAAATCGAAGTAAACAGAAAAAATTTCCCGTCAAATTCTCTAGGGGCGTATAATGCACAGTGCTAGGGTGCCATCAGCAAAAAGCCTTTCGAAACAGCCAACAATTGAGGGGGGGGGGGGGAGAACGGGCCAAAAAAAAGGCCAAAAATGATCAAACTCCTGCTAGACACACTCGCACAAAGAGGGGGAGTGAGAGGTGGTGCACAAAGAACCTTTGCACAATAACGATTTTGTGCATCAATAGCGAGCGCGAAGAAACAAAGTACCAGCAACAGCAGGTATACATGTGTATGTCATGCACGTAGGTAAGCCCCACCATGAGAAGGAGGAGGGGGGGGGGGGCTCGGGTGAAAGGGAAGCGAGAAAAGAGATAAAGAAGACTTCATCCGCGGGAGAGACGCCGACGAGGATTTTTAATATGGACGTGACTCCTGCGGGGCCTCGTCTCGGCTGATGCACGAGTACATGCATACACAGAACTCCGATGAATCTTAAAACGCGGAAGGGAATCTTTCTCGCTCCCGTGGGCAGATTGATGGACAGTGGAGGTGATGCCGATGCTAAACGAAATTTCAACTCCACGACGACGACGGAGATAAAGCAAGGCAGAGAGAGTTAAATGGCGAGTACGAGAGAGAGAGAGAGAGAGGCGAGCTTACCGATTATTCATGCATTCTATACCCTGATGCTCTTGTCTGATGAAACTTGGTCGACGTCGAATTTGTTGTCTCGCGCGTGGATATATACTGGCGCATGGAGTTGCAATGGAGTTGATGTGGTTTTGTATTACGCGGAGGGAATGGAGGAGGACGATCGAGGTGCATGTGGCGTGGGTTTGTGTGCATGAGTTCGATCGTCTTGTACGAGATCGAAGATCGTGGAACTGTACACGTGTTTGAATGGATACACGAGGATGTTTCGGATGTATATAGGAGTCCTTTTGTCGGATTTTCAATCTACCAATCTGGATATCGGTTGAATCGGCTATGAAGTATTGTTGACTTTGTGTTTGAGATTAACAAATCTGTGGATGATTGTGTTTCTAGATGGACGATACATACGTGAATGAAAAAAAAACAAAAAAAAAAAAGAATTGAGAGAGCTTTCTCTTCAACGCAAGTAAACTAATACTCAATTGTTAATTATGTTGTTCCCAATAAAAAATTGTTACGACAAAAGGAGAATGAAAATGGATCTTCTTCTCTCAAAGTATCAATTATCGGGAGGTTTCGGGTGCAGTGTACGATAGCTCTCATGAATACACCATCGCATGGCATATCATCAAGTTTATTTCAAAGCAAAAAGATGATTTTCATCAAGTTAAATGTTTACCTAATGAGATTGTTTAATTGAACGTGCTTGTCAAAGATTTTTTTTCCTCGCTCCTTGAAAAAAGAAAAATTTAACGCATATTTAAGTCATAAGTGGCTTAGTAATTGGTGTACTAACTTAGAACTATAAAAGAACTTGGTGATAATGGGTTGGATTCCTCTTCAAAACTTTCCAATGATTTTTCCATAAAGATTGACTTCATCCCTTAGCCTTTTAAACTGCATCACTCTTTCTTTATATTTAAACGGCTCTATATCTCTGTATTGGGTTTAATTTTTTTTTTTTTTTCTTTCCTTACTGTAATTAATCAAGAATGAATACGAATGCAATCGATTGAAAAAATTACCCTTTTCTTCCATGCAACGTCTCAACTGATAAATGGGATGCGTTACTAAATAAGTTGCAAGGATTCCCCGAAGCTTGCGAAGTCGTATCCGCGAAATTATGCGCGTAAGCATGAACCATAAGTTAATTTGGCTCTCCGTTCATCATGCACACCATGTAATTACATCCAAAGTGCTCTTTTTAATAAGGATATAGTTTAGAGCTTGAGTGAAAAAACGTGTATTACGTAACTCTTACGTATTTTAGACATTCAAAATACTTGGCTGGATTTTTTAAAGAAATTAAAATAAACAATGTAGAAATGTTAGATTGTTTTCTACTTGTCACGTGTAGGATTAACTCCGCACTATTATCCTTTTTCAATTGCTTACGCGGTACATTACATGTTAATTTCAATCTCATGTCCTGTATCAAAGTTAAAAATAGCTATTTTCATGATTATAACATCCAAATAATTGGTCTTGTGCCAACGTCACCACTATACCTACCACCTTAAATATAGGATTTTAATTTGACAAAAATCGTTCCGTCATGCATACCTACATTTATATTTATTCAACCTTGACCCAATACATACAGTAGTAGTTCCCGAATGGCGTCTCGCAACCAAGCGAATTTCGGTATTCCAGTCAATTTCACCTGTTGTTCGGTGTAAGGAACCGTGGCGTCGGCGTCGCGAAGCACGACAAGCATATTCAATTGTGGGTCGGACGCAACTGTGACGATTAATCGGACTTTCGTCAAATTTGTACACCTATATACTGCTGTTCTGTCAATCCCATTCATCTTGGGACAGCCACAACAATAGTTTACATCTCAAGGCGATAATGTGTTTTAGATTATTATTATTATGCTACTTTTTAACAATAACACGTTATCTTGGAATTTGTCATAATATGTACTCGTCGAGGATATCCTTTCAAAAATAAACAATTTTGCTTTTGCTTTCAAATACTTTTGAGCAACAGTAATATTGTTTGGACATTATACACTTGAGCTTATTGTCATTGCAGGGATATACCTATCTTTGTTACACCATTGTACATCTTGAGGTTCGTTTTTTTTTCCCCCAGATCGATAAGATATGAACAAAAAAGTTAGCATTTAGTTTTAAATGGTACGTTCTTACAGCAACACTTGCAATATCAGAAGCTCCAACGTTTGTTATAATCTTGTGGATGATTAATGCAAGACAAGGTTTGTAGCGAATCATTTATAATTATGATGTAAGAAAAAATGATGTCCCTGATTGATGGTGAAGACGCGAATTTTCTTTCGCACGAACTAGCAATAGAAAAATCTGTTGACAGTTTGTTGGAATGTCAAATTCGTACAATCTACTGGACGGTGAATAACAAAAAGATATATGAATTTGAAAGAAAGAGACCCACCACAAATGATTCCAAGTTGTACATATAACAAGGTATAAATAGATTTATCTCTAAGTGAAAATTGTAAGAAAAAGCTACTATTGGACTGGAATCAAACTTTGCATGATCTTGCAACACTCAACCATCGAGCATCTACATTTTAAATGGGGGGGGGGGAAACTTGTAAAATCATTTCAAGCAGCTCGTGCCATATTTCGCGACACAAAACTCATTCAGAAATACCTGCATAATTTTTTTCCATCCTCCACAGGTGTACGCACGCGTCTATTTAAATTTTTTTCAACACTCTCCGTTCGAGCCGAACAAAAGCTTATTAAAAATCCACCGATGGATCAATTCATCAGCAAAACACCCGTCAACTCGGCATTCCGCACTCACGCACATTTTTCACGCGTACAAACAGCTCGCGGTCTACTCGCTACTCGTTCGGTTATTGCAAAATCAGCGGGTATATATACATGGATACACGGAGCGAGAGAAAAATAGCGATTCTCAACCTTGACCCGTTTTTCTCGTATAAAACGCGTGTACACACTCGTTACACCGGCTGTACTCGGCTCACCTGTTCACCGATATGCAAGGGGGAAAAAAAAAAGTACATTCGCACACACCCACTTATAGGCACACCGAAGGAGGTCTTTATGTGTATACATTGTTGTTGCTTCTCAGTCGTAACAGTACAGGCAGACACACCGCTGCCGCCGAATCGTGTCGAGGATCCACGACGGATAAGTATCTTCAACTCGCTAGCAAGTAAGTAGTGTTCCGACAAACACGCCTTCCTCCTTTTTTTTCCTCCTCTTCATTCTCGCTCGTTTGTTTCTAGTGTCCCTCGTTTCGATGTATTTGAGCCGTCAACACCCGAGCAATCACTGTTCTCGAGAGATAGGATATTCGACGAGAAATTGGGCTCCGAATGTACAAATTTATCATTAGGTTACGTCTTTGGTCCCGACCCCTGGAAATATAGGATGTAGTTTTGAGTGGTTGGGGTGCAGCTTCGTTGAAGAAAAATGGCACTGGCCATTGTAGACGGTGCCTTTTTTCGGCAAATGAATAAAATTAACAAGTTCCGCAAAATGGCACTTGGCAAATTAAATTAGCAGCCGGTCATCAGGCGCTTTTGCAGGCATCACCGTGCAGGTACCTAATAGTCGCGAGGGAGATAATATCGGAACTTTCCTTATTCTTACAGCGCTCGGAGAGGCAAGTCGGGGTGGGGGGGTGTGTTGGAAAAAGATGGACGGGAAGCGCGCGTTGAATGGACGTGTTTTAACGAATGGCTCAATATAATGACGGTATCGTCTTCTTTAGATTGTAGATATGCAAAAGATGAATGGACTTCCTGTGGATTTTTCATCGTACGTATATACACGCTCACACACCCATACCTAACCAGCTGGCCTTCGAACGCTGCAGGATTGCCGCCTAAATAACCCGCACAGCTGCGCGTGGCACAATATGATGTTTTGTTTTTATTGCTCATCAGGCGGTTTAACGATGTGAGACTCGAAATCGAGGTTTTCTTGGAAAAGTGCGAGGTATTTTTTTCCATTCATCATCGGAATCGACTGCACAGATTGGTAGTTTTTGCGGTTACGTTGGTATTGGTGGGTCCAGAAAATATTGTCTACATCGATTAGTACAGTTTTATACTTAATACCGAAGTATTTTTCTTTCCAAAACTAATAGTCTCGAGCTGAAAATAAAAACGAATAAACAACGCACCCAAGTTTGGTTCGACAAATCGAGTTGGATAAAACACCCCATTCTGATTAACCCATTGCCGTGCAATTCAGAGTTCTTCGATCTGTCGATCTTTCTTTAGGGAAAGGGAAAGATGTTGGATAAAGTTTTTTTTGTTTTTTCAACATTGAGGCCCAAGCTATTGACACGTCAAGCTTGGATTTCATGAAAGATCGGAGATTTACTGGCCGATTCGATACCAAAGTGTGTCTCGCATGTATCAACGGTAAAAGACGGGACAGGTAAGAGCCTGAAGATGATTGTAATCGACACCGATTCCCAAAATGAGCCAACTTTTGACGTGTGGGCTTTTTTTTTGAAGAATACAGTGATTCCCACAGATCGACGTTTCGTGAAACATATCTGTTTGATTTTTGTGGTATTGTTTGAAAAAGTGAATATCCTTGGACTAATGGTAATTACGTATTCGACACAAAATAAAGTGTGACTTTATTTTTATTACCTTGTGAATTAAAAACCAACACTTTTAGCACTCCTATTGCATTAAAGACTTTTCTCTCATTTTTCATCATCAATAGGAACGTAAAATATACCTACACATTGTATTGCCACATTATGGTAAAGTTAATATATTGACGATTTGCTGGAAAAACTTTGACATCGAAAGATTTTTCAAGATATTTTTTATTCTGTTGATGCAAAATAAAATAGTATTCGTCAAACTTACAAACAAGCTGAGTATTGACAAGGTAGAAGACTGGAAAACTCACCTGAAACACAAAAGAAAGAAAAAAGGTATTAAAACAATTGTTCAACAACTCGTACGTGCAATTAATAATTTTACATATGTATGTATTTCCCTTGTTATCCCTTGTAAACTCATCGGTTCACCCAACGTATAATTCCAGACTAACGAAAGTATAAAGAAACTCCACCAACAGCGAATCGTCTCCACACGCGAGATCACGGTGTTCACGACCTCGTTGTAAGAGAAAAAAATAAAATGACGAATCGTGGAACAAACGTTTTGAAAGTCCACACTGAAATTCGGCTCTTTTTACGTAACCCCCCCTTGCGCGACTTCAGCTATACCGTATGGTTATTAAAGCTTACGAGAGACGTTACGCGTCGTGCCTCTAAATCTCAACGCCGACCCATTAACCCCGCAATTAGAGGAGCAACGATTGCATCGCACAACAGGTACACACAGCTAGTTTTGGTAATTGTTTGCTCTCGAGAGATTATTGTGTCCCATGGAGAGGGTCGACGACGCTCAGTCGGCCAATGATTGCGTTCGTACTATAGGTGCGAGAAATAGGCTCTACATGAAAACAGAAAGAAAAAAAAAGACAGAAAAAAATCGGATCGAGGAATAGCTCTCTTGTGTATGTATTATACCTATGTAGTTTCGACACGCTCGTCCGAGAGAGCTTATCTCTTGCTGCTGCGCAAACGGAGCATTTGAATGTAACGTGTGCACGAGTGTTGCAACAACGAGAGCAAAGAATCACGGCAACATCGAAGGCGTGCTTTTTCGATATAAACACTCATTAAACGCTCAGCATCTAATGTATGGACGCACGGACGAGCGATGGAATTCGAGTAACGCGCCGATCGGTGCGAGTCTACATTGTCAATAATCTCATTTGAACGGAGAGTTGGCGCGAAATAATTGACGTGTCTCTTGGTCGCGGGTAATTGACCAAAGTCATATTTTCCAACCACCACGCAAGGGTACGTACATAACGTATATGTATATACGATCGAATCCGCGCACCTTTTGCGAGGCCCGTCCCCCTCTCTCTTTCTCTTGTTCTCGCGCGGATAAGTAGATCCCAGAGACAACGACCTTACGTATTATATGTATATGCAGGCGAGAGCGAACGAGCTGGCGAATCGGCCCCCAGTCGAGTTCACCCGCGCGAAAATTTATCTCTCGGCATTGGCATCCATCCATCCGTGTGTGTGTGTGTGTGTGTATAAATAAACGCTCGGTGTGAGAATAGGCGCGGCTGCGAAACTGTTACCGAACCAATATCTCTCGTACAAGTACGTAAAAGCCAAAAGGCCACACGGGCGACTGTATCGCGAGCCGAGATCGCTCCAGAAAACGTGTACGCCCCGGGCATTTGTGCGGAAAAATCCAGACACGCTGGACCATACGTGCACAAGTTGCGGGAGCTACCTCTATCCCACCCGTATATTTTATAATTGCCCTGTCGGACACTTCCGGCTTTTTCGCGTGTATTGGTGGATACGCACGGGAATACTTTGTTACATTACCTGTAAAGACGTAGGTGGTGGTGGTGCGGTTACGTATACGTATTTACAATGCGCCGGACGCTTTTTTTCAATATGTGGAGCATTGGTTGTACCCAGTACTCCTCTTATACAGCGGACCGATTCGCTCGCGTAATCGGTAACTCTCCCTCTGTGTGTGTGTCTAACGTGCGTCGGTTCGTATATGGACGTTTTTTCTCGGTTCGGCGCACATAAGCTTGAAGCAACCATATGGGAAAATCGAGCACTGCAGCCGATCGGTGTTATGTGCGCGCGTGACGGTGTAGCCAAAGAGGAATTTAGAGATCGGTAAGATAAAGCGGCACGTAGGTGTTGTTGTTGCTGTTGTTATCGATGGTTACTGTACTATATGGTTGGCCAACGAAAAATTGTGTAACAGGGGGGAGGGGGGAGAAGTTGGGAGATAATATGTTGTACCGAGGAAGTGTATTTCATAGTACGTGTGTCCATACTGCAGACGATGCCTAAAAGCCGATTGATTGCTCCGATGTGCGGGTACGCGATTCAAGTCCCTGTCGCCCCACGTGTTTGTGAGAGAGAAAATAAATATCGCGGCGTTTGGAACAATCCAATGTCAATGCGGGTACCCAACGTGTGATTGAAAATTAAAATAATAATTCACGCCAGCTCATCGCAGGGACAAGCACGTAAATTGATTTTTCACAACTTACGGTGCGATTCCTATCTTGGATAACAAAAACAAAAAGAAAAAAAAAGACACAACTTACCGGCAAGATTGAAGTAATTCATCGGTCTCCCTTTCAAATTCGCGCGCGTCGACAATGTCCAATCGGCAATAAATATAATAACGATCAAAGGTGGACCGAACCGAAACCGAGCGGCGGCCCTGACAAAAACACCCACGGACTCATCGCACTCACAGGCGATGTGAAATGGAAAAAAAAAAGCCAACGGCAACAATTAAGCCGTTCCTCTCGGCGAGAGCCGGACAAAAGTGACGGCCAACAACTGCAGCGCTCGCGCACACGCAAAGCGCGCGTTATCGGAATCGAGTAAAAAAAAAAAAAAAAAAAAAAAAAAAAGAAAAAAAAAAACACCAAGCAAGTACACACAATATGCGGCACAGGCCAGAGATACACGCCTCTCGCGAGGCGGCTGCCCCTTTTTTTTTTTTTTTTTTTTTTTTAGGTCGGTTGCGTTATTTCGTCAGAGAGACTCTCTGCAGCAGGCGGCTTTGATGTCATTAGAGTACAAGGTATAGGTATACCTCTACCTGCGCACTCTAATTATACGAGCTGCAGCAGAGCCCCGCGACGCTTACACTGTACACACTTGCCCGTGTCCCGGCGGCGCAATTACTCAAGTGTACCTATTTATACATATACATATACCCGTATATTGTACGTATAATATACACACTCGCGCTATTAATGCTGCGAATGCAACTCGTCGCTTGGCTCCTTCGTTCGCGTACCCGTAATCAATCTCCGCTGTATTCGTCGCTCGTATATAAGTACACCATAAGACACACGGGAGGACTTTGCCGATGCTACTGTTTGCTGCTAATAGCGCGGCTGATGAGCCGAAGGAGGCACTGATTATATACGCTTATCTCTTATTACCGGCTGGTGCTGACGACGCATATCCTCGAGAACGTCACAAGGGCGGAGACCTGCGTGCGGCTGTTCGTTACGTGGACAGGATGAGTCTCGGGTGAACGGTGATACATACAACAACGACGGATTGATCGGTACGTGTACATATGGTACTCGTCCCGATTTCAACTAAATGTCACTTGTGGGTTGGGTCGTGAGTGTCCGCTTGCACACATGGTTTTATTTCATCGTTAGCGGCTGCTTATTATAAAATAAAAATGCTACCCTGCACATCATTGGATGGTACTTGTTTACGTGCTCGATAGAGTAGGGAAATTAACAATCATTTGTTTCTTGCCTCGATATCTTCCAGGGTATTGTTTTGCAACTACATAACGAGGGAACAAATCCTTTTTTTCTTCGTTACGATGATTTGTACATGAATTTGTTCTTTCTGGAATATTGTTACATCGGTTATTTAACGACACCGATCAATTTGATCGCTGTACGTTCTCAAACAAACAAAATCCTCTTTTTCTTATCTCTCGTGTACTTTTCGTGAATTCCTTTTTTCTGGAATCCATGTGATTTCCACTATAAATTTCCCGAGTTATCTAAAATAGCTCTAATCCCACCTTAAGAGCGATTGATTTCTAAGTCAAACGGGTTATTATACGTGCCTTAAATGATGTATGTTTGCGAGACAATGAATAATTTATACCTAATAATCATCCTCCCAAAAGTTGTCGCCTGTGATGACGAGACCCTTAAAAATGATTTCACTACTTTTATTCGTATTTTGTACCTAAGATGTTACCATACACGGGTGCCAACGAAAATAACACATCCTTTTGTATTTCTCAGTTTTACAACCCGGAACTTAAACTCACACTTAAAACAATTTATCCTTTGACTGTTGTTTCATGCATCATAGCCATTAATCGAATCACACAATCTCTTTTCTTTTCTGTCTAATGACACGTAATTGCAATGTTTTATCAGTAGTCACTTTGCCTCGATTGCACTACACCACGTGTTACATCCACTTTGGTACTTTTCATTCTTAGTTCTTCAATTTATCGTAATCATAGACGTTCTCTTGACTATTACGTTGAACTGCAAATCTTGCCTAATCAAATGTGATTTACATGTTGATGTGCCACATTGTCCAACTTTTCGTTAAACTCACTCGATGTGAGCTCTACTGGAACATTATGACCTCACATGGAACCGCCCTTTCGTACAAATATTGCGTAAATAAACAATTTTGTCCGTTTCACTCTGCTCCATACTCCCGCGTCATTTGCATTCAATGAACGTCGCCTTGCAACACACTAGTGCCCCCCAGCATTTAAAAGCGTGCTGTTCGCACCACGCAGCCGACCTTCGGCCACTTTAGCCTTAGAACCAGGACCGAAACCCTCGTCGCAAACCAAAGTTCCAATGATTGAGGAGAGGCCGCACGGTCCGTATACCAATGTGGCTGCAGAAGTTGGATGGTCTAAGGACAAGTGGACTTTGGGGTGTGGAGAGGAGGGCGTGGAGGCATCGGCCTTGGCTCGACAATCGAATGAAGAAATGCTCGCAGTGTGGCGGTGAAGGCGCGCGCCGTGTCCTTTGTCTCTCCGCGGTTCGCGTACTTTGGGGACGGTGGTATAAAAAATTGCGCCGAAGGTTGTAACTGGATCCGTGACGAATTGGTCGACGCGCTGATGTTTTTGTGGTTCACGGGTACACGCGTTTCAATAATATAATAGTCAAGGTCCCTTTTGCCGCCAAGGGTCAATGCATCCCACTTCCGTCCAACTGAACGACAGTTTCGTTAAAGCAAAAATGGATTTTAGTTAACTTTTGTTTTTTTATTTAGTTTACTTAGTGCCGAATCGATGCCAATGGAATACCTTCGTTTCTTATATTTTTCCGAATTCACGCTGAATTCATACGATGTACTATTAAACAATCGTTTGATATTCATACGAATGTTCCATATATATATTATATCACTGCACTGATAATTGTTTTTTTTAAAACATGTGTGAACAAATCCTAATGAAGTAGTGCTGCCTTGTTGACACTGTGCCATTTCTACTCTTGAGAAAATTTCTTTCTCTCACATCACCTTCCAATTATATGTACCACTAGTTGGGATTTAGATGTGTGTACTTCTGATGTTTGTAAAAAAAAGAAAAAAAAAAAAATGTGTGTCACATCTGGATCACCAGCAGCATTAGTAACAGCAGCAGCTGATTAGAAGTGAATTAATGAATTATCAATAGAGCATGCAACGGATGTTTGTTTGTACGGAGTACCTGTTTGAGAACAGCTGATCAGACAATGATTTCACGTCAGAGCTGATTCGAGAACGCCAGCTACGACAACTGCAGTGAATCTGGCCTATAAGGAAAAAAAAAAAAAAAAAAACAGATAACCGAAGAAACTAACGCAAGCCTCGTTGTAAATCAAACTAATGAGCGTCATCGTTACGAGTATGAGATAGAGCCGTTAAAAGGCAAATTAACGAATTTAACGTCCTCCCGAGATGGAAAATACATCGACAATCGTCATAAGATTCACGGTGTTTTTTGCACATTTTTTCCATAAATACTATCATACGGAGGGACGATTGAATGCCCTTGGGTGTATGTCTCGTGTGTGCGCGGACATCGATACCTGATTCGAAAGTAGAGGCGCGAGCCATAAACGCTCATTTAGAGAAAACAATGAGCAGCGGTTAACGGGAGCGTATAGGGTATATATGAGATAAATCAAAGCCCCCCCCCCCACTTCTTGCGAGCACCGTCACGCTCGTTTTGCGCGTCAGCAATATTGTCATATGGCGCGCGAGAAGTTTTTTGCCACTCGCCGGGATGCATTCTCCCCGAGCGTATTTGTATATCGTTCAAGGCCCGGCGAACGAGCCGAGCTTCGATGTAGAAACTTGTGCAGTGTGGTACTTTACGGCCGCGCGTGAGATTACGCTGTGTTGGTGCAGCGCAATAGAGCGGCCCGGAGAGAGAGACGCCTTTTTTCCGCTCGAATCGCGAGAGTATAGATACTTTGATATATATATATATAAAGTTCAGCGGTGGTGAAATTCTTGCCGCCATTTGCGAAATTTCAGAGTTCGGGTTGGCTAATCGGGGATGGGTGGGTGTGTTTTCTTCTTCTTCTTCTTTTTTCGCGAGTATAGGTATATAATGCAATGCGGTGAGGATGTTTAGCTTTGAAACATTTGATGGTCGATTTAATTGGCCAAAGTTGGGATAATTGTTTATTTGCATTACTTGTGGGTAAACGCGACAGATGGTACTATTATTGCCTTTGCAAAGCCCATGCCAAGCTTTCGAATCATCGGTTCTGGTGTCGGCAAATAATTACGATCCCGTAGGTCCTTTGCATCCTTACCTACTTTGTCTCCTGAAGACGAACCGAGACCAGAGGCTTATTGGTGTGCTTTTTGCACCGTATACTTGAAAGTCCTGGCTGATAAACAAAGGGACCAAATAACTTTTTAACTGATCGTCGGTCCTTCTTCTCAAGACCCACATGGATGGCACATCAGATGTCTTCGTTGGTCAGCAGATCGGATCGCTTTATCGCCAGAAGTCGATGGAACTATTTACCGTTAGCTCTCGCGAGCTTTACTCGTCAGCCTTCCGATTTAAAAAAGACTCCCAGCTAACACTCAGTTCGATCATTCGTCCAAAAACATAAAGCTGAGAAAAGTGTTGAATCGACTGTCAACGATGAAAAGAATGGATAAATTCACTAATGGAGAGGTGTGGAGCCGGACTCTCATATATCTGCGCAACGAGAAACTTTTTCGTCCAAATGTTTTTTTTCTAAAACCATCAACCTTTGCTTTCTTTGTATTGGGCAGTTCACCCCCGACTTTTAACAAAACTCATTCGAGCAACGGGTACCATCAATATGAAGATCACCGCACCTACATCGTTGTCTACCGTCTCAATTTTTTTTTAACGACCAGGACACGAAAATTCTTCATCCTGTAGGTAGGTATACCTCGTTAGTGATAATAATCTATTTCTATTATATGCGCATCCTTTTGTAACGGCACGCAAACAGAGAAGTGAAGGTATTCCATTGTTCGGTGTTACTCGTTGGAGGAAAAAAAAAAAAAAAAGCGAAGATAGAAAAGGAGGGACAAGCAAGCATACGCGAGCTGGCTGCAAATTTTCACGCGTGAAATTGCCGGGATGGCAAAAAAAAGGGGGTGCGCTCTCGTGTCAAGGTCACGTACAATTTCCCGAACGTACAGCTTTGACTATCCATTCCTTTTTTTCCCTTGTGCTTTGCCGAGGTAGGAAGGGTGTATACGTATGTGTACGTGCAGGTGGGATTTGCATTTGCGAGCCTTTGCGTGAATTTTAACGATTCGACGCTACCGTACGTCGTATAACTCGTACACGTGAGAGGTACCTATTGCGACACGCGGACAAAAATAAATTAAACGATGCTACCTCGCGAGTGTATCTTGTATACTTTATCATTTTACAAGTACTCGTGCGCTCGGAATTTTTTGCGACAGGAGAAACGTTTAGCTTATTTTTACGAACCGACAAATTCAGCTCCAAGGATGAGACTATCCTATTTGGTAATTGGATGTCGATGAACGGTGGGTAGGAATATGATATGTGCGTTTTTTTCAGTGTTGAACCAACACAATGGTGGTTGTAAAAAGCAGCGTTCGAGGGAAGGATGGAAGTGTATGGGTGCACCAAAGCCATGTATGGCAAATTGAACAGCACAAGTGTGTCTAGTGTAATGTTTCGGAATGTAATATTGTCTCTAAGAACACGAATGTCGCGTGGGTTTTGTAATAACTGATACATGTGTACGGACAAGTATATAAAACCGTGTAAAAGTTCCAACGGGCAAAAAACGTGTGCATGATTTTGCTCGCTTGTTCGCTCAACCAGAGGATCCGAGGGTGCAGTACACCACTCGTCGATTAAGATCTGCAGCTGAAGCTGCCTCTCGCGGAATATAGGATGAAACATATCCTCTTTAAGTTTTTTTTATCTACATCTACCTTTGACAACACAACGTTGCAGGAACGAGCCCTGTGACATCGAAACGTCATCGACCGAGGCGATCGCTCATCTCCAAAGGTCCCGTTTCTTTTCCAACGCCCTCGTCTCTTGACAACCTCTGGTTGAAAACCATTGGCTCATTTGGACGCATTGTTATTCACGGAATCGGGCACCTGCCAGTGTTTCGATCAAAAATGACCCCATATCCAGAATATATACCTATAGTATCGAAGCTATGTTCAGTAATTAGCCAGACGTGTCTCGGTCGAGCGATGAGCGTCCGAGCCATTTTAGGTGTCCATTGGATTGGGGGAAAAAAATTGGTCCCTCGTGGTACACAACTCCGGACAGCGTGACGCAACCGCGCAACGAGGAAGTGAAAAGGAGAGGATCGAGGAGAGGGAGAAAGTTATCGGGCGCCGATCAGCCGCGGGAAAATGGAGGCTCGTTAAGGGGCCATTTTTACGAGCAAGGCCAACAGCGAGCGAACGCGCGACTTTTCAATATCCTTGGCCACCTGCGCGCGTGACGGTTTCCCGGTGACCGGATGGAAGAGAAAAAAAAAAGAACCAAGTAACAAGCCTTCATAGGCGCGGTCCATTGTCGCTGTCCCCCGCTGCTGTCGTCGGGGCTTTCGGTGCCTTTTAACGGGTAGCGTACAACAAGCGTATGGGCACACATAAATTTTCCTAGGAGACTCGAGTGCTCGCACTGCATATAATATACGGATAGTTGAAGGTTTTGACGCAATTTGAGTTGGTGGGGCACGTATACCTGCGCTACAGGATATAATATAGATGCGAGCGATAAGTTTGCTGTGTGTCTATACGTACGGGTGTAACGATGGTTTCGCTGTTTGGGAGAGATAGGGAGTGTTTTTACTACCTTTTAAGTACAGCTTGGGGTCTTGAGAAGCGGGTATTGTTGGATTCGTTGCTCCGAAATCGCTGATTGGGAAAAATATCCTTTTGGTTCTCAAACGATTCTCGCAAGTAATTGCTTACCGTTAAAGTTGGTGTGTGGCTTTGTGTGGTTCGCTCATGGGGTGAGTTCGTAAAAAAATATTCTTTGTCTATTTACATAGGTAATTGACGTTTTTTTAGTGCATGGTCTTGGTGTCTCGTTTGGATGGAAAAACCCACACGAATGCAAACAGGTTGAAGCATTACGTTTAGGAAAATTTGACTTATTTTTTCGAACGAATATTATTTATTGACATTGTCCTTGGCGTAAGTATACAAGTTGATTTGTTGGATTAATGACTTATGAGTTACAAAATAACTACATGTATACATGGTTCAATTAATTAGAATATTCATTTATTCGTATTAATAATACACGTTGGTACGTACACTTAAACATATTGTTACTTGAGACAAACTGGTCGATACTTGACATTATTGAATTGTGTTAAGACTTTGTGTTAAACAAAACTGTTGATGATGTATATTACGGAGGTTCAGTGGCTTATTCAAGTTAGCTTGGTAGAAAACCATGTGAATTTTCCAAGTATGTTATATCGGACGATTATTCATCCAATAAAGTCCGAACAATTCAAAGTGTTCTCGTAAAAAAAGTGCTTTCACTACTTGACTTTATAGATCAGAAAGTAGACATCTTCAAAAAAATTTGGTAATTTTGCAAAGCATTTTTTAACCTAGTATCTTAAAATGATTTAACTTCTTCAAATTATTTTTTTAAATAATAGTTTTATAATTATCGAGATAATTGTAGTAATAAAAACGAATTTTTTTGCTTTCTTTTAACATTCCTTACTTACAGTTAAATTTTTTTTTTCAACCCTCACAGTATTTTTATTTTTAGTACTGTCAAATTAAAAACAGCCACTAAAATTTTCACTACAAAAAATTGATTCAAAACTGTAATGTTGATTTTTTGTTATTTAAATAAATTTAGTAGTGAAACATTTTGTAAGAATAAGTCACTCTATTCTGATAAAATTCTATACGTAAAAATAATCTTTGTCATGTTAGTGTATGAGTCACAAAAAGCCAATGCTAAACAAGATTATTTTTGTTTGAATTATCGTTAAAATTTATCTTTGTACACCGAAAGATTCGATTCAAAGTATAAAATAGTTTCATAAATAAAAACTTGAAATGTCTCATTATTTTTCTCGATCTTAATTCAGTCCACATTTTAATGACACGAGTTTTAATCTAAAAAAGAAAAAACCAGGTAATTATTCAAAGGAAAAAAATTACTAAATTTTTTGTATACATACATTTGCAGCCATTTAAGTGAAAAATAGTACCAGCTATACAATTGTATTCTTCTTAAATTGCAACTTATTTTTCAAATGACTTCAACTTTCAATATTAAGTTTTTTATATATTTTCGATAAAGCTCTCACTCGAAGGTGTAAAGCTGACTGATCGTGAAACAGTACCCCAAAATAACTTGAAGAGCTCATACATTTCTCGATAAACTTTTCCAATAAGCAAATGTACACTGATGTTTTGTGATGACACAGCATTAACAGCAATTTATATACAGGTTCCTTCAACGCCAATGTGACAAAAACATTGAAGCAAGTATGTTCAGGCACATTCTATAAATAGTTTACCACAACGTGACATGAGTAAAAAAAATATCAAGGCGATAAATAAGTTTTCTATTTACTTATAACTTTTACGAACTATGTACTGACCTATGATACTTATCTATAGCATAATTTACCAATACATCTTTTTACTAGAATTCCTGAACTTCTGCAATTTTTTTCTACCCATAAGAAACACATGTTTGTTTTTTTTTTTTTAAGTCAACTAGTACATTCATTTTTTAGACACATTTTTTTATTGGAAAGTGTGGAAAGCGATCTAACTGAAAGAATTATTTTTGATGCACGGCTATGTTTAATGTGTCATTATTTCTGTTAATTTTATTATGATTTTTATTATTTTTTTCTCGTACTCATCTATTGTAATACTTACTATTAGAATTAACAAAATGTTATTTTGCGTAGACATGTTTTCCATCAAAATCTATATTTTAATTTTGTCATTAAAAGCATGTACATACAAGCCTTATTATTTTGTTTTAAGATCACTAATGAATTGGTGTACCTTACCCTTTTTCTTCAAAGTGTGAGTAATTCAAATTTTAGCGTGATCTGTTTTTACATATTTCCTTTTATTTTACGACAGATGTCCTAAATTAAAAATCATCATCCTTTGCAAAAAACCCAATATACAACTATATTACTATCCTTCGTAATTACTTTAAACGGTAGGTTTTGTATAATGAAATGCTGCTTCATTAATTCTAGTACAACTTAATCTCTAATGAATCTGTTGGGATTTATTGAATTATAATGGTCTTGTTCGTTTAACGATTGAAAAAATCTATGCATTAACCAACCAGGGGACCAGTAATATTATGATGCAAGAAAATGTTATACGTTAAGTAGAGGAAAAGTATTTAAAAATTTCTAAAAAAATCCTTGATTTTGAAAAACTGCAAAAAAAATATCAAACAACAAATAATACTCGCTTTCAAGATTAAAGATGTTACGTCTGAAATTACGTAGAAAATTATTCAAACAGTTTCGTCCAGTTTTTTTTTTTTTTTTTTTATTGACCTATTGACCTTAACCTTGCGCGACGGATCGGTCGATATATCGACCAGTAGTCAGATTGGGAGCCCCACAATGGAACTACGTTAAGTTGTATAAAATGTTCAACCTAAAAAAAATCAGTTGTAACTAATATTTTTCAACCATACAAAGGATGATATTATATTATATTTCCTGAATATTATTAGCTAAGTATTAGTACCTGAAACTTTTTTCAGTGTAATTTTTAAGTTAAGTCATCGTAATTGGACACAATTTTTGTATTATTCAATATGACAGATTTTTTTAGAAAATATTAGAAATATTCAAAATTTGGTCAAATTATAACTGTGGTAATTAAAATACATGATAAAAATTGTATTTTTTCAATTATTTTTCTCCTTGATTCCTGAATTGAGAACTAAAATGTGTCAGAATTATTTAAACACTTTGAATCAATATAATCCCAGGTAAATCTAAATACTTTTAAAAGGTTTGACACATCACAGTTTTGTCACATTAAGTATATGGGACCGGGGCGTCATTTTATTCCATTGGAATGTGCTTTAAGTACAAGAGTGGATTGAAGAAAAGTAAATTATAGATTAAATTTACTAGTATTAATTTTGTCGTGAGTACTTACACATCCAAAAATATGATTAATATCAAAAGTCTACCACTTACAAGAGGTTTGGATATTTTATCAAAATATATTTCATCTATTAAGTGCTATGTAAGAACATAAACGCACGATGTGATAAAAGTAGATTGGAATTTAATTTCTCCATATCAATACTATAAAAAAAATACGCAAAATGGTACTGTCCCTCATAAAAGTATAGGATAAAGTTTCTATAAAAATTGTATGTAAACGTTGCGTATACCATTGGTTGTATAAAAATTAATATGTGTTGTATGCAAACTACTTTGAAAAAAATGTTTTATAAAAATTATGTAAATATTATATGTATTTGTAATGAATTACATGATTATGTTAATATTTTGTACTAACAAAAGACTTTTTTATTTCTAAATTAACGCATTGTTTTTATTAATAATTGATTTACTTCCTATCTAAAGATTATATAAAGTTCCTGCAATTTCTGGTAGGACTAGTATCATGTAAAATTTTTACACGAGGTGTTCTACAAAAAACTAAAATATACGTACGTTGCGTGCTGTCTACTCTATGCTCAATGCATTCCACGCAAAAGTGTGGTAGCAATTATATTTAATTTTACTGATATTTAATTTTGTATTATCTAACAAGCCATTATTATAAATTTATCTGAGCAAAAAAAAAAAACTAACCAATGGACACGTGTACTGAAGCCATCGCGAATTGTTGGAAAAATGCAAGTTCTCTACTTCCTGCAAACAACCTGTTTCGTTGATAATTTGTGAAAAGCTTATTGATCCTCACTTTCTGGGTGCTAGAGTTACGTTGACCACAAAAAATTACTCTCAAGCAAACCAAAATACCAACAAGTAAAATTGAATAAAAATAGCAAATATCTGCTTGTATTGAAAAATTGTAGGTAAACTATTGGCGGGCTAGGAAAATCGAAAGAAAAAAAAAGTAAAAGCAACAAGACACGAAGTTTAGTTTTACCGTTGCCACCTATAATCCGCTCGCATTCTCGACCGACTTGTAAAACTCGACGTAAGAGTGCAATATAATGTACGGCTCCCGAGAAATGTACGCAAACAACTGCTTTATCGATCCCAATTCAATAAATTTTTGCTTGGCTAAAAAAAAAAAGTAAATAAATAATCGCTCTTACGTAACGCGTGTAGCCCTCGAAATCCGGCATTGGCGTGCATTGTGTATATAATTTTTCTTTCAATCCCTGTACATGTGTTATTTTCGCTCCGTTAGGCGTGTAATTAGAAAAAAAAAAAAAAAAAAAAAAAGAGCTTTGGCCACCTAAGCGTAACGAATATCAGACGTGGGATGACACAATGGCAATTATACAGAGCTGTGTGCAATTACAGTTGTTTGGCTTCCTCGAGCGAATTGAATCGCGAAAATATACGTCGGCCGGGATTTACAGGTATTCCTATATTTAAAACGCGAACGACACAACTTCGAGGAAACTGAGAGCCGAGAGAAAGTCAACGGAGTTTCTCAATCAAAGAAAACTTATCGCGCTCTTTCGAGCATAAATTACGATGGTTCTTAATACCCGGAGATGCTGTGTTTTTTTTTAAAATAAATTAAAATAAATTATAAAAAAAAAATCACTACTTTTCCCCCCTTTTTTCTTACTTTGCATTACGCATTTTAGTTATCATGAATTAAATTTGCATCCCCGAATGACGTACGTATGTACTTACGAATGAAATTTTGACAGGTAAAAGAAAAAGCCCAAATTAATATCGAACAAGCAAAACAACCAGTGGTGCCGAGAGAAGGTAAATAAGAGCTAAGGTGCTGCTCTCACTTTGATCGACATCATCTGGGAACAAGCGTGTAGAGAAGAAGGAGATGCAAAAAAAAAATACAATCACGAAACATAAGGGGAGCACTTTCCATTTCTTCTCGGCTGATTCTGAATCACACAGACACTGCAACAGGTTGGAGATCGGCCAGAGAGAGAGAGGCGCAGGACGAAAAAAGAGTTACGGCCGCGCCCGTCTTTTATACATCTATTATACATTACGTATACGTATGTATCCGATTTCAGGAGCACAGAGCTTTCCTTTTCTCTTTTTACCAGCCATGGAATCGAAAAGTTTGACACCATCGCGTGATAAAGACTTTTCACGATGAGGACAAGGGAGACTTACGTAAAATCACTGAAATCACCGAATCGTGTAAGTCACTCTCTCGAGCGCTAACTCTGGACGTCCTTAATCTACTTGAACCCGCACTACCGATCTTTTCACTCGGCCACACCACCCTTACATTCCTCTCCGCAGTCACGACGAAATCCACGTACTCGGCGAGAAATGAAAAAAAAAAAAAAAAAAAAAAGGAAGAAATGGTAATACACCTCGAAAGTAAAAGCAAACGAAAAATCTCAAAAAAAAAGGCCCAACCTCGTTACGTGTACGCGTATACGAACGCGCTGCTTTTGCAAACCCCCACCCCACCTTCCCTTCGGAGATCGTATCGTTTTTCACTTTCTTCCGCCGCCGTAACTCCACCGATGTATTTCCTTGGCCCCTCCCCCGCCCAGGGTTCACCATACTCACATCTATAATCTCTACCAGCGATAAAATCACCCAGGTTTCTACCACAAAGCCGCGTGGTATTTTCCTACGAAGGACCGATACCTCTATGTCCATCGATCGGCCCCCTGGCTATCGCTATCGGATGTATTTCGGTCACTCGTTCTCTCCATATGGATCAAAGGACCACCTGACGCACTACACTTGGTAAGAAAAAAAAAAAAAAAAAAAAAAAAAAACATCAGAAAATTCTCGCCAGCCCGAAACTCACCTCGAGCTCGTGGGTACATATAGGTACGTGTGTACTACGTGTGTAAAAAGAGGTATAGAAAATCAAAGCACCGGAGAGTGAGCCAAGCCGCGGAATGGAATGGCTGCAACAGCCATGCCTGCAGGAGTGTGTTACAAAATATCAGCTTTCACCGTATATCAGCGCTCTGTGGCCCTGCTCGCTCGCTCACCCATACTACACCTATCCGCGTGTGTACGTGTGCACACACATTCATCAAACGCTCGTGGGTGTGTAGTGTACAGGTGGTGGGTTAGCAAAGAGAACCGAGCTGGTGCAAAAGTCGCGGGACTCCACTTTGGCTCGGCTCGTTTATTATGCTATAAATGATCCATAAGGGTGACATGCACGGGTTTGCATTGGCAGGACACATCCATACGTAGTGAGAGCAGTTTCCGAGGATCTGCTCCTGGTGGGAGTCGCCGAATTGTCCAATCGGTTGGGAAACACCGAATTTGACGAGTATGGAGCAACGTGTGTACGGTACAAATTCATCCGCGAATGGTTCAATTTCGCAAACAGTTGGTGCTGGCTGTGGGCTTTTTTTCCCAAAGAAATTCTAAGCAAATCGATCGAGTTCCCGTGTGTATACGTATGCGTTCTCGTGGGGTAATAATATAAATTACATCCGCGCGGCGTATGCAAGTTATATACTGGGCAAGAAGTTTATGTAACGCGGGATGTATACAATATTTAAATGCGCGATTCTTCAGGCCTGCACTTTGTGTACCTACTCACTCTGTACGAAAAGGAGGTATTTTGTGCCATATATGCGTGGATATGGAATCTATTTGGCTTGGAGTGTGTGCACGGGTGAGGTATTGACTTCTCTTTCTTCTTGTCCCAGTGTACATATTTTCACTCGTGTAACGGAGAGTTGTGCGTATCTTTATGGGGTTTTACCATGAATTTTTAACTTTTCGCGTGGTTGCAGAAAGATGACATTTGGTACATGCCATTTTTTTGTGGCTCAAATAATGTTTATCCCACCTGCAAATTACCAGTTTAATGGCTCAATTTTTTTCCTTTTTTTCTCACTACTCAATCAGAAGAAGCGATGTTTTTTTTCCCCACCTAAGATGACATTTTTTAAAACCCGCTCACTTACGAGCCGTCGAAGTAAACTTTTGGCAAAGACAAGCGCGCTCGTCTACTTTTTGTTTTTTTTTAATCCAAAAAAGTTTCAGCGTGGATTGTAATTTATTCTAAAAGTAAAAAAAAAAAAAAAAAAATGAAACAAAAAAAGGTTTGATAAACGAATCGATGAACCAATAATAAAAGGACGCGAGTGTAATAAACGACAAGGAGCGCGCCTAATGGGGACCTAAACGATTAAATTGCCGGTGAAAAGCGATCTCGCTCGTTAGGGAGTGTGAAAAAAAACAAAAAAACAAAGCAAATCTGGTCTCGAGACCTGAAAATCGTCCCAATTATCTTTCCACGCTCGCACCGTGCACTGTGATTAGAAAAAAAAACAAAAAAATGGCACTCTGCTGTTTTCACACTCGCTCTCGTACAGAATGTACCGTACAAAGAAAACAAGAAAAGTCCAATTAACAATTTTCGCGTTTTGAATCACTGGGAGACACAAAACATTCCGTCACTGCGAGCCCGTGTCCTTGAACGCGCATATATATATGTTGTACCGATTTCAGATCTCGCGCGCACGGGCGCCAAAAGAAGCCGTAATCGCAGGTGCGCGAGTGAAAGAAAGAAAGCAAAAAGAGAGAGAAAGAGAGAAAAGGAGATCACCAGGACGAGAAACAAACAGGCATCACGGAAGCGAAAACGAGAAGGGGGAGCGTGGAATGCGAAAGGGAGCAGTGACGGCGCCCGCAGCCACCCACCCACACTCACGTGGAACGGCGCGTGAGCCACATCGGGAGGGAGAGCTCAATGGCACTTGCAGGCTCTCTCGCTCGTGGAAAGTGAACTTTTTTTTCTCCCCTCTGCTCGCTCGATGCCAACCGGACACTCTTGCTCTCGACGGTGCCTCCTATACGTGTACACACACACACACGCAACTACCTCGAATAATGGCAGCGCTATGTGTACCACCGCGAGGCTTGTCTGCTTTAATCGTGGCGTCGCGCACGACGCGAGAGATATCTCGTGTATATATACATACGTACATTCGTACAATGAATACCAGGTATGTGCGCTACATCTGAAATTTACAGGTTCAACGAGCCGCGACTGTAAAACACCGTGTTGTCGCGTCGCGCGCGCGGCCTCAGATGTATATAAATTATTTTGCGCTCAGTTTGTTATAATGGCCCAATCCCTCTCTCACCACATTGTGCAACTTTTCCCCCTCGCAAATCGATCTCAAAGAGGGTTTTTTCTTCCTCTCACTCCCGTCTCCTTTGTAATCTAATTCGAAACCTTTGCAACCGTCTCTCTGAACTCCGTAAACACCTGGACCAAAATTGTAGCTCCGGTGAAAGTCTATACGTACGGACGTGCGAGTGATTTTTCGGGGGAAACTCAAGTATAAATCACGTCAGCTTTCGTTGTTCCATTTTGGGAGATTTTTGTACACCCATATAGGAATCTCTAGTATTATTCGATTACAAGATGCAGTCGACACCAGAATTGTGAATCGTGTTTATATACGTACTCTGCCTTTTAAAACCCTTTTATTCCGCTTGAATGTCGAATGCAAAAAAAAAAAAAAAATCACGGTACACGACGCATCGTTAAACCCAACATTGGACAGCAAACACTATGCGATGATTTCGTCCAACACTACTTGTTCTTGCACCTGTGCGCGCGAGTAATAGCAATCCAATGTTTCTCTCTTTGTCCGTCTCTACGCGAGTGTTCCCGTTAACGATGGATCGCGTACATGCGCGGTTCAGCCAAAAACGCCGATGGGCACTCTGATGTAACGCAGATTCCACTGTGCGCACTTGCCTCTGCGTTTCTCGGATTCGCTTGCGCCGTTCGAGCGGTTTTAATTAGGAGACGCTCGAGAGCCACCGAACAGGCCGATCGCGATCGCTTCTTGCGCCTTGTGTTGCAAATCGTGGCTACCCTACCTCTGGTTGGATTCGGGAAACTGTATACAAAAATGTCCAAAGGTACAACGTTGTGCAGGTTACGGAGGTGGGTAAATTTTACTCAACGGCAATGTCGACAAATTGCGGTAGGCTCACGTACAGAAGAAAAGTTACATTTAACATGAATAATAGGAATGGAAGAAAAAAAAATCATCTTCTCAAAGTTTGGTCTGATGACGCCTCAAGATTCATGCCAACGAACAGAGGGCCAAGTAACTTTGTCTCTCTCTCTCTCTCTCTAAATGGCACCGTAGCCACAAATAAGCAGGGTGTAACGTTCTCCACAATACTTGAGGAGAAAAGAACTTTTCATTGCACATGTATAATGTACGTATGCCCATGAATGGGCAATTGTAAAATTATAAGATTTTCATATTTTTCTTTCATAAAGGGGACATAGTTGACAAATGATTTAGTTTGGCAATCATATGGACTTTCCATAATGGCACGTGCATTATGTGCTGCGGAACCTTGACACCCAAGTTATATTCGTTCTATGCTGAGCACTTTTTTTTTGTCCCCCGCAATAAAGCTGTTTTTGTTGATGTAATGTACAATTTATACAACACGAGCATATGAATGAGTGTTTTGGAAGGACGAGCACACAAAGATTTAAATGTCACCGACACTGGCGAACGTAAGTGACTCAATACAGCCAATACTTGTTTTAAACGTGTGTCATTTGTGACGTATTTCATACGCGACTATTATTTTTTTATTTTCCTAATAATTGTTTATCGACATCATATGTTCATCTGTAAAGACATTTCCGCGCACATTTCCTCCAAACCCTTCCGTACACGGTAAAGTTACGAACCCCGCGAGCAAAGTGCCGGTATATTAACGCTTCGAAGAGAAAAGAAAAAAATAATAAATAAAACGATGTCCATTCCATGTGTCACGTAATTGAATATGCATATACGTGCACGAAAAAAATGTTTTCACGGGGGAAAAAAAAAATATATATATATACGTCGTCAGACCTATAAATAGAACCTGATGCCGTATCGATGAGTTGAAGCGCAAAATCGCTCATCCCAAAGTTATAATGTATACGCTCATGAGACGAAATGAAAGAAAAAAAAAAAGGACACCTCTAAAACGACGATTCCCGATCGAAATTATCCAAGCGTCCTATATATATATATATACACCCGTCGAACTGTCACCATTTCGCTACGGAAACAAATCGAGACCTCAATAAGACCGCTCATTCGCCTGGTATTATACCAAGAATCGTATATATATTTTTTCTCCCTCCCCGGCCGACTCTCGATGAATATTCAACAGCTTTGTCCGTTCACACGTATACGTGTGTACTTATACTCCCATGGAGTACGAGGACAGCGTAGCTCGGGAACAAATAATAAATAAAACAACCGCAACATTGAGCATCGGTATAGCGTCGAGCAAAGTACCGATCAAACGCACAGGAGTTTGATGAACTCTCGCGTATACGTATATATAAGTGCAGGTACAGGTTGAGGGGGGGGGGGGGGTACAGTGCCTGACTCCTCGCGCTGCGCGGCTCCTTTAAACAGTCACTGTCACTCCCATCCTTCTTCGCGCATACGCGCCTATCTCGTTCCACCCATACCGATCCGTCTCAAATCCGCACATGGATTTTACGGTGGATCGCTTATACGGAAAGGACGGTGGGCCAGGTTCTTTTGTCACGAGATTTTAACACAATGTTGATTCTTAGCTCACACGATTGTCATCTTATAGGACGACTTTCAACACCAATGACCCAACTCTGGATTCGCCGATCAGTCGAAAAACCCCGAGTATGTATATATTTCCACAGTAGTGCTCCCCGAAAGGGGCCAGTGTTGCAACGCCGAAATTCGCGCGATTCCAAGTGCATTATGCAACCATCGCCTCATGTACACATGTGTATCTACTACGTTGCATGCCCCATTGAAATGACCGAAGAAGAAGAAGAAAGAGGCCAGAGTCACGTGATTGACGCGCTCGGCTAATTGGATATGGCAACGTCGTCGGTCATCGCAAAGGGAAGCCAATTAAAAAGCGACTTCGCGTCGTGTGTATATACGCTGTGTTCCTAATGGTAATGATGCAAAAATCACCGTGTCTTCGTGCGAGGCAGGATCGCAGAAACAGATCACCGGTCGAACGAGTCTGGGGTACGTACGTGTAGATTATACACTGTATACAGCCATCAAGTGTTGCACCGAGAAATCGTCGATTCGCTTTTTTACTTTTCCGATGCACCGATGCAATTTTGTATTTGTTGTTGCGCGCTTTGGATTCCCAATACGCTTACCCGGCAGGAAAACTGTTTTGCGATTCAATTTTTTCGGAAGAATCTTTGTATACGCGTGCGGATGCAAACTGGAGCTTGTTTTCTCGCTCGGCCGAGCGTGGCATAGCGGAGATGATTTTACGTTTGTACTGAAACACCTCGGGTGCAGATTTCACTGAATTTCTGATCCTGCGTGTACGTAGGATACGGGGAACAATCACTTTTTTTTCCGGCTCGCGAGACAAGGACCGAAATTTGGTGTATCAAACAACCGATCAATACCCGAATCGCTGGGTCATGCGTCTTAATTGAAATCGCACTGTTTTACGGAACCCATTGGAATTAAAAAAAAAAAAGAAAAAAAAACCTCATTAAACTTGATTATTCCGCGGAGGCTCTCTATGTTTAATTTAGTACACTTACACGTGTAATTAGCGCGCTAATGATTATGTAAGTCATTAATAGCAGCGTAACTAATTATATTCGAATGAAAAACCGAAAGTAGAAAGCGAAGATGTAACGTTGGTGTACACGTACTCAACTTTTTTTCTTCCTTTTTTCAATTTTCGTACAATTATTTTTCTTTCCTCTAATAAAAAAAAAACCACGTTAGTCACTACGCATTTTTTCCCCTCATCTTCCTTCTCGCGCACATACATGACAATAATCAATAAATAATCAACACACGTAATGACCCGCCATTAGTTGGCCACGAAAAACACATCTGGCGCATTGCGATTCGTCGGCTGCCCGTCACTCGCGCGAAAACTGATACCCCTTGTTTTTTTTTTCCTTCCCCCAGCCACTCGAGATTTATCGAAACAAACGTTGTTCCCTCGGCTTTGGTGATTTATCTTTTTAAGTTTCGCACGAGTGTACAAAGGCAGAATATTGTCCCCAGCTGGGACAAAACTACCGTTCCAGCGCGCACAGAGAGGCGAAAACGATAAATCGGTTGATCGAAAAAGGAGGCAAAAGAAAAAAAATGATCGGTCGTCCTGGGGCGTAAAAAAGGAAGAAAAAAAAGAGACGATGGGAGAAAAATTCGAGAGAGATAAGAAGGAGCCGTAACGGTTCGAAGCCTGGGGATTCTGAATTGCAAATTTGCACACGGGTGGGGCGATAATGACGAGGATGGACCGTTAATGTTAGCTCCGTGACTCTACATGCACGTGTGAGGATAAAAAATTATAACCGCAGAGACACGGATAGACGCTGGGAGGACCTTTCTAACTTACAAGGTTTTTTTTTTTTTTTTCTTTTATTTACTCTGAAGTAGACCTAATGAAAATAGCGAATGTTACTCAAATAATACAAAAGTGCCGATTTTTCTGATTTTGTCTGCCATTTACAACTCAATTGTTGGTCGAAGCAAAACTTTTTCATTTGACTAAAACAGTCTGATTTCCAGTAAAAATTTGTTGATAGCGAATAATGAAATCTTACGTTATTGTTTAAAACCAAATAAACCACTTGAAACAGAATTTTCAAGTAATTTAAACAATAAACAGCCAGAAGTTGGGTGTTGCGGCAAGTAATTTTGCCGATTCATAGATTACCTTTTTATTTCCCAACTCTGCGTCTTTGGCTATTTTCGAAAAACCGGGGGAAAACTTTCGACCATGCATACAACATTGTTGTCAAATTTTCGTGTATTTATGACTTTAAAAAAAAAGGGAGAAAAAAAACTAAACAACCCAGCGGTCCATTGGAATTTCAAATGAGACACCTTTCGAGCTGTGCAATTAAAGCCGTATTAGAGACACACACGCCGCGAATATTGTATAATTACGGACGCCGATTTCACGTTAATGTGTATACGCAGCTGCGGGCAATCATCTCGACAAATTAAATAAAACCCCGGCGAGCGAGATCCGATTTCTTTACTTGCCATATTTTTTCGCTCCCACGGGGGGGAAAGCGAGCACAGAAATCGAGATCAAAAGTTATCAGAGGTCGCATTGTTTCCCAGAAAAATCGGTATGTGCACTCTCGGATCGCGATAAATTTCCAAAACGCGCATAACCGTAAAAGCGATTTATCGATCGTAAGAACAAAAAGCAGCTCGGGATGATGAAAAAGTCGGATGCTTTCCCGCGGGTGAAAGTATGGAGCTTTGCTTGCTCTCGTATTGCATGAGAATCCAGTATGTATTAAATATGTATGTATCCGTAAGAGTACGACGCTCCGATGGGTCGTTTAGTGGTTATTAATTTTCAGCCAACGAAAAAACAAACGCCAAACGGAAAAATAGTTTCGACGAATCACGCGAGGGTAAATACATTTTCTCAACCAAATTGATCGCATCGTAACGACGCGGACGATCCGAGTCCCGATTTCGAAAGGAAAAATGAATTACCGCGAGGTTTTTCCATGTCATCTAATTAATCGCCGAATCACTTGCAGCTCCCATAGCCCGGAGACGCAACGGCGTCAGGTGGTACCCGAGACTCTTGCACGGAGAGGAGGTGTGTAATAACGTGTACGTAAATATCCTGAAAGTCAGCAGAGCGCGAGTGTATGTACGAGGCGAGGGACGTGGGGAACGGGCCCATACATACATATATCTACAAGAGAGCGGAAGACGGAAGGAAACTCTCGAGCGCCCTGGAGTACAGTAATTAGCCGGCATCTGTGTGCGCTATACGCGGGAGAGGAGACGTGAAAGTGTCGCTCGTAGAATAAGTAAGTTATACGGGAAGGGACAATCGCACGATGTGCGATACTTGGGTTTTTTTTTTTTTGTTTTTTTTTCTCTTTTCTTTTCTTTCAACTTCCAGGGATGCCTATTTTACGTAACACTTGATCGGATCTCTCTTTTTATCGATCAATTATATCCATGCTTTGTCATTACCGATCTTTTAGTCGCACACAGCGTTGATCCAAACTACTTGCAGTAAGTACATATACTCGATGGGCTAAAGAAAAGGCACTTGGTAGCTTTCGACAACCTGCACCATGTAAATCACGTATACAAGGGACAATGTACGTAAAGGTGCGCTGTTCCCCTTTTTTCTTCCTCCTCAAATATATGATCCGGGCAGATTGTATATAAGAGAACCCACAGCCGAGAGATGGGGATCGACACCTCCAATGTCAAGCCGATTGCTCCACAAATCGAATTATGATTTCACAAAAGGTGTACATGTATATATACCCACTTAGCTCCTGTCATTAGATATATAACCTGATAAGACGCTCGTGTGAATTTTTTAAACCAATGGTCGATTAATCTTTATTAAGAATTATAGATAGTATTGGCCGGCCCAACGACAATATCGATATATACATAGAGTCACGAGCAGCAAGAGAGAAAATAATATAAAAGTCTGAAACAACGAGAGCACAACGAGGGGATACTTATTTCTCAAGCGATAATCGGCCACGGGACGTGTACCTACGTATACCGCAATCGTAGAAAAAGTCTGAGTATAACAGAACAAAAAAAAATGTATGGATACTCCAGTACCGATCGGACCTCCGTGCGTGCGTATATATTATGTACTCGCGGAATCGACCAAAGATCGGTAATGTATAACAATGCTAACAGTGTCATTAAGGTAATGGGACGTCCGCGAGTACTGTTTGTTGTACGTACGTATACTTCGGAAGGAGGAAAAATTCCTCTCACCGCACAATAACATCGTAGCGAGATGTGTAATACGTAACGATCGGGATCGGAATATATCGGACGATCGTTACGGTGCAGCGCGTTCGGCCGCGTCAAAAACGAGAGTAGATAGTCATGTACGGCGAGTGCCTTTCCTCTCTCTCCCTCCTTGAGTCTGTCTCTCGTTCGCAGTCTCCGAGCGCAGGTATACATATATATACGTGAGTATAAATATAGAAGGCTGTTGGTGGAGAGGAAAGTGTAACGACTTGGATTGTGTCAGAGAGAAACGAAAGTGCTCTCGGGAATTGTTTGCTCGCACGACGCGGCTGTGGGTAATACGCTCTAACAGTGCGATTAATTTTTTTTTTTTTTTTTTTTTTCTGGATTTCATTTTACCCAAAGCTCTATTGTTTATAATGTATATATTCCGGGCGGGGCTCTCTTTGCGAGCGGACGATTACTGTCGTCGCTAATATAATTACGTGGCGCTTCGAGGAGAGAATCGTCGGGACATTGAAATTTCGTCGCCCCCTCCCTGATCTTGTTAGCTAATAACTCGCTGCGAGGAGGTTTGCGTCACTCGTGCGATTCTTCTTGGGCTTTTTTTCTTAGCGATTCGCGGAGTGTTGCGCTTTTAACGAATTAGAGTCGTTTTGAGTGGTTTGTTGTTTAACGATTCCGTTTTCATTTTTTTTTTTTTTTTTTTTTTTTTTTTTTTTTATTATGTAGCGTAATTGCACAATTGCCGGAATTGCACGCCCATAACGCTTTGCGCAACCAACTGACAAATGTGTAACGAGAGCGGCGTTTGCTAATCTTTCGATCGTTTTTTGGATAAAAAATGCTTTACGCTCGGTCGGAAATTGAATTCTGGAATTTCTCAATTTTCGTTGCGTCAAATATAGTCTTGGAAACTCGCGAGGTTTTCCTCAATACGTTTGAGCCGAAATGATGTGCCCATTGCGACAGTTTGGCGCTGAAAAATTTATTTGCCATTGATTTTCAGTTTATTGTGTGCTACATTCTCAAGAGAAAAAAAAAAAAAAAAAAAAAAAAAAAAAAACTCGTACGTCAATGTCAAAGTGCGACAGTGAAAAAATGGTTATTCAAAGCCACAAGATCCTTCACTACAAAATTTAGAGAATAGGTATCATCGGGTGGCACAAAAAGAGGGAGAGAAAAACGAATTACCGATGCATCGGACTGCAGTACCGGATCCGCGGAAAATTCGTCTGAGAGGTGTGAATAACACGTAGATTCTTCGTGTGCGTGCTTGTCGATTTATATCGCGATGAAATAGGTTTCATAACGTGATCGTCCAACTGTTATTTCCTTCACCTGAATTGTATAAAGTGAAAAAACTACAGACTTTTGTTTTTTTTTTTTTGTAAAAATCAGAGCAATAAAATAAAAGTGTACGTTGAATAAAAATTTTAACTGTCAAATAAAATACTTGAGTAACCTGTAAAAAATATTCGCTTATAAAATGCACAATGTGGCACCAATTAATTTTTTCGTGGCAAAATGGTTACCTAATTACCGAGCACAAACAGAAAGGAAATTCGAAAGTGACAATCGATATATCGACGCTGATCTTAACGATCTAATAAAAGCGCCAGAGCACACATGGGTTGCCCGAATAGGCGGCGATTGAAAATTTCTCTTCTGTACAACGTGACGAAGAGCAACCTTCGATAAAATCAATAGACAGCCGCCATCGTTGCCCTGGAAAATTGTGCTTTCGCTATCGTTTGGCTCGTGGACGTATTAGTTCAGCTCAGCTACGGGTAATAAGCAATACAAAATTACACAAGTGCTAACAACTATCAAAGTAATTAGAAATCGAAATTCTGAGTTTCGATATTGACCTCCAATAACACGAGAGCATTGACGCCTTCAGCTTAAAAAGTTTCTTCGTATACTTTTTGTACTACCCCAGCATGTATCTATACTTTTTTTTGTCATTAATTTTTTTTATATTAGATTGAAGGGATCTGGTCAGGAAACGTAAATATGTACGTGTAAGGCCGAGACGGAGAATCAAAGAAAAAAAAAGAAAGTGGGATAAATGTACAAAAGAATTGAATAAAAAATTAGATCAAAGGCAGTGGACAAAAAGAGTGAAAGTTGGAACGAAAACAAAAGATGTGCTTCGAGGTTACTGGTAGCATGAAAGTGAGGAAAAAATGGCAACGAAAACAACAACAAGAAAACCATATCGTAACATTATTGACAATATTCTATCACCAGCCCCAAAGGAGGGAAAGATGGGAAATGTGAAAGTTATTGTTTTTTTGACGACGCCAGTAAAAATAAAAATCTGGCTAGCTTGTCACAACGTGCACGAGCGTCGTCATTATCTATGCTGATCCTACTCTATGGGGAGCGTGTGCTCACTTTGTATCAACAGCACCACTCCACGATTGATGTACCTATACGTTATATTTGAAAGGTGCCGTGAAAAAAAGTGAGCATGGCAGCAGTCACGTATGTTCAATCTAATCTTGAACAAAGGATTTATTGGGAGATAATTTGATTGAGATAACAGGAATAAAATGAAAGATAAAAAGAAGAAGGGATTTTTAAATATTTGTCAAAAAGTGAAACATCTGAAATGGAATAAGGGAAAGTACTTGCTTAGGGAGAAACGATCGAAAGATAACTGAGGAAGGGAAAAGGAGGAAGTGAGATGTAAAGGTAGTCTGAGTATGAGGTAAAAATATTTATAAAAAAAGTTTGAGAGTAAAAAAGGCAAAACGTGACGAAATAAATGAAAGAGAGTAATGAAACGGTGTCGAATCATAAGATACAACTTTTCGTCAGTTGGGCTGCAATGAAATTATTAATAAGCTATCAGTTGATAAGTCAAAAGAAATAAGGTGGTGAAAATAAAAAAATAAGTCGGTTTAAATAATAATAATAATAATAATAATAATAATAATAAAAGAAAGTACAAAGAAAAATTGGCTGAAATAATAGAAGAAAAATTTTTTTTAAAGTTTCACAAAAATAAAAGTGAAAAAAACTAGTTTGATAAGAACAGTGTGAGCGGGTAGAAAGTTGGAAGAACCTTGAATAAAAAAAAAAAAAACAAAAAGATGAATTCAGAAAAGTTACGGCAAAGAAAATGAATGCTGATAAATTTGCAGGCTAATGAAGAAGAATTATAAAAGCTTGCAAAAAAAGAGAAACACTTTGTGATGAAACTTTGGAAAAAAATGGAGAGAAAAAGATTTGTTGGTGAAAAATGAGAAACAGTTTTGAAGAAAAATAGGAAAATAGGATGAAGTGATAAAAACAATAAGAAAGTTCAAATTTAATAAAAAGCAAGAGAAAATAGGATTAAAAGCAATCATGTCTAATTTCAAGCAACAGTTGAAATGTTTGATTTGCAGTATTCATCTTCAAGTGTCAATTTTTATGATACAAAAAAATAAGACTCGAGACAAAAACAAACGTTTTTAACTTTAAAAAAAAAAAACTTTTTAAGTGCTTCAAAGTTTTTAATTTAAACAACTCTTGCATACCTTCTTTAGTAACTCTGTTTGACAAATACACCAGTTCCGGAGTGTAAATGTTTTTGGGAGACAGGACGATTGTCAAATGCGTTATCGAGCTGAGACGCCCGTTCGTTTGACTTGCGGTGTAAGGATTAAAAATTGAAATAAAGCTCGTGTCAACGGTGAATCTCACCCCCGCGCGAAAACTGGAAATGGCCCATTCGCCTGTTCAAAATCAACAATACAGGGATCCAGCTGCGACTGGTTCTCAGGCGGCTGAGCAAAGTGCCTTTGAAAAACAGTTTGGGAAGCTCGCATCGTCCTATCGCTTCCTTCGCGATCACAGTCATGCGTCTCGCTCCTTTGGGTATGGAGCCCATTGTCGAGAGATAAGGACCGCTATACTCTCACTTTTCTCACTCTCCCGGCCACGGGTGGATTAATTGTGTCAATGGTTACCTCGAACGAATGGCAAGCTCGCAAGCGAGGAGGGGAAAATAACATCCGACTCCTGAATGAGTTACTTTGGGTCGCTCGGATTTGTGCTTCGTCGAAAGCGAAAATGTGGATAAGAGCACGGGAATGGAGTACAAATGCGTGGCCTTCTGGTTGCTTTTTACAATCATTCATAAAAAAATCAAATCAATTAGCAATGCATTTCGCGGTGGATGTTGTTTCCAGACGCGCGCGCGTGTGTGGAATACAACTTTCACGAGTGCGGATTCGCTTTTTTTTTTTTTTTTTTTTTTTTTTATCAAAACGTTAAAAGGATTTCGTTTCCTAATAGACAAAACAGATAAGCTTTTGATTTCGTAAAAAATGCTTGAATGGGAAACAGATGCTGAGATATTTAATGGAAAAATATTACTGCCCCGGTATACTACAGATAATTGTGTTTCTATTGTATTAGAAGCTTAAAATTTTCCGTCGTGACGGACTTTTGCTCCTTTTTCGAGACCTGGACTGCAACATTTATCGCTTCAACGGCCATTTCACACAATTAGCAAGGCTCGCTTTTTTTTTTTTTTTTTTTTAATACAAAAAAAAACACTCATGCTTGGAATTCGCGATACAATGGCATACCGTGTCGAGAAAATTTAATCCTTGATACCATTTTATCTGCAAATCTGTACAAACACGATCGAGTCCGTGAGTCGAATCAACAATCGCGAGCAAATGAGCGCAAGTACGAGTATTAACGCCGCAAAACGAGGATTTACAAATTTTTCCCCCTAAAAGTTAAAATGATTCAAAGGTAAAAGCTCCATCCAAACGATGCATCTGAAATTCCTTGCTTCGCCGCAACTTCCCTGCGTAAATGTACCATTTGCCAACCTAACAACCTCCAATTAAACCAAAAGTCATCTCCCGACGAGTCGAAGGAGGGACCGGATGAACCCCCATCAGCGCCGATTCGTCCTTCCATCGCGCGATAACGAGTCGGCCTTTGCTCGGATGGAAAAAAAAAACATCCGCTCCTACCGTTGATACGCGCGCGTGAAAACACCATAAGCGCGGACCGGCGTGAAGTTTCATTTCCTTTTGCGCAAACGCCTCGACGCGAGAGAGATTTGCCATTCTATACGAAATCAACAAGTGTAAAGAGAAGAAAAAAAAAAAAAATAGACTCACGTCATGTATGCTCGGCGGGCAAAGGACGATCCTTGAACTGGTGCTGTTGCTGTCGCACTTTGACCCTCCTCATGTTTCCATAGCCAAGCTCGAGCTCCTCGTCATCCTCGTACTGCGCGATTTTTCTTCCACTGTGCCTCTTCTCGAGCGATTGTGTGTGTGTTTTCCGCCCAACTATATTGAAACGTCAATTGTCCCCAGGTCTCGCGGTGGTGGTGTTCGGATCTTTCGTTTCCCGGAACTAGCGGGGGATCCCTTTGATCGATGTGGCGCGAGACGGAGACGATTATGGGACTCGCTTCACCAGCACCCACTCCGAGGCCGCCTCTTCTTCCTGTTTGCGCATGAGAAAGGGGGGGGGGAAGAAAAAAGTCGCGACATTAGTGCATAATGCATATCGTGATTGCGACACGACTTAATTTATATACCACTACGGGTGCAATTTTTTTTTTCTTTTCGTCTTACGGTGTCGCCATTGTCAGGCTGCCGTGAAATATTGATTGTATGCTTTCAGCTCGTAAGTAATGAAGATTTTTTTTTTTTTTTGACGAAGGTTGTTTCTTTCCGAAACGCAGAAAAGCTATCACGGCTGGCAAGTTTGTTGAATAATTAAATTTTACGTGCTTATGCATTTTTTTTTTTTTTTTCAATTCTATTATATTACAAAAAGTTGCTTCCGAGTACCTAATGGATATGGTGCGAATCTACGTATATTCTACATAAATAATCATCAACATGAGCCCTTACACCATGTCACTGTAATCAATTTTTTTAGTTTTGTGGTACATACTTTTTTTGTAACTATTTTGTCCAAAATTTTTTCATCCGACTTTTCAACGAAAAGTATTGAGTAAAAAAAGCTCCGAGTGGAGTCACTGTTAAAAAAACACTCTTGCAATTTATACCAAAAGCTAAAATTTAACGGAATAAAACTTTATGACTATGGAAAGTGTACCCAGTAAAAACGTTTTGATCTTTTCCTTGGAGGTTGCATCAAGTTTTTCCTTCATGTCGTGGTAAAAATAATCGGGGAAACGACGGAAATATCAGTACAAACTGGTATACATGATCTTGCGATGTGTAAACGAAAATAAAATCCTAAAAACGCTGATGATTTCGTACGATTTTCGAAAGTCGAATATAATATATACGCGTATGCAAATCGACGAATAATTGAATATTATCCCTGAAATTGCGCCTCGAAAGATTCCGTGTGGAGATAAAATTTTTTTTTCTTTTCCCTCCGATTCTGTGAACGCGAAATTTACACTGGGTTTTCCACGTACTTTAATACAGCGATTTTCAACCTACGTATAGAGTGAAAAAAAAAAAACGTATTTAAACTTTTCTCACTCATGTAGCATGTACTCCGTGAAAAGTAAAAAATTGTTGTAAAAATGATCCAATTGAGCCTAACTTATTGTTTTTCCACAGTTTACAATGCATTGATCTGTATCGCTTGCGTGTATAAAAAAAGGGGCAGATGCAAGCTTTGTGGGTCAAAATTGAAAAAAATAAATAAATAAAGATAAGGTGCAGGATTGCAAAAATCGAACGGGACTGTATGAACGATGTAGACTAATTTTTTCAAGTATCACAAACAATTTAGACGTGTGGGTTACAATTTATTCTCGAGTAGTATATTATAGTGTTGGTATAAGAAAATTAATAAAAAAAACACGATTTTCCCCTTTGTTTCGTACACAGCATCGATATAACTTATTCTGCAATCAATAAATTGGAAAAACAATTGGGAACTTTAATTTTTAGTACCGATTATTTGGGGCACTTTAAAAAAAAAAAAAAAAACTAATTTTTTAGAGACCAGCAAGTATAAACGCACCGTGGGAAAATCAAAACGGGATCACGCAAGGGCGCATCATCCGCTGCACAATACGCTTAATTGCACCGGAAAAAGTGATTAGAGCAAATAGGTATCAACTATCCGACCGCGGCGCCTCGGCTCTCAATGCCATTTTTATCAACTTGAAAAAAAAAAAAAAAAATCATCCAAGCGCCAACGTCTCATTTACCGCAGGCAACCGACACAATTACTTGCAACCAACTTTTTTTTTTTTTTTTTCATACCTGACAAGCCAAAATAAAACCCCGTCCGCACGAAGGATACGGTCCGTGGAAGCGCACGCACGCACTTCGTAACTCCTTCGAGATTTATGCGGATCATTATATAAACTCGCTCACGCTTTTTTTTCCCTGATACCACGTCTACATAGCCACCGTCGTTTTACACACGCGTTATTCACGGACTTTCTAGCTGGAAGCTCGAGTACTGCCCAATAACGAGCGAACCATACTGGCTACACCCATAATACATACCATCACAAACGATTCGCGATCGAGGTCTCGCGAGAGGAAGGGAAAAAAAGCGAGTGCACGCGTACTCTTACGCAAGTGTCTTTTTTTATTTTTTTATTTCATTGACGTGTGGTGTAGAAAAGTAGTGCAAGAACATATGTACAGCGAAGAGGAAAGAAAGCGGTTGGACGCGCAAAAGTGACTCGTGGTCTTTTAGCCCGTGTTTTGACAGTCACGCACCAATTTTGTTTTGTTTTTTTTTCTTCCCCCTTTGACCCTCGTCGCCGCACCTCCACTCAAATGCTCCCGCGTGTATTATTTCTACACGCGCACAATACACATCATCCACGAAACTGGTATAATAGGTATACAACAAACTTTTGCGAGCCAGCGATTTGAAACAGCTTTCGCGCTACCCCGCGTTACGAAACTTACCGTGTGCGGCCGTGTGTCGGTGCGCGCGCTCGGCCCGCTCCTTACGTAAAAGCTCCCCCTTTTCTTCTCTGCACTTTTTCTTTTGTTCTTCGTCTTTTTTTTTTTTTTTTTTTTTTCCTCTCCAGTTCCAAGACGAAAGACAGCCAATAAACAAGCAAACAAAAACAAAAAACACCGGCTCCTTTCTCCGCTGCTTCGGCTCTGCACTCTTTTCCTTCTCGGCACACTCGGGGCGCGCAAGGGCTGTTCAAAGCAGCGCACTCCGGACAACCAAACAAGTACACGTCAAGGTCTCGTAGGAGCGCGAAATCTATGGGTTTTACGTAAAAATCGGCGCACCGTGTATTGGAAAAAAAAAAAAAAAAAAATCCCCGGAGCGAGGGACCGGCTCGCTCGTAGTGCGGGCGCGAGGGTATATATAATATACACGAGAGCGCGCGGCGCTCCCCCAAAATATACCAACGCGAGTGTGAATGCGCGAGCGGACTCGGTCTAACTGCGGCCCGTGGCTGAAAAGCCGCGCTCCGAGCCAACCGACGGATGGAGAGGTGGGGAACGGAGAGCGCGAGTGTTACGCGACCGGGTGTGGGACTGTTTCGCGGGGCCATCGGCCACCACCACCACCACCACCGCGAGCGTGGGGACTGCCACTGACACGCTATATACCTCTGTCTTGTTAACTTTTACTACCGCCACTTTTGCATGATTCTCCGTGTGTGCGTCGATATGGCTCTTTCTCCCTTTCGTTCGCGAGAGTGATCGCGTCTCGATTGAACTGCTGGTATACGTAGGTGGGCGCGTACGTGCGCCAAAATAATGGGCCTGTGGGTTATTTGGCCCTTGCGTTGTACTGATGTCCATTTAGAGCCGGACGACTAAGGGGAGAAAATGTGTAGATGTACCTTTGTGCGGCTCTGGTTGACCTTTTCGGAGATTATTGGGTTCGGATGTGCGGAGGGCTGGGTGCACTTGGCACGTTGCGCTAAGCAGTTTGAGAGAGGCTGATGATTCATTACGACGGGTTTCTTTGATCGGGTCTGGGGGAAGGAAAAAAAAGGGACAATGATCTTGGGAGAGTATATTCATTCGCTTGTGGACGTTTTTTTTTTTACCAGTGGTGAAAAATCGGTGATTCAGCGCTTTCGTTGTAAGGTCAACAGGAGCAAAGGTTTTTTTTTTTTTTTTTTTTTTTTTTAGAAAATTTATTTGTCCTGCTTAGAATCGCAACAATTAAAAAAAAGGAATACTAATTGTAACCATCGATTGTCTTAAATTTAAGAAGAAAAGCTCGCATGAATCATACTTCCGTTACTCATATCTCCGATGTTTGTCTTGAAAATTAGTCACCCGTCACAATGTACGCAATCAACTTTTATCATTAGTAATTATGTAAATGTTTATTGCATACAAAAATATCTAACCCACACCAATTATAAATAAAAAAAAATGTATGATAAAATGACTCGAAGCAATAAACCAGTCCATAATTAGTGAAGTCCATCATGCATTATTTTAATTCAACGTTGCGTTTAACTAAACCATCGCTGGTCCCTTCGGACGTACTTTATTTTATAAAAGACTAGAAAACACTGACCCATACCTTCATAAAATTTGTCGTTATGTGCAAAATTGTACCTTCACATCGAATTCTTCATCAAGGTAGCAACACGAGATTTCTCATGCCAAAGTTTACTCAACTTTGACGGTAAATCAAAATACACGCTCTTGAACATTGTTTGAATAGTATATTATATTGTTAATAAATCACTTAATAAACATTGTTGAAAAAAAAAGAGAAATTACATTATGTAACCTCAAATTTCATACATCCCCAATTCATTGATTTTGACTTGAGTCTGAAGTTAGTCTCAAGGTAAATTTTAAATACAATATGTAAAGACAGATTTATATTTACTACCCTTTTCTTTTTCTTGGCATAATTGACACTCTAATTCTTGTACGAAACCATAGCCTAATTAAAAATCATAGAAAACATATTTATTGTAGGAAATATAGACAGTTTCCAAAAAATGAATACCTCAGAAGAAGAATCGAAAAACCTTACAAGTGTCTCGTATATCATAATGAAAAAACTCTGTTTATTATTAAACATTCAAAGTGTAAGATCAGAACTAATTTTTATATACCATAGCCAACTTTCTCGAATCTATTGTCTTCCTCCTAAAAACCACATAGGTGTTTATCAATATTTGGGGATACATAGTCATGTAAGCTGAATTTACAGTCAGCATCCACAAGCAAACAATAAAATGAGTAATCCCTTGTGACTCACTTCAACAGCTGGTGGATGCGTCGAAACTCACCACCTTTTATTAAATACACGTGATTATGATCATCGTTACACCCATGAATCATTCCGCATAATGTGCCGTTTAAGTCGTGCAAAATAATACGTACAACGAACGAACGAATGAATTTTCAATGCAACTACTACGTTTCCTGATTCCGGAAGCTCGCATTTCTCATCATCACCATGTGCCGGTATATTATGTCTACAGCACAGCTAACGGCATGACAATTTTTTTTTTTTTTTTTTTTTTTTACATTTAGCACCTTCGTAGACCTTTGCAACGAAAGCGAGGTAATAGATATGCGTCCAAACCGCGACACCGCAAAACCATCATGATTGAATACAGCATTTTGTTACCTGCAAGAGGAGAGATGATCCTTGAGTTGAAATGGTCAGGGATCGGATGATTAACAGTGTCAACATTTATTTAGCTTTACCAGTTAGATTCTTGTATTGACGTTTTAATTGATGTATACTTACACTACAGACAGAACGAGCTTTTGAGAACTTTCCAAGTTATTTTAAGTGATGTTTGACGTTATGTATGAGATGTTATGAGCCTCCTCTGGTTGTTTCCAAACATTGCCACATTATGAGAATTTGCATAGAATAGAGCCGCTGACACTGAACTGATGGAGAGAACTACTTGTATCCAATCAATGATTCATTGATTTGATATATTGTATTGATGAAACAAAAAAGCAAGTAGTGGTCAACGTATTGCTTGTGTTCTACACTGGGAGAAAAAAAAATAATAAAAATTGTAGGGAAATTCCAGCAAGAATTATCATTCTGCACAGTAAATCGAAAGTAAGCTGGCAAAAAAGAAAAAAGTCATTTTTTTAAGTAGTAAAGATTATTGTTTTAATAATAAAAAGTAAAGTTTGAATAGTAAAAATTATGGTTATAATAATAAACCTTAAAAGGATCGGTTGATAAACTTTACTTTTAAAACCATAATTTTAATTGTTAAAAATATTAACTTTTCTTTTTTGATAGCTTACATACCGATTTACTGGACAGAATGGTGATTTTTGCTCGAATGTCCTTATAATTATTATTTTTTTTTTTCTCTCAGTGTATGTACCGAAAAACCGTAACTCCTAATACTAACAACAACACGGACCATTGCATTTTAGCTAGATGTCTTTCGATCCTATCTATGTTCGTATTAGGTAATTGTGCAATCTTTTACTTCTACTCATTTTGAAACTAAAAAACCTCGAATAAGTCGATTGCAATCAAAACCATCGTACGAGCAGTAAAAGCTCAATTCATTACATTATTGTCTATTCGAGCTGTAGCTAAATTATTAGTTCAAGTATCGAGTCAACTCACACTTGAAACCAAGATCCAACTTAGGCAGTGACTCAAGTTGTAGCTTCGATTACGGTCGTTACAGAAATTTGACAGCAGCTCGTACTGTGGCCACATGCATGTAGGTACCTCAATATCTTACGTTGGCTTGCCCAATGTCCGGTTTTGCACAATGACCGGGACTCCAAAATTTTACCCGAGTAATAACACACGGGTCGCGGTACACCTATCAAACTCTACCGGTTCTTGACAGTTGTTTGGTAGAAAGTTCGAGCAGCGCAAAAACGCGCATAATAAATGGCCGTCTCTCAACGGCAAGCTGCTCGGTATTTCAGTCTAGGAATTTTTTTTTTCTTTCCCCACAATGTCTGGAGCCATATAGCCGCGTTATTGAAAAAGTGACTGGAATCTGGTTTTTTTTTCTCGTCTCCCTACGACAAAGACATTGTTTCCGTCAACCCGAAATCTATGAGATGTTGCACCCATATAAAGTACTGATCAGTTTGGACATTATTTCACGGGGCAATTTTTCTTGTTACTTATCTCGTAAAGCCATTCTTCGCCATTTTAAAATCCATAACTTTTTTTAGCTTAAACGATATAGAAATATTATCAGAATCTGTGGACAACAATGTGCTCTATGTCCCTGCATCTTTTTCTCGCGGCTAGTATAATTTGATTAGCGTATTATCTTTCACATGAACATAATTGAATTTATGTAAAACACGTAAACAATTCATACAAGTGGCTTATCGTGTGATATTTTACTCTCAATGTATCCAAATGTAGTACAAATCGTTGTTCTACTGATTGCAATATGTAAACAAAATCTCGGATTTGCGTACAAAACATGCAGCGAACTCTCAGGTATATTATATGGCCCCAAGCGTATACATTACACCCGTGATTTAAGTCAATCATCTCTCGTCATTAAACCTCGTGAGAGAAAAATAATTTCGAGCTGGAGCACAACTCGTTATCCCTGGTATATTTATATGTACAGCTCTTGTGAGGTGCATGGTGCTGTTCCTCATCCACAACTCTCACTTGCAACGCAGCAATTACTCGTACACGCACTCACGAAATTGTCATACTCAACTACTTCCGTCTTTCTTACATATATACGTGGATCCGATACAGATTGCATATATATATTCATCTTGTTATCCACAAGTAGTATTATACCGGGTCCACTTACACTAAATTTTCGTATGTATCGTCTGGCTCTATAAAATCAGGAGAAAATTGCGGGTCCACGTGTACTTACGGCGTTACCCAAACACATGTGTANGGAGGTCTTTGATCTCTCCCTCCTTGCCATATCAGTACTCGGATACTACGCGGTGCGCGCGAATAATGTCATTTGATATATTTTTTTTTTCTTTTCTTTTCTTCTTCTCGAAGAAGGGCGCATTAAAATACTTCTCGGATCCCATTAGCCGTGAAATAGGATATATATACGTGAGCATTATTATATTCCTCTCACCTTACGTCTACAGAGCACACTCACATGGGTTGGCCGATCTCAAAGACCTTCGCGAACCACAAAGGAGTGGTGGGAGCTTGGTGGATGTATATAATATTATGTACATACAAACGTACAATGCAAGCACATGGGAACAGTTGCCCATGTGACAGTCACCGTGCACACCTTAAACCTCTCTTTATTTATTTATTTATTCTTTTAGTCATCGGTGTATTTATTTCTTCTTTTTTTTTTTTGCCTCTAAATTTTTCTGTGCTTACGTAATACATGTCCATCTCTTTCACAGCTGGTGTTTCTATTTTTGTTTCTAGGTTTATTTTTTTTTTTTAGACCAGCATCTCCTTTGTATGGATTTTCTGGTCCGTTGATATATGACGACTGAATTAGATTACGTGTGTATATACTTATGTTTCTCGCAAACTGGTTTTTGATTTTTGGCAACTTTTATCGTGAAAGTGGTAATACAACATGCACGGAAAATGTGTCGAGCAATAAGTGTGGATTGTTTAGACGACAAAAAAATGCTCAGAAGCAGTATTGTAGTGTATATATAGGACGCACGTGTACGCCGGTACATTTTTTATAGACGGCCTTAACAGACATATCTGTTTCTACTGGCTTGAGACAGCCACATTTGTCTGACGAACGTAGGGTTATGTGCATTACATCTGTCTATGTTATAGTTGTACAGGCTACAATTAAAGCCTTAAGAAATATGAAAAATAAATATGTTCTTATTAGATTACTAGTAAAATACTAACAAAGTAATGTCCTTTGTCTTAAAGGTTCAAGACTAACATAATTGAAATTACAAAGAAATATTCATTAAATGCCATGGATGTGGGAATGCACGAATCACGTGTCAATTTTTACGTTCAGATTAGCAAAATCAATTGGAAAAATCTAGATTGCAAATCACACAAGCACAGGCAAAAGTAAAAGTTAAGATATCAGTAAAGAAAATATATATAATATATACGCACAACTAAACTCACATAGTAACATAGAAATACAAAAAAGATAGTGAAATAAGGCACGATGACTCCAAGAAAATGACATAGACATAGAAGACAAAAGTGTAGGATCTAGAGTCAATAATCAATAGAAAATACTTTGAAATAGCGATAAATACGCAGTTAACATCGAGTTTGAAATATGAAGAAGCCCAGGGACCTCAACACTTGATAATTTATAGAAACACAGAAACAAAAAGACAAATAGTTTTGCAGTAAACACAAAAATATGAATTGTTTGATGAAAGATTCCTAACTCAAATACTTGAGGAATTAAAATTCAATTATTAGTCATAAATTTTCAAAAAATAATTTACAATTCATCGGCTGTAGCTTTATAAATATTGAATTAAATTTGCTAATGACTTCATAATATAAAAAAAAAAAATTTTTTAAAAACCCAAAGCAGATTGAATAAGGTGGTAACTAGTAAAAAAATTAAAAGGGATTTGTAAATACTGAGTGGCAATGCCAGAGATTATAGAATATGCAAATAGAAGGATCAAAGGAACCAAGAGAGGCATAAAAGCATACTGAACATTACACGAACAGACATCATAAAGACAAAAAGGTTTAAAAAGGAAACTTATGTAAAGCTTTTAAAACAGAGACCAAGACATGCTTCTTTGTGAATCGAAAAAACTAAAATAACAAGGATGAGGATTTATAAAAAAAAGCCGAGATATTTAGACAAAATACCAAAAACATAAAGATAGAAATATAGTGGTTAGAAATTACACGCATGCAAAAAAATAATTTATGGAATTCAAGTTAGAGATGTAATAAAACTACTAATGTATGAAGACACGCATTAATTAAAATAAATGCACACTTAAAATACAAAGATGGAAAAACCAAAATTTAGATAGAATATATGACTGAGAACATAATACAGACACCTAAATCTGTCGAAGACACATAATATCAATGATGGCTTTGGGGTTTCCCTATCTAGATGTTCGAGCATCTACGTTAACACACATCTTACGCATATAAAAAAAAATAGCTCATCTATACCTTATTTTATTAAGTTCAATATCACTTTTCTTTTTTTACAACTTAACTAAACGATTTATGACTTGGGGGGCATCCTTTAACGGAAGATCAACATTTCAACTCATCGTGAAGGACTAACACAAAAGATGACGCGTATCACCTTCACTTATCTCGCCTTGTCTTGGCTGCTTCAAATTTTCTTTTAAAATATTTAATAACGCACTAATGACGCATATTATAAAATGTTAATCTGTTTTATTTCAAACACCTTTTTTCAGAATGAATTAATTTTATTTCGTCCATTTATCGACATCGAAAGCAAAACAACGTGTTTTACCATTTAAATCACCATATGCCATAATTCTAGAGATTTTTAAATCGGAGGGTTTGTAAGATTTCTCATATTTCTTGTTTTACTCTTAAGTATTGACATTGTTACCAGTAAACGAGGACTACGTCAATCGTCAGTAAAAAAAAAATCTTCAAGTATACCAAAGTAATGTAATCTAAATCACATTAAGATATCACTTCTTCGCATCTTGTTTTGTACCATAAATGTAGCTTATACCAGGTTTCACATGTATTTTTTACACCGATTCCCTTGTAAAGACTCTATGTTTAATTAATTTTATTCACATGTCAATGAGCAGTGAAATTTACAAGTAAAGTTTATACTTACGTGGCTACATACGTAATAATATGTAGCAGGACTAATGATGTGAAATCGAGAATCACAATATGTTGATGATTTAGTTATAAAATGATCGCTCGTACTGTGTAAGGAACAGACCGAGGGTGCACATTCAATCCGACCGTGAATTTTTATTTCGGTAACTAAAAAAAAAAGTGTCGCATTACGAAATAACGAAGTTTCAAGAACATCGTCGGTACAATGTCCCATCGCAATCAATCAACTGTTATACAAAGCCACACAACGTCACCAAAAGCAATTTCACGAGCTAAAAATTACATAATACCGCACGTATATAGCTGACGTGGCCGATTACATTAGCAAAACTTTCTTAAAGCCCCCGAGAATCCAAATCCAGGAGTATAACGTTTGTTACTCCATTCTCAAATCTTAACGCGAATGGCTCCGTTTTATTGGACCCCGTGGATGGAGACTCTGCTTTTAAACAAACTCGTCGTGCGATGTATCCATGATTGTCAAACTCTTCCAAATTGCTAGCTCAAGTGGAGGTCTTTGATCTCTCCCTCCTTGCCATATCAGTACTCGGATACTACGCGGTGCGCGCGAATAATGTCATTTGATATATTTTTTTTTTCTTTTCTTTTCTTCTTCTCGAAGAAGGGCGCATTAAAATACTTCTCGGATCCCATTAGCCGTGAAATAGGCTCGTGACTCACCGACAACACGGGCACATGCTTTGAGGGAAAAAAAAAGAAAAAAAAGCTGTGGTGTTTTAATTAATAACAGTCAAGCGCTTCCTGCCGATGCTCACTTTTTAATTTATCACCCATAAATCGGCTAAAATAGTATACGAGTACACGTCTTATTCATCATCGAAGCGGTTTTTAATAAACGGACCCACCGAACGTATCTCGCTCTAAACTTCGGCTAAACGCCTTTATGGTCCGAGATAACAGGTTCGGCGTGGCATCGGCATGTGTGCGTGTGTTGTAAACTCGCGCGGCAAAAAGGCACGGCTGAAAGTATACCTTTTAAAAATCAATCATCGTTGGAAGGAAAGTCTCACCTGTTGGGCATGTGGCAGGTACTATTTTCACAGACTCGGAAAAAAAAAAAAAAAAAAAAAAAAGGATAAAGGCACACGCGCGAGGGGGTGACTGCGCGAGTATTAAAGGTGGAATTCAAATATCAACCGAGTGGCCCATAAATGTGCCGCAATAAATTCTCGAAATCATCGAACACCGTATAGCCTGTTACACACTATGGGTTAACGTTTCCGTATTCTTGCTGCCATGGCTGGCTGCGTGCCCTCGACGATACAGTGTTACGTCAATTTGGGCTCTGCGCGTGGCACGTTTATGGCGTTTTAAAAGTTTCCTGGCAGTTTCTTAAAGAAAACCTTAACGGATATTTGAGGTCTCGGTGGTGGAGTGTGAATCTTCTTTCCTTTTGGTTTGATCCTTGAATGGATTACGTAACTGTAAGCAAAACAAAGCTAATTAAAACATAATCTTCATCAAATGTTACGGGTTTCAATGCTGTCATTGTTTTCGATGTAACTATTTCGGTTAATGTGAGTTGAAATAAAGACGCTTTTCAAATGTTCCTTTACTGCTTTTCTTTACCACAATCTAGTTTTGTAGAGAGAAGTTGACGAAAATTTATTGGACATGGCTAATGAACGTCTGCATGTTATATTACAATATTGGAAAGCTATCGTTCAACGACCAATGTCTCAAAATCAAACTTCACTAGTTCTACAAATTTTATACACGAAGAGCTTTAAAATCATCATAAAATATTCAAGGCTTTTAAGGCTGAAAATTCTTTCTGAGTCTTTTAAATATTTTAATAAAAATATGTTTATGGTTAAAAAAACTTGGATATGGTAACATTCGTCTTGAAAATTATTTTTATACAGAATCGACAGATATAGAACATAAACAAGTTCTTGAAAGTTTTCAACAATTATAGAATCACTGACATTTTTCCAAAAACTTTTAAGTACACAGTATTTTGTACTTTTCAAATCTTAGTGCTGTATAAATCATGATTTTTCGGCGATTTCCACATGCATAAGTGTTGATATTTCACAAATATATTCGTGACCTCCAACGGGCTGTTATCGTTGATAATTGGATTTCAATTGTGCGATTACTCCCTTACGATACTATAACTTTATGAAATGCAGTAGTTTTTATGATGAATAATGTATGTACATACGTGTGTTTAATTTTACGTCCATGATACGATAATTCGAGAATCGCTGTAGAGATTCCAGATAGTCAGAGCCATTTTATTCAACCGATCTGATAATCAAATTGTAATGAATGCTCTCCACCTTAAAAAAGCTCAGTATCTCACTAGAGACTTCCCGGCGATAATTTTATTCTGGAAAAAAAAAGATTTTATTCACAAGCTGGAAAGGAAATCGGGAAGAACAAAATCGCACGATTTCACGCTTCCGGATCGGATTGTAGCTTCGCGTGACCACTACATTGCCGTATTATCGAACCAGCTGAATTGAAGCCAGTATACCTTACAGCGTTACCAGTGCACGAGAGCCTTACAATTTTTTTTCCTTCTTTTATTACGTTTCGCGAGAAAAATCGTAACAATTTGCATCGATTGTTGGCGAGCGCAAATCCACACTCTCTCCCTCATCCTTGGGAGTAATTGCGTAACCATGAGTAATCTCTTCTCTTTTTTTTTTTTTTTTTTTTTTTCTTAGAAAATTTAAATTTTTCTACAGAAAGTCCTATGGAGTTATCTGCATAGTTACGGATTAATCGATCATATAGTTTAAAGTGAAATATAACAAAGTTTTTCTGTCTTGTATATGTAAAAAATATGAAAAATGCGTTCGAATGTAAATAATGAGCGTTGTTATGTTTAAAAAAATTGTTATTTCATTTTTAAAAGAAGTGGGTGTCCTCCTCAGTATAGACAAAATACTGAAACTGTTAAGATNAAAAAAAAAAAAAAAAATCGTCCGAATCAAAAACTCTAATTTCAGGTCTTAATGAAAAGGCCCCCTTCTCCCGGAAAGCCAATAAAAGCGGGGCCAAGATTGAGACAATCCTGCACCAAGAGACGCACGCCAGAAGGTGTAGAGCAAGAGAGGGAAAGAGTGCAAGGAACGGCATCGAAATCGTTTTCCTGCTTCCCGACGTATAACAGTCGCCGGCCCTACCTTCGCTACAACGAAGGCAATGCACCTATTATATTACCGTATACGAGTATATAACATGTATAACACAGTCCTGCGTGTTATATGTATAAAGTATGTGTATGTATATATATATATATATATATATACAGGGTTCTCGCGTTGGCCTCGCGCTTTGGCTATGTATATGTATGCACACGTAGCTGGCGCGCACCGCGAGAGGGAAAGTATTTTATGGGCACGCTCGGCTTGGCAAGAGAAAGGGGACACGCTTTGCTCCTAATTTCTGACTCTAACTTCTTAACGGACAACCGGCAGGTATTATAAAAGTGTATTTTTCTTTGGGTGTGTGTGTGTGAATTATTATGTGCATAGGTTCGTGCACACGTAAACAGTGGTCTGTCGAATTCGCCTGTCTCTCGCGAGGGGGTTCACAACGAAATTTTTTTTTAATCGTGCTTGTAGTATGGAGACAATCACTGCACATGAGTGTAATGGCTAACTGTTTGATGTAAAAATATCAAAATTTTTGGACTGAAACTTTATGTAAGAGTTATAAAACAACAAAGAAACCTTAGAATCATTTTCAGATTCCTTACATGTTTACGTAGTTGGCTTTTTTGGTGTGGCCATTCGAGTGACAGCATCTTTAGTACAGGAGAGACCGAGCTATTTTACGGTAAACATCGTATTTTAAAACCTTATGCTGTTTTACAAATAACATATTTCCAACGTACAAAAATCTGTGTTTAACGTGTTTAACCCCTGTTACAGTATAGTCTTCAATGCAATCAAACGACTGATATCTTGTATCTTGTTAATCACAACTTTTTTTTTGATGTCAGAATAGTTTCCCGTAAAATTACAACTTTATGTCTCCATGTATCTTTATCTACTTATACTCACCACCTATATGTTTGTGTCTCTGTTACTCCATTTTGGTGAAGCGTAAGAGGCTACTGAAAAATTAGAAAAAATTAAAAAAATTTTCATGAATCTTTCCAAAGTTTTGCGATAGTATCGCGGGGTACGAAAATATTTCTTATCAAATCATGGCCTCAAAACTATTTAATATAGTAATGTAACAAAGTTATGACGTACCGTATTATTTCATCTAGACTGTATCTACTTACATAGAAATATGTGTTTAATATAATACATACATTTATATGATTCAAGTTTCAATATGACTTGTTCTTGAAGGAAGAGTCGTAGGATGAATCGTTTTATTTTAGAGCGTTTAATAGTACAAAGATATTTCATCTTATTTTTAATTTTAAAAAATATTTGCACTTAGTAACGGAATAATTGGTTCTATCTATCAATATCTTTATATAAAACTAGATGTTAGTACAGTTAGAATGGATTGTTTAAATGGTGTGTTGAGTACAATGAAAATAAAAATTTGAGCTACTTACGGTAACTAAATAATAAAAAAAAAGTGAAAGACAATTTTTTTCTACTTACACCACATGAAGATAAATGTACAATTTTATAATGACTAAAACCAGGTAGAGTGTCGTAAGTCCTAATAAATATTAAAGTATTAATTTCGACGATTAAGAAAAAAAATTGAATAACATCGATTTCATGAATATAAAGCGAATGTAACTAACGAAAAAACATCAAGTCGAGGAAAGAAAAAAAAATTATGATTGAATAATACCACTTTACACGGTTTTATGTATCGACATATTAGTAAAATACCTTTCGCACATTAGTACTATAAGCTTATGTAAAAAATATTGTACTATTGTTAGGACACTTGAAAAATATAACAAAGCAATAAACGATTCAATTTCCTAAACCATCGTCCATAAATATATTTTAAACGACGCGAATTTGACATAAGTAAATCGTAAGTCTTGTGTAAAGAGGTATGTATGATAAGACATTTTAAAAGTAAGCCAATGTAATTTACGTGAAATTCCCACAACTCTAGCTAGTGAACTCACCATCCAATTTACTTGTAGAAGTGCATAATCAATGTAGCAAAAAGTCGATTAAACGATTTTCGATTAATTCACATGCACGTCGGTCTTGAATCTCGAAGTAGTACAAAGAAATCGGTAAATAATAAATGTAATAGAAAATAAATGCCAGTCTGGATTACAGCACCTATACCTACGATGGAAAGGCACTAATATGTATATCACAAAAAAATCTTTTGATTAATAGAATCGTACGTGATATAGAAGTGACAATCAATTTATTATAAATTGCATTTGAAGTAGTTTGTAACTCAATTCATCTAGCAATTAATTATAAATTCAGTGGCTACTTTTCTGCATTCAAAGAACTATCACCAAGCGATTCAAGTACATTAAAAAAATAAAGTATATAAGGTATTAAAATGCAATGGTTATTGTCCATATGCGGAGACTTTTATTATAAATGTAACTGATAACAAATCTATTTCTAGACCTACTTGTATGAGAAACTCATGAGTGCGACCAAATATTTTCAGAAATGTGAAAAAACACGTAATTATATTGACAAAAATTAGTTATGATGACTTGAAACCATACAATGTAACAAGTGAAAATTCATGCACCTGTATTTACAAAAAAATTTGACAACAAAAAGTAAAAAAATCAGGAAAATTCTTGAAATCATCGATTATGCTCAAAGACGCTTGAGCTGCGGATAACACTCGTGTACGTCAACCTCCTTCATTCGACCAAACAGCGTGCCACAGCCAATACATTCGGAATATGCATGATCTCATCCCGGCATGATTTCGACCTATTCTCCCCTACGGGCATATGTTATATGAAATGCACTCGTGGACCGACATCTCGTTCAAGCGGACACACAAACTACAAGATATCTGGAGCACGAGACGGAGACTTGGTGCAAGTACCACCTCTTAACCTTCCATTACGTTCACTTATTTATCCACTGCTGCGCATAAAAACAGTGCCCGCGTATAATAGTGTGCGATCTGTGCTCTGCCCAACTTCCCCGTTAATTATTTCACTATTAGACTTTCAGAAAACGTGAATCCCACAGGTGTGTGTCAAATATGTGCAATTTAAAGCGCCGAGGGAATCGAAGCATCCAACGTACACAAATCGGCAAAGTATTGATGAAAATCGGTAATTAGAAACTCAGTTATGGTGGCACAGCAAACATTTTTCGACGTAATTATAATCAGCTCGGAAAGATGTTTTTATTTTTTCCTTCGAAAAATAAGTACCTGTAATACCCATACCAACTCTTCTCACATTACTCCCAGCGAATAACCACCATCGTATACATTATACATATACGTACATACGTACCTCGGGGAAAGGTAATTACCTGTACTATCCCACCTGGACAGTCCAAGCGCGAATATGGATTGGGCTTGCATAACGATCGGGAGCAAAAGCGATGCACGAGATGCTTATTAGATAACCGCGTCTATACACACACAGAGACGGAGAAACAACAACGAGCGCGTGTCTACTTATAGCCCGAGAGAGTATGTATAGCCTCTACAGCTGGTTGAGCGGATTAATAGCTTGTGTTACGGGTATATATATATATATATATTAGCCCGTGGGGTTGTAACGATCACTTTGTGGGAGTTCTTGGGTGTACAGTGTTTTTGCTCTCCCGTGGCGCGTGGATTTCTTTTTTCGGAAGGCGCTCGTATACCCGTGCAACTCCCCTTGTTTATTTTCGTGTTGCCTATCATATTGTAAATGTTGTATGCACACGCGGTTCTGGCGTCCGAGTAACGAGTTCATACACTTTCCGTACGTATTACAAACCGCGAAATTTCCAGGAAGTCGAGGAGGGCTATTGTGGGATCTTTTTTTTTCTTTTTTTTTTTAGGGGATACGTTGCTTGGGTACAGCCAACTCGCGAGTTTCTAAATATCAATGTTTGAAAAATCAATAGCAAACGAATTGATGAATTAAAGGTGATAAATACAATTATAATAAAAACGATTGATGATTATTCGAGTCCAAAAATTCATGCTTTTACGCGTGTCATAATTATCGCACATTTTTTAAAATTAGTTTGTGTGCGAATCATTGGACTCTTTATAGATAACTTTAGCCGATATGTATTAGTTTTAACCATCTAAGAATTTACTTGTATTTTTACAAGTATCATAGACAAAATAATTCTACATCCGTGTGATATCAGGAGTTCTACAAATCCACCCCCAAAATTAGAATTAGCACCCAGTTTTCTGCTCTTGAGAAAATGTATTTTCCTCTACGCATAATAGTATGGGAGCCCATGGGCGAGAAACGAGCCAGTAATCCCAAAGGTGCGTTTTACGCACAATATTGTTATAAACATGTCAAAATTCGAGGAAAAAATAACGAATATGAGCTCCTACGGAACTTTGACAGTACGTGGTCTACGGACAACTAGTAACGAAAACCCATCTACTTACTACACCAATTGCAAATTCAACGTCTCAGTGGTAATAGTGCATAGATCAAAAATATAGCAGAGGGACGGCAAACTTAGCTCAGCCTGTAGCCTGATGCTAGTGGTGAGTCACGAGGGTCCTTAAATTTGCAGTGAATTTCGGAAACTCGTTTATCCCACAAGCAAATATGTCGAGTCCTCTCTCAGTGACATGCTTTGCCTCTCTCTTCTGCCTTGTACCATCGACAAATTGAGTCACGGGTCCAGTAACGTCATTCTCTAGGGGCGTTCTCATTACATCTTTGCTTCTTTATTTATTGAACTACAATGACTTTAAAATGCTTATTAATAGTATTTTTAAACGACACACGTGGCTGTGATGTGAGAAGCCTGGAGTTTCGAAACGAGTTTATATATATATGTTACTAAATATTAGGCTATTTTTGAATCGACCATTAATTGGCTATTAAAAAAATTTTTTTTTTAATTAGTCATTATCTTACCTGAGTTTTTTTAGACATTATAGTACTTTTTCATTGTTAGTTACTGTCTACAAGCTGCTTTTTCATTAGTCATTTGACAGCTGTGCAGTAAAAAGCTACGTTTGTTTGTTCAACCGTCGAGAATTTAATATGTGCTTGTGTGTGTTTAGGGTAAGTGAAAATATTATTTACTCCTGAATAGAAACGTATCATATACGTGTCTAGTTCTATTAGCTGGGAATTTGTACAAATTATGGAACTGTGATTGGTCGTTGTAGTTGTGCGCACATCCTCACACAATTCATAATATTATAGTATACATGCAACTCTTGGTTTGGCAAGTGTATCAACTCATACTTTTTTTCACTGACATTATGAACAAAAAAAATGCTAAAACTTATTTGTGTTCTAAAGGACAGATGATTAATTTAGTAAAAATACAAATTTACCTTAGACGACTCCAAAAATAAACGTATGAATAGAAATATGCTAAAATTTATTGTTTTTTCTTAACAATGGGGGGCAGGGGCACAAACACTTACTCATTTTTTTATAAGTTCATCGTTACTCGTCATCAATACTATCATATCGTCAAATGTCAAAAAATAGTTCTTAAAAATCATGTGTGTTCTAGAAAAACCACTTATTTTATTGTAGATACATCTTTTCTTCAAAATTTTGTGTAGCTTTTAGAATTGTAATCCAGTGTTTGGTCAGACTCTATTTTTTACCTCCAACACTCATTTCGAATTACTCGAAGCGAAAGCCTCTCATCGCTTTATTTATCAAAGTTAATATCATTAAAAAATACATGTAACGAAATTCATACAAAAAAAAACGATTAGTTTTGCAAAATTAGTTTGTACTTAGTAGGCTAAACCGAATTCAATGTCACTTAGGATGCATCAAACAAATAACTTATATTATACTCGGATCATGTATGGATGTGAGGTAAATCCAAACATAGGCTGTCAGCAGAAAAACATAGATAGAAGCTCGTCAAAAATATATAATTAGTTAATCACTTGCAAGTGACGTTCAAAGGTTTCTTTCATGTATCTTATTTTAATTTGATTTTCAGGATATTTCAATTAAATGTGTAATAATCATAGCGGTCGTGTCGATCGTCCTTCTTTGCATCTTGTGGCACTTTAAATATATTATAGTGCAAAAACTATTTAAGGCTGTTCTCGTGGATTGGTGGTGGCCATTCTAAGTTTCAAACAAACTGGGTAATAAAACGTATTTTTTCAATGCTAAAAAGTTACTTTTAAAATTTGTTAGATTTTGAAGATACATCGATACGATTCGTTTCAATTCTTTTTTTTTTTTTTTTTTTTTACAGATCAACACCTTTCTACTAATGCATTGGGCTCATGGCTTCAGCGCAACAACATAGATACTTGCTCATTGTTCCGACCTTTCAACGTATTCAGCATCAGCACTGATGGTCAAAAGTTTGATGCCACAGCATTATATGTACACAAATACTAGATACAATCACTTTCTAGAGAACTCCTTACTAATGAAAAAAAAAAAAAAAAAAAAAAAAAAAAAAAAAAAAAAATCCGGGGCTGGAAGGCGTGTAGTCTCTAAAAGTTTGTAAAAGTTCCACTCATTACGCCCGAGTCGTACGTTCATCAGATCTTGGTGGTACGAGTAAAATGGGAAATTTTGCGAGGCAGAGTTATCGCGCTTTCTCAGCCTGTGACTGCGATTTTTCGTGAGAAAATCATGCTAATGTTGCTGGCCCTTTCGGTATGTCGACATACTCGTCACGTGAATTGCACATACTGTCAAGCGAGTATGTAACACTCGTAAGAGAAATGAAATAACCGTCGAGGCTGATGTGTCTTTTTTTTTGTGGTGCTTCTGTATTTGGCGAGTTTCGAGATAGAGATTAGCGAATACCCTCAGTCATGAGGTGCATTGATATGCTTGAGTGCTTTTCTCGGGAGTTTTACGGTCCGATACTTTTTTCACACTCTTTATGCCCATGTAGTTGTATGTAACGTAATAAAATTATAGATGTTAGTTATTCGAATGGTAACACCAATTTTATTTTATACACCGTTTAAGCAAAAAAACTAATGCTCAAAATATCGTAAAGTGATCCTCAACGTTTATCAATTATTGATACGTTTGACTTTTATTGTCTGTGCACTAGAACGGATGTAAATTGTGTCTCGGCTGCTATCCATTAGTATTAGTGTGATCTGACTTATTTTTAGAAATCACTGCAGGTAGAAGGTGTTGCATTGTATTTTTTGTGTTTAAATTTTTAAGGAACAATAAAAATAATTTTTCAACAGCTCAGTTAGATTTTCATGAAAACAATTAACTTACGTTTCAATAGGCGGTTACCAATCGAGATATATTCCACCCAAATGTATTTCACAACTGGTTCCTTAATATTAAATTTACATCAATAATTTGCTTGATGGATCATTATCATTGGTATCATTGGTATCATTATCATATGATGGTGAGAAATCCTATAAAAACGAATAAACTCCAAATAAGGTAGCATAATTGGTCGATCCAAATGTGTAATTTTTTTCGCTCAACTGATGAACTGCGCATTCTTTTGAATGGTAAAAAAAAACACCAAATCATTGTAGGATACCAAACAAAAAAACATACGCATCAAAATATCTTCGAATGCTCTAAAAAAAGTTCTCCTATCAACTAGCTTTCTACGCGCGGTGTTGAAAAAAAGACAGCCGTACCATCAAAAGTGGTACGAGAAGTTCATTTGAAGCAACAAAACTTCATTCGATACGACAGTACCTTCGAATAATACTTTATCAACACGATTGTACATTTTAAATGTAGACTCAATCAACGATAGAGAAAATATTTACAAGAAGAAAAAAAAAAACCATTCGACACGCTTATAGCTGAGCATTTTTCATAATTTTTAATTCAAGAACAAATCTAACATATGCTGAAAACTAAAAACAACATTTGAGGATATTGAACTGTACACTCACCTTTTACAACAATTTTGTTCAAGGGACCAACAGTTTAGCTATCAGCTTTGTCGCAAACATCCAATGATAGCGAGCACAAAAATGTACTGCTTCGCCAATGCGATTGCCTCGCTCATGGGGACTTCCTTTATTTCACTTCTACCATCATATACACGAGGCATGTTGAGAAGAGGCAATAATTGCAGCAGAAAAAAAGTCACAATGAAACCAATAGAGTTTTTGAGGTAGTATTGCAGCTGCTCGATCATGATGGGTTCTCCGAAAGACCCAAAAATTTTTCCTGGCCAATCACTTGCCTAACAAAATCTAGATGGTCGGTGACCATTATTTGAATCAAAGAGGTTATTCAAGGGTAAAGAGGCACACTAGCCAATTTCATAACTTTCTGCTTCCTCAACATGAATTGTTAGCTCTTAAAACAATAGCTGCGTATACCGCAAAACAAGTTAGAGCTATTGGAAGTGTGACCACTGCTGAATACAGTTTTTCCAATTTTTGTTTGAATCTGAAGAAATAATGGAAAGGATAGAGCAAAATGTCACTTACAGATAGTAATACAGCACTGTCAGAACATTTCACAGGCACCGTATGGAATTTTAAAAAAATTATTTTTTTACTTGTTGAACAGCAATTGTTTTTTAGCGATACATTATTGAAAGTACAACATTTAATCTTTTATTTTTTTAATTATGGAAGCTTTGAATAAAATTCATACAATAGAAATTTAAGGAAGAAAACGAAAATAATAAAGACAATTAAGTGTTGTACAGCGGGAAAAAAACAAAAGTCTCATTTTTATAGACGAGACAAAATTGTACTGACAAAAAATATCCCACCCATCGTTCAAGGACGCATTATCGAAGTAACGAAAAGGTTGTGATTGACAATTTTTTGTCCACGCGAAGAGTTTTCTCTCAGAATTTCCATGACAATAAAAGCCAAATACGAGGTGTGGGTCGATTGATAAGAAAAAAAATAACAATAACAGAGCCCAAAAAGAGGAAGCCACTGTTTTGATGACGCAAGCAGTTAATAACTGACCATGAAACCCACGGGCACAGAAGGAGGGGGGGGGAGGAACCAACCGCTTAATATTCCTCCGAGCGTCAAAACAAAGGTGAGATTATCGAAAGGGAAAGAGTTCGCGCGCTCGTTATCAGAGCGCAGCCGCACGCGCGGCGGAAGGAAAGAAGAATCAATTAAGGCCCCACCGCACCGGCGAGCTTAGAAAGTGGAGAACGAATTCTTCCGGATCGCCCGATGCGCATTTTTCTTTCTTTCATCCTTTACCTACTTCCCATGTTTATGCTGTGCGTGTATATACAATGCGGGGGCACGTATATTATTATCCATACGATATCTTAGCACATATGTAATATTATGTGTGTAATTACATGTATGATCGGAATAAGTGAGAATTGAATTTAATGATTCAGTTCCTATCGGTGTAATACATACGGAGATGTAAGCAAAGATTCGCGTGCCTCTCCTAATTGATGTTGTACCATGGCAATGCCAAACTCCTACGTGTGAGATTTCAGGTATCTTTTATCTTAAAAAAAAAAAAAAAAAAAAAAAAAAAAAANGCATCTTTTCATACGTGTATTGGGCCGAGGTACAGGAGAAATCGTTTGACGTAATGGCTCTCAGACTACAAAATATTCTCGCTTCGACGTGTAATTATTGAATATCATAATATACACGCAAACACAGAAGAGCAACGAAAAAAAAATATATATATATATATGCTGTGCTCGACAAAGACCTCGTGTGCACACACATGATCTCCCGTTCTCTCGTGTATGTAATGAAGGTACGTACGTGCTGTCCATACGAAAGTGAAAGTCCAACTCATTCTTTTCGAGAGCTGGCAAAGGTATATACCTGCGTCGTTGCGAGTGCGCCAACTTCTCGGTACAGGCATGTGTGTATCAACGCTAAATCCATGGCGGAAAAAATGAAAAATCCTTCCTAAATAAGCTGATGGGATGGAAGAGACGGACGCGGAAAAAGTGACGTGTCGGGTCTTTTACGCGCAACCAATGTTTTTTTTTTTTTTTCTTTATAATCGTATATTTTAATCATGAATTTTTCTACATTCGTCACTATGTTTTTTCATCCATTATTAGAGACGATAAGCAGAATCAAAGTTTATCGTAAACGCGTGTGTTTGGAAACTCATAGATAACTAGGTACGTCCGCTTTCGTATAAATAGTCTTTGGAGCGTTTTAACGCGTAAACAGAAATACATATTATTATTTTCAGATAATTAAGTGGGAGGGTTCTGATGATGAATTACTTTTACTATATACTAGTACACTCCAACTGCGGAAAGTTGTCATATTTTTAGCGTCGGGTTGCACAAGTAGTAACAGACAGCTGCCAAAGTATCGTAAGACATCCGTCAATAGAACAGGCAATGTATGGTAAGACACAACTTTACATTCAGTGTTATTTAAATGCGTGACCAGAGTTTTTATTAGTGCTTACAAATGATTATTATTGCTTTTTCATTTATTTACCGGTCGAAAAATTAATTTAAATTAATTAATTTAAATATCATAAATGTAAATATCATGTATAAATAAAATGATGTATCATTAGATACAGAGGATATTATGGATGAGACCATCCACTGGGAATTCAGTCATTATTACGAAAATTCAGAGAAACTTTGAATAAAATTCATACAATAGAAATTTAAGGAAGAAAACGAAAATAATAAAGACAATTAAGTGTTGTACAGCGGGAAAAAAACAAAAGTCTCATTTTTATAGACGAGACAAAATTGTACTGACAAAAAATATCCCACCCATCGTTCAAGGACGCATTATCGAAGTAACGAAAAGGTTGTGATTGACAATTTTTTGTCCACGCGAAGAGTTTTCTCTCAGAATTTCCATGACAATAAAAGCCAAATACGAGGTGTGGGTCGATTGATAAGAAAAAAAATAACAATAACAGAGCCCAAAAAGAGGAAGCCACTGTTTTGATGACGCAAGCAGTTAATAACTGACCATGAAACCCACGGGCACAGAAGGAGGGGGGGGGAGGAACCAACCGCTTAATATTCCTCCGAGCGTCAAAACAAAGGTGAGATTATCGAAAGGGAAAGAGTTCGCGCGCTCGTTATCAGAGCGCAGCCGCACGCGCGGCGGAAGGAAAGAAGAATCAATTAAGGCCCCACCGCACCGGCGAGCTTAGAAAGTGGAGAACGAATTCTTCCGGATCGCCCGATGCGCATTTTTCTTTCTTTCATCCTTTACCTACTTCCCATGTTTATGCTGTGCGTGTATATACAATGCGGGGGCACGTATATTATTATCCATACGATATCTTAGCACATATGTAATATTATGTGTGTAATTACATGTATGATCGGAATAAGTGAGAATTGAATTTAATGATTCAGTTCCTATCGGTGTAATACATACGGAGATGTAAGCAAAGATTCGCGTGCCTCTCCTAATTGATGTTGTACCATGGCAATGCCAAACTCCTACGTGTGAGATTTCAGGTATCTTTTATCTTAAAA
>NW_019379511.1:2013027-2032031 GCF_000648655.2 Copidosoma floridanum | reverse complement strand
TTTTTTTTTTTTTTTTTTTTTTTTTTTTTTTTTTTTTTTTTTTTTTTTTTTTTTTTTCTAGCTTGCAACAATTGCGCAACGCCCCTTTGGTTCATTTTGCAATCCACAACTCGTGTACACGCGCGTGTGAGGATGGTAGTACAACGGGGTGTGCACTGGCAATAGGCCCGAAAGAATTGGCAGATTAATTATCATTCTTCTTTGCTGATTATTGGAATTTTGATAAAAACCATAGACCAAGTGTTTGATGATTCCTTATTGATGTGATCGACTTCACGGAGTTGTGCGGATCGATTTTGGAGGATATATAATTAATTATACATTAAACTGTATGTAAAACATGCATTTTTTACATAATATAAGACGGTCCCCTTGAACTTGCGCGTAAAATATGTACACGTATTGAGATGCAGCCGGACGAGTTTGCCGGCGAGAAATATATTGTGGCATATAGCTCGCACTCGCGTATACTTACTTCCCATCAGCAAATTGCGGATTTATCAATTACACCTTTACGTCCCTGCGAATACATTTAAAAAGCGATAGATGCAATAATTTAGGGAGACCCTGATTAAGTGTAATATCCTCCCTTCTGCAGTGATTTTATTATTTTTTACAATTTATCTTGAAAGGAAACACGTGCATCTTTTCATACGTGTATTGGGCCGAGGTACAGGAGAAATCGTTTGACGTAATGGCTCTCAGACTACAAAATATTCTCGCTTCGACGTGTAATTATTGAATATCATAATATACACGCAAACACAGAAGAGCAACGAAAAAAAAATATATATATATATACCTGTTCTCGTTTTTACAGACACGCACATGATACACGCATACATCGTTTAAGTACGGGCTTTTTATTTACTTGGGGTGATCGGCGAGTTACATTCTCTACGTCTCTTGTGGCATTTTACGGTCAATTTGCTCAATTTAATTGAAATGCGCGCGCCATGCTTTATTTACCGTGGAAAAATACTCGTGGTAATCCGGTGTGATGATTTTGTACATAATATAGTCAAGGTGACGAGTAATACGCCTATAATAATACCACAATAGTGGGCGTAACTTGATATAAGTAGGTACTCTCGTATTTATCGGTGAGCGAATTTACGAGAAAATCCACAAAGTCGACTTAAGTTGAAATTCGAGCCAACAAGTGTTTTCGCGAGTAAAAGAGTATTAAAAATATTAAATATACCATTTATGTAGTTTTAATCGCAATGAAAATTGAGGAATATTAGAGTCAAGTATCTGGATTCAACACTTCAAATGTTTTACTGCTTTTCGCCAGTTTGAAGTAGTTCATTCAGTGATTTATTTTTTTATTTTTTTATTTTTTGTGTTTTTGTTTTTACGAAACACACACTTTCTATTGTCAGGGCACGACTCTATGAGTTATTTTTATCTTTAAATTATTGATGTTTAGCATTGGAAAGGAGAATTTTTCTCCTTGAATTTTACTTCAATACCCTGGAGATTTCACTGATTTGGAGATTGAAAAAAAAAAATATTTGATCTAGACTTAGTGTCATCAAAGTCGATATGAGGGTACAGACTCCGCTAAATGTCCCTGATTGGCCAAAGATGGACCCAGCAAATGTGTTCGTGCATCTCAGACATCCATGGGAACTTTCACCTTTGAAAATGTCTTTCAGGTGGAGATTCAAATAAGGAATCTTTAGAAAATTTTCCTACAGGGCAGCAAAGCCAACAAACTAGTGCTGAACATTAGTAAAGATACCTGTAAGGGTATGGTGAGTCATGCACCTCACTGAATGCAAATAGCCGCACCGTATCCTCATGAAAGAAGAAAAACTAGAGGTGATAGCTTAACTGTAAGTATTTGGAGAATTTGGTAAATTTGTAATGTATACATTCGAATCGTGGGAGAGGCGCGAGAGAGAAAGTTACGCAAGCAGTGATAGTATAGTATTCGTTTTGCCGTTATTGCGACGGAGGTAGCGTTCGAAGTTGTCTTGATTCGTGAAATTAAATGTTTCTAAACTGTCATGGCGCAAAAGCCACCGTTTGCCGTTCTTGCAATTACAAATTCCTTTTCCACGACACGTGCGTTTTTACCGAATCTAAAGGTCTACCTAGTATTTCTATTGATTGGAGGTGCTTATTTTTTAAGATGATGTTTTGGCAACTGCAAGCGTACGCATTTACAAGTAATGAATTGAGTGGTTTATCCGAATCTCAGGGTGCCAAAAACTCGGGAAAGCATTAAAAATGAAAGTACAAAAACTGTCTTGCTGTAAAATAAATGCGATAACTTTATTTTCTTCAATAACTTGATGAATTAACTGGGATATTCAATTTTTTTTACACTTTTATACACACTCGATACTCTCATAACTTCAAAGATCGATACGTGTTTACAAAATATAATATAAAATACGTAATCAATGTTAAGTATGCTACTAACGTGACTTTTAAGATAATCAACGTATTTGTAATAAATATATCAATCACTCTGTGATTATAAAAAAATGAGCTGTACAATGTTAAACTTAATCTACATTTGTACTCTCTTTACTTATAAAAGGTTGTTTTTTTTCAGACGTATTTACATTCTTTACGTACTCGAAAAGTTAATAATAGGACTAGTAACGTGATTTTTTACTATATTCTCGTTAGTCGTAATAATTTATGCTTATGCAGCTCGTGTTTTTTTAAGTCTCTCCGAGTCTTAGTCTTATAAGTGCATTGATCACATTTGAAACTCGATTCTTTCTTGCAATAACTGAAATGCCGCTTCAAACTCAGTATACTAGAAAAAATCTTTCTACACTTGATACATCTTTTCTCATCTGTTCCGAACTCGCACAGCCTTGTTCTTATGTGATACATCATACAACCGTAAGTTTCGCATTTAGCATGACATTTTCGACAGTCATAAGTCAACTTTGTCCTACAAAATGGGCACTTGGCATCGTTTCTTATGGATTGAGTTTCTTGTATGTCGTCACATGTTTGACAAAAGCGATTAAACAGTTTAGATGCCAACTCTGAAAATGAATATTCATTAGTCTTAATATTGAAAAGTACGCTTTCAAATGATCTCGCACATTTGAATAAGAAAAGTTTCTACGATCATTGAAGTATACTGACCTTTTTTGATGGCATATTTGGATTTTTCAATCTTGCTTTTTTTACAATAATATGCTAAAATAGGGAGCTTTGGCAAGACCACTTTAGCATTCTTCAACAAAAACACCTTCCCAGCAATTGTCACTTGAAAAACTTCATCTAAAAAAAAAAATTTTTAGTTAAGTAATTGCAATTGTCCAGTGCAAATTTAGGATAATCCACTAAGGTATACACACTTGATAATTTTTTGGTACGATAGTTTTGTTTTGTTTCCAAACCAGTTTCCATTTGAATCGATTGATTTTCATTTGAAATCGAATTGAGCATTTCTTCTGTATAAATAAAAAGTCACATGTAAAAGATGCAATAGTTGGTTACATAGATTTTAAAAGAACAAATAAATACCAATTTCTGTTAAGTCTTCATATACTGAATAATCATTGTAGTGTTCGTAATTCACATCATTAAGACAACTGAATATATCTTCGTTATTATTATTTTTATCTTCCCAAATATCTTCGGCCACAACTGCAAAAACAAATAAAAAATATTGCTATGAGGCTTGTAACAGCAATAAATTTTTATAAAAATTACTCAAATAATTACCAATATTTTTATAAGCTGTTAATTCTGGATATGTTGAATTGATACTTGATAACGTCTGATTTGATACAGATGGGTTCAATACATTTCCAACATAGACTGCATTGAAGGAATTCATATCTGCAAGTGTTTAAACGTAATAATCCTTTAAAACCAAGAAAATTATACATTTCGAAAAAGTTGAAAGTACAAATGCAAGAATTTTTCAAAAATACGAAATAAAAATTATCCAAAGTTACCAAAAAACATTGAATTTTCATTTGTTGAAAAATTTCCAGTAAGTTCTAAGGTCTGATGCTCTTTGTTGAGATTGTACGACATCTCGTCGAGCCCGTCAACGACATCGTGGATGCCGTTTAGCTTCACATCTTCTGTAAACAAAAAAGTGATTTTAAATCGCGTTTAAATTTTTTTCATAGTAACCGAAAAAAAAAAAAAAAAATTGCTTCTTGAATCAACGAACGCTCAACAGTACCAAAATTATCATAAAAAAAAAGATCTTGAGGAGGAGCATCGTCGTTGTCGTCGTTCGGCATCGTGCACTGCCACAAAGTCTTCTCGACCACGTTGTTGTTGTTGTTGTGACTCTGTACCGGGGCGAAGCCCAAAAAGTCACCCTCACCGTCGTCTAAAATAGAAACGTAAAAAAATAATAATAAACACAGTTTAAAAACACACGACACTAAAAATAACCGTCATATAAAAATGGGCAGCACGCAATTTAACCTGATGATAAAGACAAGTGACGACTGTCCGAGTGATTCGAAAACGTGAATATCTTCTCCATCGCCGCCGCAGTGTTCGTGGGATCATGAAGGACACTCATGTTGCGTCAACGACGGCTTGCAAGAATCTGGAACTGTCACGTTCGCGCTAAAAAAATAATAAACACACCTACACTGTCACAAGAATGTATGTATACACACAAATGTGGCATGCTGTCACACGTGTTATATGTTATTCAATTGTAATTTAACCACCTGCTGCTCAACGGAATCCGATGGTACAAGCTTTAATAATAGGTAAGTATAGATGTATCTATGATATATCTAATAATGGCACCAAGCAAGCGCGTATGTGCCGAGTGCGCCGATCTTTGTCGTCGTGTCACAACTTGATTCTTTTTAAACTGCACCTTCCTTCTGATGTAATAACCTAAGCTTCGACGATTCGTGAAATAACCTCTTGCATCACAATTGATAAACGATCACTCAATCGGCTTTTCCGCGGAAACGTAAGTAACGCATCTTCATCCTTTTTTTTCCACATAGATTTAATTTACCACTATTTTCACGTGCTGGTACTGTTGTAGATGATGGCACAAGTTCTATTTACGTTGTATACGTACTTATACATGTGTACTTATAACTGTCGTTTCGTCGTTTGTCGTTTGATATGGTAATTATAGGTAACACTCTCACGCTCAGAGATGTGAGACGCCACATATACAATACCCCACAAGCACCGGTTTACGCAATTACCCCCCACTGTAAGTACAAGATTATACTAAGTATTATAGTGCCGGCGTTTTCCGTTGACGCGTTGACACTAGTGACAGTTTGCATTTGCAAGCACACGAAATTCAAACATGTATATGTAGGTATATTCACACACGTCGCACGAGCTCTCTCTTAACATGAGTCTCGAATGCCAAATCGATAGTATCGATACTCGATGATCAAAGCTCATCAGGCGGCCTGATTCAGGCCAGGAGCAGCTGCAGCATCCGAATTCCGAATTCCAATCGCGCGCATCCATAGAGGTATAAGAATAGAGGAGAAAAGGGAGCATAATAATATGTGACAGCAGAATTCGCTACGTAACGGGGTATCTGTCTTTGTCTGGCAGTTATGTTATTGGTTGAGTCCTACATGAGATTGAATCAACTGTAGGATTTAGGACGAAGAAGTAGCCAATAACGTGGCTTTGGCAACAAGGACAGATGCCCCGTTACACTGAATTATATTATGCTGTCGCTGCTGCTAATGGGCTAGAATAGCGCTTTTTCCCTCTATTCTTATACCTCTATGCGCGCATCTCATGATCTCATCCAACACTCACACACCATTTGGTGTTTATGTGAGTAAATGCTTGATCGAGTCCAGCCGAACCAGGTTAAAAATGAAAAAATATAGGATATGATGTGCTCATGTGCAATCATCGAAGTATAAGTATATATATGTATATATATATATATATATACAAGTAGCGCCTGGATGTATATTTCAATAGTAGCGGTGAATCGGTTTTTGCGTGAGTCATTATTTTGCGGAAGAGTCGCCGATTTATCTTGCGCACTTTTCGGCTAAAAACGCGTACAAGGATGAGGTAATTTTTTCGAAATTCATCTTTGCAAGCGTTTGATCATTACTTTAGGGAGGAATCGAAACAACCGCATTGACCCTAGATCGGATGTGCGAATACATATACGAGCACAGTTTTCCCCATATACAATTAACGTTTCTGCAAAACGATTGCGAGACACCCGCCGATTTGCACATTGGGAAAAAAGCGAGGAAAAAAGTGGTCATACCGATCGAGAGACGACAAACGCAACAACAGCAAAACGACTCCTTATGCAAAAAAAAAAAAAAAAAAAAAACAGAGATAAAGGAAAACAAACCACAAATGATGTCTTAAAGAGCCTCGGAGCACCAAAAAACTGTCTTCATTGATCGCGACACATCGCTCGGAGCAAGATCGCGTATACATACGATGCTTACCCGCATAATATATTGGCTTGCGCAAGTCGAGTAATGAGAAGGAACAAAAAAAAAAAGAGCCCGTCCCGAAAAAAAGACCGTGCAGCGAGGATGTATACGTAATTAGGTCCTGTCTGTCTGTATACGCGCACGTGTATTATTATGTATCAACAAACTGCGCGAGCTGTACATCGGATCGTCCATGCGCGAAGCCCGTGGATGTACTTTCGACGTGGTGTGTGCTGGTTTTTTTTTTTTTTTTTTTTTTTTTTCTAGCTTGCAACAATTGCGCAACGCCCCTTTGGTTCATTTTGCAATCCACAACTCGTGTACACGCGCGTGTGAGGATGGTAGTACAACGGGGTGTGCACTGGCAATAGGCCCGAAAGAATTGGCAGATTAATTATCATTCTTCTTTGCTGATTATTGGAATTTTGATAAAAACCATAGACCAAGTGTTTGATGATTCCTTATTGATGTGATCGACTTCACGGAGTTGTGCGGATCGATTTTGGAGGATATATAATTAATTATACATTAAACTGTATGTAAAACATGCATTTTTTACATAATATAAGACGGTCCCCTTGAACTTGCGCGTAAAATATGTACACGTATTGAGATGCAGCCGGACGAGTTTGCCGGCGAGAAATATATTGTGGCATATAGCTCGCACTCGCGTATACTTACTTCCCATCAGCAAATTGCGGATTTATCAATTACACCTTTACGTCCCTGCGAATACATTTAAAAAGCGATAGATGCAATAATTTAGGGAGACCCTGATTAAGTGTAATATCCTCCCTTCTGCAGTGATTTTATTATTTTTTACAATTTATCTTGAAAGGAAACACGTGCATCTTTTCATACGTGTATTGGGCCGAGGTACAGGAGAAATCGTTTGACGTAATGGCTCTCAGACTACAAAATATTCTCGCTTCGACGTGTAATTATTGAATATCATAATATACACGCAAACACAGAAGAGCAACGAAAAAAAAATATATATATATATGCTGTGCTCGACAAAGACCTCGTGTGCACACACATGATCTCCCGTTCTCTCGTGTATGTAATGAAGGTACGTANACCATAAAAAAAAACAGCTAAAATTAATTTATTGGTGTAAAAATGTTTTGTACAAAAATTGTGTAATTAATCTGATCATGGTAAAATTTGTTTGGCGTTTACAAAAAATGCTTTAATACTATTTTGTCGAATGCTACAAAATAACTTGAAATTACTCATAAGCCCCGAGTCAAGTGATTAAAGAAAACTAAAGTAAAATCAAAACACATGTGACATATATATATATATGGTTCTTATAAGATTTTAAATAATTGAAAGTGAAACATGTTCTATAGGCAGCTAGAGGTGCCATAATTAATATGTGGATTAGACTCAATCAATACCAATGGTAAAATGATAACTTAAAAATTATTAAAATGTAGTATATTCAGGTTACAAAAAATTTTCTAATTTGATAAAGCCAAAAAAATACTGCCATTCGTGTTATATTACTCATATTTTTTCAATTGTTTATATAAAATACTTTATTCGGTGAATTTAGAGTTTTTAACATTATTTTTGTTATTAAAAAGTTAATTTGTAAAAAGTAAACCTTTTTTTTTTTTTTTAAAGTTCGAGACCTACAAAGTTTTTTACATCTCTTTTACCACTATTTTTCAAACTTTACTGTGTACAAAAAAAAAAAAATCAGTAAAAGAAGTTCGACTAGCTGTTAATCAAAATTTCCAACGTTTTCCTCTTTTCAACTAGATTATTCCTTGATATTTCTTTCAGATGCTTCAATCGATCATTATTTGAGTGGCATCGTTTCTTTGCAAGAGAACAAGAGAAAATGAGAAATACGATCAAAAAGTCCATTGTATTGCATTACGAGTCTAATTTTCTCTGTTTTTCTTGTTTGGGTCAATGCTTCGATCGGCTGCTCTGCAACACGTGTATGTATATACATGTATAAGAAGGATTGATTGATTGTGGATTCAGTCGTAAACTTTGGATTTCGATCAAACAATCATCGAGTCTCTAATCCGTTGCGCAAGTATTCCAACCGATTTCGACGATCTTAGGAAAAAAACCTTCGCTTTCACCACCAGCTACTAAATTAGGATTACTTTCGTCAAGTTTTCGGGGCAACTTTGTAAAAGAAGCTGTGTAACGCAAGAATGTCTGAAATATCCGCTCAAGCATTAAATCGACATGAATTATATGCTTTGCCCATCGTGACGTACTCGGAAAAATATAAATTTATATTTTCGTGATTTTCACCTGATGGCAATATTTGCTTTGGTGCTTACCTACACTTGTTTACATCCTTACATTGTATCAGAGTAATGTACATTATGAAGTCTTTTCTTTATTTTGTTTCAAAGATTTTGTTTAAAAAAAAAAAAAATATATGTATATATATATAGCTGCATTCAACGATAAATCAAAAAGTTTGTACTGATAAAGCGTTTTGGATCTTTCTTACTTGTAATTGTTAGAAAAATCATAATGCAAATATGTTTGTGTCCAAAATGGGCACTCAAGACTTGGTAGTATGTCTGAGTTTGTAGCTACTCGGTGACAAAATTTTTGCGATATTTAATTTAATTTGAGCAATCATACACATATTTTCTAGTACAGTTAAAGCCTTACAATCCAATAGACTAATAAATGTTTTCAATACTGGTCAAATAATATTTGACAGTAGATTGCTATAAATTTTAAAAAAGCATCGGAAAAATGTACTTTGATCTAAAATGTCGTATACCACTATATGTATACACAAATAGCTGAAACAGACTCGATCTATCGATTCTTAAAACCCCATCCATGTTTCTTTTCATCCGGAAGTTACAATATTAATTTATGCCGTTGACAATTTTCTGAGAATCACTCACATAACGTGCTTGATTGACAAATAAACAACCGATCAATCTCGTCTTGTTCCCAAATGTATACAAATTTTTGGAATGATTAATCAATTTTTATGCAACAAAAAACTTATCAAGATCGAATTTCATCCCAGAGTTTTTTAAATTTTGTTGAAAAATCATTGGACGGTACTTATGTATCCGTAAAATCCACGTGTCACTGCAGAGCGATCTGCCGATTTATTTTGGGCTGCAGCGCAGCGTGACAAGAAAACTTGATTGAAATCCGTTGCGCAATCGTGGCTGCCAACACTCGTTCTCTTCTACTTTTTTTCACTGATGGCTGTAAATTTTTTTTTTTACCTTTGCAGTGACGATCTTTATCTCGGTGATAAACTGATTTGACATTGAAATTTGAGGGAAAAGTCGTTCACGCATTGTTTGTTTGATGCCTCCGTATTATCAGCATAATCATAATACGTGTATATTCAGTCAAGCCGGTTTTTATTTTTTGTTTACATGCGATATTTTAGCGTTTATTTATTTTATTTTATTCTTTTTCGATCATTACAGGATATACATTTTTGAGGACGAGAAATAACGACACGAATAACCATATTTTGTGGTACGTCTGCAAATACATTTTTTATTGATCTACAGTAGTTCATTACAAGTGACAGTTCACGAATAATCAACAATAACAATAATTTTAATGATGACAATATTAAGTAAAAGGAATAATTAATTGATGATTATATATGATACAATAAGGATAATTATAATTATAGTAATGATAAAACCTAATTGTCCTTTTTTTGCTTCCTATGACAGCTGCCTCAATGCCTTTTTAAGAGTTCCTAGCACACCTACAGAGTTGAAATTTTGTTTGTCTTTCTGATTATTCAATTTTATCGTCCAATTATAAAACCCAATTATCATATTCGCTACATTTGAATCCACGAGTTTTCGCCCTCCGAGTTCATGTACAAAACTTCGGGGACGTTTTGTGCATCCAAAACTCGAGATTGAAAAAAAAAAAAAAAAAAGATATTGGATTTTTTTTCACTTTGACAGAGAATAATGAATAAGGAATTATTATGCTTTTTTCCGAATTAGCGATCGAAAAGTTTCGAATTTTCCATGAAATTCTCGTACAATCCTTCCATTTGACTGTATAATCGCTCGTGCGGCCCCATAAGCCCCGAGTCAAGTGATTAAAGAAAACTAAAGTAAAATCAAAACACATGTGACTTAACGTTAAAAAGAAAATAATAATAATGAAAAATAAACGAAGAAGAATGCAAAGGCAGTAAAAAGAAGATCGGCTTACACGTATTTCTCGTAGCATATACACAAGTTGTAAAATCGGCTAGAACGACACGTGTAATTTCATTTTTTTTTGTTATAGAGTAAAATGCTCGCAACAATATGTTACGATTCGATGCGATGAGCCAATTGAAAAACTATTGTTTGTCATAGTTGTAAGTTTTGCACATTTAGTATAAGATATTTAAATACGTGAAAAGAGCAACGATCGACTTATAACTTGTTACGTTTCTTGCGACATATATTTTTTTTGTTTTTTTTTCTTCTTTTTCGTTTACTCAACTAACGATCGCACTCAATTAAGTACTACTCCAAACACGAATTACTCGATCCCTGCCTTGAAAAACATTGGTTTTTCTCCGTCTCTCGCCTTCATTTTCTTTGCACAATCTTCCCTCCACATTCCCAAACTTGTCACCATCGCGATATCGCAAACACGTTGTTTGTTTACGCGTAAGCCCTTCCATTGTTCTGAACAATTCAACATCCCAACGGTGCATCATCAACAAAATTGTACCAACAAACAACCGTTCGGATCGTGAGTCAAAGGTTAACCATTAGCTGACAACAATACACAAGTTATACCGCGTCAATGACACTTATACGCTACTTTAGAAAATTTACGAATATACGTCTAATGTATAATAGTACACGTGTAATATCAATCCCAAATCAAAAGTAAAGAATCAAAAAATTTCGCTGCATCCCCTCTGGGGGCTCATGTACACGTAGACGTAAGCTGCGTTGTACTTTTTTTTTTTTTTCTTCTTTTTTTTTTTTTTTTTTTTTTTTTTTCTTGTAACACTTATAAAAGTCTCTCGTCCGCACGTGTGTACGCGTAGCATTCCCACGGATGGGCTCCCACCAGCCCGTAAAAATTCAATGTAGCAACAATAAAGCTCTTTCGTCCCGATGATGTATTAACCGATCGACGTATCGAAGCCAGCCCCGGTTCACCTAACTGGAAAACTCGTCAAGCACGACACGCCCTGCAAGCCCCGACGGTGGACAGGCACCAGCCGCGCGACGTACGTACAATACACACGTGCGAACAAACGCAAAAGTAGAAAAAGATGGAGCAACGGAACGGCGAGACTTTGAGGTGATATCGGTACAGGGGTGTAATAATCAGCGTAACGGCGTGTGCGTCGTCTGTCTCAGTTGATCGGGTTGATCTCGACGTAGTCGCAAAGGTAGGGCGGTGGGCTGTCCATCGACTCGACGGACAGCAACTCCTCCTCGCAGGAGCTGAGCTCGGGCGAGACCATGAGCCCCATGCCGGGGTTGGCCCAGGCGTTGACGTCGGTGCCGCCTATGTCGAGGCCCAGCTGCAGGTTGTCCGGGGTGTTGCCGATCACAAAGTGCTCCTCCGTCAGTGGCAGGCAGTTTTTCAGTCCCACCCTGTGCGCGAATCATATGTTACCATTTAGTTTTTTCGTACCTAATGCTTGAAGGAAGTGAAAAAAAAAAAATAAATAAATAAATAAACAAATAAACGGAAAGCTCACCAGATTTCCTGATTGGCGACTATGTGGACCTTGGGGATGGGGAAGCCGTTGAAGGGCGAGGCGACGGGCAGGGTGTAGGCGCCCATGTTCTCGAAGACGATCCACTCGCCGAGGTCCATCTCGTGGAGCATGACGTTCTCGACGACTTGGTCGAGGCCGTCGCAGGTCGGGCCCCAAATGCTCGAAGGTACGAGCTTGCCGTGGCCCGGGATCAACGGCACCGGGGTCACGTGCTGGTGGTCGTACAACAGGCAATTGAACGAGCCGTAAACCCCGTCGTTGATGTAGTACATGTTGTGGATGACCGGGCCGTTGCCCTCCGAGCGGACCCCGCGTTTGCTGTGGATCGCGGTCGCCAGGGTAAAGGCCGAGGCGACGAAGAAACGCCCTGGCTCGGCTATCACCTGCACGTCGTCAGCTGTAACGCACCGACCAAACGTATTATCACTCTGCCCGTCCGCGTTTTACAAGTTGTTTCACAAAATCCAATTGTGTTAAAGTACACGTTTAACATTTGAACAACAACCAAGTCTATGGTACACCAAGTGGCTCACTAAACTGGACACATGTGAATGAGAAAAACCAATGCTATACGTGGAGTGAAAAAACTTGGCTGTCACAGGTTCAACCCGTTTACAAGTGTGTTAAATCTGTGACACAAACATTTCACTCCCCATATATATGTATAATCTTTTTATGCCAATCTTTGGTTAAAAACAATAGTTCAGTTTAGCGGTTTGGGTGAAATGTGGTTGGTTGTTCTTAAAAAGTGTATACTTTAACACGGTTGGATTTAATTAAGTGTAACCGGAAGGAAATAACGAGAAAGGAAGGCGATGTTGCGAAAGAGCCGCTTATTGGGGCAAAACGTGGTGTACACCGGTCTTACTTGGAAAGTACTCGGCCAGAGCGCGGTTGACGACATTGGCGATCTTTTCGATGCTGGTGCCCTTGTCCCCCGGGTAGCCACCACCGAGGTCCAGGAGGTAAGGCTTGAAGCCGATTTTGGAGGCGAGGTCGAAGAGGCCCTTGGCGTGGCAGATGGCGCGCTTGAAGACCGGGGGGTCCTGGCAGCCGGAGCCGACGTGGAAGCTCACGCCGACGACGTCGAGGCCGAGCGCGTGGGCCAGCTGGAGGAGGGCCGGTGCCTCGTAAGTCGGATCGCAGCCGAACTTCATGCCCAGTTGGCACTGGGCCACCTCGGAGTCGCAACGGATACGGAGCACGATCTGGACATTTTTATTATTTTTTACAGTTGGGGAAGCAATTGAAGTGAAGGCGCCCTCAGAAGGGGTGGTACATTTTAATGTGGCTCACCTTAGCGGTGGGGAAGAGTTTTTTTATCTTGTAGAGCTCGCTCTCGTTGTCAACTGTCATGAGATCGACGCCGACCGTTGCTGCGTGCCGGATGTGCGAGGCGGGCTTGGCCGGGTTGGCGAAGATCACGCGGGACGAGTCGACCCCGATGTCCAGCACCTTGTTGATCTCGTTCTACGAGCAAAAGGGTTTTTGTTTTCTAAATCTTTAGTACTTATAGCAAACAGTGCAAACAGTTGGAGGGAAAATATTTTACTTTTAATTAGTTAAAGTCTAACTGTTTTCGTAGTAGTGAAAATTTTTCCAATCAGTAAAACGTAAGATTTTACGGTGTCTAATCCGAGGGTATGAAGATGCAAATGGGGGAAAAAAGCCAAACGATTAAACGTACAATCTACTTGTGTACACGCATCATCGATTTTTCCAAACGATTTTACAAATTGTTAAATAATTAAAAAAAAATTTTTTTTCTAAATAAAGGGCATTTTTTTTTACTAAGAAAATTTTTCATCTTTTACCATTCAGAATACATTATTGGGAAATTTTTTTTCTTCAAAAGATAAATGCGAAACAGTTTTTGCGTTAAATTTTATTGTAAAGTATTTGAAATTAAATATTAAAATATTATTTTAAATACTTTCACTATTTTTTCTTTAAAAATTTCTTTTTTCTTTCATTTTGTACATGAAAAAAGTATAGTACGTACATAAATTTTTAAGATAGATAATGCACTATGTATACATAGCAAACAATCATAATTAAAAAAATTAAGAAATATCCTTGTTCGAGTGCGGCTATAGTAAAACTCTTACTAATTTAAAAAAGTATAATATTTCTACTGTGTTATAACTTTGTAATAACGATTTTTCCTTGTTCCAAATTCACAGAGTAAAAATTAGTGATTTAAAATGACTCACCTTGGACGCGCAGTCGAATCCTATGCCCAGCGAGGCTAGTACTTCCAGTACGGTGATGTGGTCGTTGCATTTGACGGCTGAGAAAATTATCGCGGTTAGTTGGTTAATTTGTAAAAAGTACAAAAACGTCACGCAAAGACGATCCGTTTTTTTTTCTCTTACCGTAGTAGGGCTTGACGCGCGGCATCATTTTGTTCCAGGTTTGGTATTTCTGGACGATGTCACCAATGTCGAGAACGTAAAAGGCCTCCTCCTGCAGGCCGCTGCTTGCGATGTCTTGGATTACACTCATCAAAGTGGAAGTGGCGTTCAGCACGTGGATGCGTTCGTCCTGGTTCATCACCTTCATTTTGATACTTTGGGTTTTTTCTTTCGTTTTTTTAACTAAATAATAAAATTTATAAAACTCTGTGGTAGCTAGGCAGCAAACTGAAACAGAAAAGTGATGCATCATTGCTTCTGGATTTTTCTTTGGTACATTATTGATTTTAGTTTATTTTTCTTTTCGTACGTACGCCAGAAAGAAAAATATCGAGTTTGAATGTGTCATGAATTTAGAAATTATGCATGACGCATATTTTTTCAGGTGAACATTTTATTGTTTTTTCCAAAAATCAGTACTTTGCACAAGAGGCGAATGTTTGACAATGAATTTGCAAAAGTATTTTAATTTTGAACACTTGAGTAACCACTAAGTTGTTTGAGAGATAACGTATTGTATCTGAAGGTCACGGTTGAAAAATACATATTTCTATTTAATTTTTCCGGTGGAAATTTTTACTGCGATTATCACTCGACAGCTTGGAATGATATTACGTATTGTCAAATTGTAAATCAAGTCAGACAAACACTTTTCTTTTAACGTTACATTCGAGATATTCCGTTAAAGTAAAGAACGATTGATTTAATTAAACCATTATTCATGTATTTTAATAAGAATAAAATTAAGTTTTCCTCGTTTCCAGTTTTGCCATATCGTCGTCTGATACAATATTTCATACGTTTCGTAATGAAGATAATTTCGAAATTAATTGTTCAAATATCACATCGATTTAACACGGTGCAGCATCAAAACAGCATGAATCACTTGAGTATATGATATTTTTCACGGCAGAATGTTGCGAACCAGGAAAATTCACTGGTAATTTTTTAACAAAAGCTTCCTCGTACATTTTTTCGCAACTACATTTAAGAATTATTTTCAATGCTCGTGATATTCATACGGTTTTTTCCTTTTATTTATTTTATGAAAAAGTCGATTGAAAAAAAAAAAAAAAAATAGACTGAAATATGTAATGATGATTACGAAATTAATTTATTTACGTGTCATTGAGTATACTTACGAGGCAGCTGTCAATTAAAATGATGAGAGTCGTGGGGAGGCGGGTTTATTGTGAGATCTGTGGCTTTAGGGGTGCTAGCAAAGCCACGGGGGCTCTGCGTTCAGGGACAACTTCCAGTTGCCGCAGCTCAAGCACCCAACAACAGACTGGTCGACCAGCCTCTCGCAGACGGAACCCTGAAACAGAACAAAATTAAGTTTTTTTTTTTTTTTTTTTTTTTTTTTAATAGTGCAAGAGATAAAAATTCCATAAGCACACCATCTCTCCGGATTGTAATATAGATACTTGGCTGTCTACTCGTTACGTCTTTTAATTGTTTATCTTTGGTTACATCGGTGTCGTGAGGGATGGCTAGACAGTTGCGCGCGTGTCGAAGACAAAAAAACCTACTTATCTTTCGAAGAAGCGTAATAGGAGTAAGTGCCAGGGATACGTTACCTATAGTGGGAGTATTTTCGAGCTTGATAATGTTTGATTTGGGGTACGCGCGTGGCGTTATCTGTACACGTTATTTTCGGAGAAATTATTTTTTCTTTAATTTTTAAGCAGTGAAAAATCTTTATCACAAAGTTGTATAGGTAATACGCTATTACCATAAAAAAAAACAGCTAAAATTAATTTATTGGTGTAAAAATGTTTTGTACAAAAATTGTGTAATTAATCTGATCATGGTAAAATTTGTTTGGCGTTTACAAAAAATGCTTTAATACTATTTTGTCGAATGCTACAAAATAACTTGAAATTACTTTGAGATTTGAGTATTGTGTTTGTATAGAAAAAAATTATTACTAGACATAGGGAAAATTTTACGAATTTAAAAATAACAATTTCTCTTTTGCCATTTTGTTGTGTAATTTTTACTATTTAAAATTGATGAATTTCAAGCGCCTAGTATGGAAGTAATGTTAATACCTCAAAAAAGTCAATAATAAAGTATCACTTAATCAGTTAGGAATAATTCATTTTTCAGAAATTTCTTTCGAAGCGATAAGCCAATGTCATAGTATTTATATACACCTCATTGATGCAAAATACATTGCCATTTGTACTACAATCCATTTCGTCATTAGTAAGTTTAGAAATTAAAAATATTGAAAGAGATATGTGGCTATCAGAAAAAGCTGATTGGTCTTAGGTAATTTATATTTGTGTTCTAGTGAAGTATATGTTGCACCTACTGTGTTTCACAAGATTATAATTGCTTGAATATTCTAAAATATTTAATTACTCGAGTGAATTGCGTGGAAAAATGTAAATTAGTTAAGTGAGTAAAAGAAATATGGTTAAAAAATGATAGTTTTCCTACGAGTTTGAAAAGTCTCTGTTTGCGAACCGAGAGGTTTGCGGCCCGAGCCGAAGGCGAGGGACGTAACGAGGTTCGTAAAGGAGACTTTTCGAACGAGTTCCGGAAAACTGCTTTTTCGCCCGAGGAAGTACCAGCCTCACAAAACCACCCGAGAGCGGAAAAAAAAAAAAGAAATCGTTGTGCAAACCGATCATTGTTCTATCTATTAAAAAATAAGCATATAATTTGGAGCCAACTACTTTTTCATTTCCCCGTAGTTGTTAAATTACGTCTTTTCTCACAAAAACAGGACCATACGAACAAAATGCGCAAATAAAAAATATTTTACTACATTCATTAGTTCGTAATGCCAGAAAAATATGTCCTACCACCGAAACGTGCAACATAAAATTGTACGAACGTAATCATAAAACCAGGCATTAAAAGAGCTCCGAAGAAAAACGACGCTTTGATAACGGAGCGTCTCTCTGTCACGCGAGCGCTCGACAAAGAGCAAAAATAAAACCATACCGTTCCGAGAAACCGAGCGCATCGATCGGAAAAACTCCATTATCCTCGGTTTTTCCTTGGCAAGTGCACAATGCAGGGAAAAAACAATGACTGGTGTGTAGATGTACGAACCTTTACGTATGGCGTAATTCTCGTGCCGTCTTGATCACACATGCAACAAAAACCAACCCCGAGTCGAAGAGCCGCGTGGTCGGAGCGCGTGAGAACACAGACCGCGCGCGATTAGACCCTTATAGAGTCCCCCGGAAAAATCGGCACGCGAGCACTCGAAGCCAATAACCCAACTTGGCGAGCCCGAGTTCAGCAGCAAAAGTATCGGGAAACGCCCGAAAAAGTACTGCGATGTCGAGGAAAAATGAAAAGAGAGGGTGCCAATGAGACTTTCGGGACTGCCGGCGCGCACTGCGGGGGGATTTCGACGCAACTCTGAGCCCGAAGCGACCGCCGGGCCCGATATTTATACGGCAGAGATAAGCGCGTTATCAGCCTTCGTAGCCGTGATCCCCCTCCCGCAAGGAGAGGGGAAGTACACACGTTGAGGGAGCCCGTTATCATCGAAAGACTGGGTACACGCGTGACACATTACGCGCGTGTGTACGGGCATCGCGAGAAGAGAGCGTCTACCGATACACATTTTGTAGACTGTTGTCAAGGATGGTGGGGGTGTCGTGTGCAGAGAGACGGGGAATGATGATCATGATGTCGATAAATGATGATTCTCTCTTGACATCCATATTATCTCTGTACGCGGTGTGTCAAGTTATATGTGTGTATTTGTCTGCTAGTGCAATTATTGAGAAACGAGCCCGCGTGTGTGTGAGTATACGTGATGGTGATTAATATGATTTTTGCGCGAAGGGAAAACACAAGCGCGTCGAGAATGAGATTGCNGGGGTGTCGTGTGCAGAGAGACGGGGAATGATGATCATGATGTCGATAAATGATGATTCTCTCTTGACATCCATATTATCTCTGTACGCGGTGTGTCAAGTTATATGTGTGTATTTGTCTGCTAGTGCAATTATTGAGAAACGAGCCCGCGTGTGTGTGAGTATACGTGATGGTGATTAATATGATTTTTGCGCGAAGGGAAAACACAAGCGCGTCGAGAATGAGATTGCTACTTTTTTACGTTATAAGTACCCTACTGCTAATTATATGTGTGTGTTACACGTGTGTGTAATAAAAAACGAGATCTCTTATCAGCGTCGTGGGTCGGCTTAGCTTGGCATGTGGCAGGTTCTTTATTATTTTTATGACGTTTCGTATTCTTTTTTTTTTCCGCTCATTGACGCATGTTCTTCAGGTGTAACCTCCCGAGGAGAGTTTTGACGTGCGATAAGAATCGGAAAAAGACTGGAAGTTCAAACATTTGCGAGGAGAAAAGATATATTCTACGAATCATCGTGTGTATCATAAATTTCCTTCTTGGCACTTTTCGTTGGATTTCGTGGAATTTTTTTTTTTTTTTTTTTTTCTTTTTAATAGTGC
>NW_019379511.1:1967296-2001730 GCF_000648655.2 Copidosoma floridanum | reverse complement strand
AAAAAAAAAAAAAAAAAAAAAAAAAAAAAAAAAAAAAAAAAAAAAAAAAAAAAAAAGTAAGAAGAAGAAGAATGTATATGTCCAGACTGACCTTAACAAAGTTTCGCCACCCTGGGGGCCCGCACTCGTTTAGTGGCGGAATGATGGAGGCTTTCTGTGACTGGGCCGTGAAAATCAGTCAGAACGCAGCCAATAGTCCGGGCGAGCTGGGCGCGCGCTCAGACCAGGCCTCCTCGTTGCTCGCTACGTGCCCTGCAGCTGTTGGCGAACCACAAGATCTCTGGCTGGACATTCGGTGGCCGATTGCCTTTTTTTTTTTTTTTTTCCTCTTCTTCTGTTCTTTTATCTCACTGTCGTTCTTCGGAGCTTGCGACAGTCGCTTGTACACGATGTGCACCCTAACTGGCTCTCTCTTCCGATGTTATTTTCTGTGTTGCCCTCCTCTTTCTCTCGAAGGTCCCGCAGAATGTGGATGGGTTCGCGTGGATGTTTGCCCGCACTCGGGAATTTACACGGACAAACGACGACGTGGACGCTCGGAGAGAGAGAGAGAGTTTCAGACGCTCCGCATCTCCCGCAACGACAAGTGGACACTGTGCACTAGTCGATTACGCAGCACAAACTGCACGGCGAGCACGGCTGTATGTGTGTGGATGGAGGGTATACGGAGGGAGAAGCCGCGGATATATCGCTCCCGTGAACGGCGTAAAGGCGCGAGAAGGAAAGAGAGAGCTCGGGGGGGCTGCTCTCGCCAGTGACGAAGTGTGCGGTGTGCGCGTGTACGAGAGCTGCGCGTATGCGAGCGCGGTGACCCGAGCTTTCGATCGATACACGCTTACGGTCCCGGGTTCCGTTCGTCGGCATTGTCGGCAGGGACTTTGTTTGCTCGAGCGATCGAGCTTGCGGGCCGTGGGTTTGGCTCAGCGATCGGTATCGATCGGTATCGATCGGTATGGGTTCGGTTTGAAAAGGAGCTAGTGCGGGTGTTTGTTCCACTCGTCGATCCTCGGATAAAACGTGACGACGAACGCATCCGCGTCCTCGTCGTCGTGCCTGTCGTAAAAGTGCCGCAGTACCATAGTCAGCCTCTTTACATCGCTGGGCCGGTTCTTCTGGACCCTCCCGTTGACCCAAACTTGGGCCCTGCGCAAGTCCCGCTTGTCGAACTTGTCCGCCGACACGTGAATCACCTCTGCCCTCGCGGAGGCTCCCTCTTGGTTCAGCATGTCCATCGCCTCTTTGCCCTCGCTGGTGAGCAGCACCCGGTGCGCCATGACGTCCTGGTCCGAGCGCGAGAGGAAGCCCGTGACCGGTTTGCCCCAGTTTTTCTTGGAGTAGTTCTCCACGGATTCCGTCTCGCCTGTGGCCTCGGGGTGGGACGCGTGACCTCGTGGATGGCCCGCGAGGCCGTCGGGGTGCCTGCGGCCCTTTTGCGACTCGTCCAGTACCTTTTTCGCGTCCTCGGACGATTTGCCGCGGTACCGGGCGCCACCCCGCATCGTGTCGTCAACTATGGCTGAAAATTAATTTTTTTTTTTACTTTTCCATTTTTATTTTACGTTCAGATAAAGCAACGCGCGCAAAAACGAATGACCTAGTCGCTGGTTTTCTAAGGCAAAGAAAAAAAAATTCTTTACCTGCGAAATCGAGAGCTTGACATCTCTGGTCACAGTGGGATCGCCGTATGGATGGTACCGTGTAATTGTTACTTTTGCTGAGACGGTTGATTTCTGAAAAGATCGTTCAAGAGGTACGAAAGGGACCTGTTAATCGTATTATAAAAGAAAAAAAAAACTCACGAACCATAATGATCCGACCAGTACTTCCGCGATCGTCCGCGTAGTATCCTCCTGATGACTTCGCGCCGCAGCTCGATCGGTTCGAAGCCCGTTTGCGAAGCGACACAGTCGAACAGGCAATTATTCGGGTACAGAGTGCCTCGAGGATTCGGTTCTTTGCCGCCTTTCAGGGCAAAGTGTCCGATCGGCGAGCTGTTTTTCGAAAATTCCACGTCGATCGCCGATCCGTCCGAAGAATCGTGGCGTCCGTTGACGCAGCAGATGAGTCGTTCCTTCGACCACACGTTGATGGGACGTTTTAAAAATTCGCTTAGGTGCTGTAGGTGAATCAAACGCGTTGGCGCGTAGTACTGCAAGTCGCAGCTGGACCGCCGTTTTAGCTTGGAGCGAGAAATCAAAAAATAACCCGGAGTGCGTTGAGAACTGGAATTCTGGATCTTGACGCACATTTTTTGATGAGTCTCTTTACCCTTTCTAAAATTTTTATTAGGTTTTTTTCTTTTTACACTTGAACTGATACCGTTACTTGGAAAATTTTGACGTTGGTACCGAAAAAATGGGTTATGGGTTACATCATGTGATGTTTGTTTGTTTACCAACGTTTTTATTAACGATTTTAGGATATTTAAGCAAAGAAAAGGGGGAACCGTCGCGTGAAAAATAAAAATCAGAATATTTTGTTGCTCTTTTTACAATTATATTTACAAGCAAGTACAAAAAGTTAATGGTCATTTTTTGTTAAATTACACCAGTTCACTACAAGTTTGTATAAACTATCTCGAGGACAGGCATCGCCGTCGATTTCACAATGTTTTACGAATGAACACCCAAACTGTAGAATTGCCTCGCACTCGTTCACGTCACCCAACAGGATCTTGGCAAGCTCAACTAGATCCACCAACAGGTGATCTTTTGCCAGAGCATTGCAGGCCATTTTGTTTGTTGCAGCCTTGATCAACGTATTGACAAATTTGTGGAAGCAGTCGACTGGAAGGTTATAGTGAAAGCGCGACTTTGTCTGAAGGAGTATTTTTATCAACAGGTGGTGATGAGTATCTTTCAATTTGGTTTTTCGATGAGCATCGATGATATTATTTACAATATCGATGACGCACGCGATTGACTCTGAATCACCCTTCTTTAGATTTACACTTATATTGACCAGCCATGGTAACAGAGAATAGCCATTGACGAGTATCGTGCAGCCCCTCGTTAACCTTGTCGCCGATCGAATCGTTTGTAGAATGAGTTTCTGAAAAAAAAAAAAAAAAAAAAAAATTTAGCCACGAGTCTCGTGCAAACTAGCAAAAATTAACATCAACGAAGAATCGCAATTACTTTAGTCACATCATCTGCCAATATACAATTGTAGTAGCAAAACAGCATCTTGAAAAGTAGATACTTCAAGGCAATATCCATATCCTCGTGATCTTTAAAGCCATCGCGAATGATCTCGAGGATCCAGTGCCTGTGAGCCAAATGCTCGACTTCGGAGCTGTGAAACAGGGGCAGGAATTCCGGTATGATATCGAGATCCAGAGCCGGTTTGGCCATGAGAAAAGCGTGAAGGGGCGAGTAGAGCGGATTCAACGGCTGCGTCATCATGTTGGTCGCTCGGGCCAAGAAAGTGGCGATGAAACCGTTCAGGCGAATTTTCTCCAGCGGCTGCTCCAGCTTTGCTGTACCGTTGCACAGGGCTTCGATAAAGTGGATCCACAAGAGTTTTTCTTTCGCACTAAGTAAAGTGAAAGACAATTATTTGGATTTTTTTCGACACGAGCCTGAAATTCTTAAAAAAAAAAAGCTGAAGAAACAAATACCTTTTGCCGAGTTGCTGCAAATGACAGTAGAACCTTGACAAGACGGTGTAGGCAGCCAAGCGAATTTTATCGCAAGCGCTGCTGCAAGCGACTATCGTGAGCGCGAGTCCACCCTTGTGTACCACCTTATGGCAGGGAACGTCGTTGCAGTCCTGCAGCAAGCTGCAGAATACCGCCAGGTAAAACGCGGGATCGTAGATCTGATCTGCATTTTCTACGTCCACCAAGTCTCCCTGCAAAAGACAGAATGTATGAGTATAAATTCTTTGCTCGTCATAGTTTGATGGTACTAACCGCCAGATTTCTCGCCACTGGGAAAAATTTGATGGTTCGCGAGATCGTTTCAGGCACCAGTTGGTCCAGAATTTGGGATATTGAGCGTTCTCTGTACAAGGCAGTATCCAAACTTGCCTCGGTCCCAAAGTGGGACTCGGCTGCTTTTCCCCAAAGAAAGGGCGCGTAATCTGAGAATCTCATGTTGTTCCTCTCGTAGTGCTGGAGAATCTGTGAAAAAGAAGGTTCAAGTTTTAATACCATTTCACTGCTGCGATATTTACATTGTTTCGACAATTACTTTTAAAATGAATTGGTCGCTTTTGCTGAGGGTAGCATTATATGCACACAAGTAAATCGGAATGTGGGCTTCTGACATGATTTCTTTGTTTTTTCTCACAAGGACCCACAATAGTTCCACGAGATCACCTTAAAACGAATAAAGATACAATAAGTTTGACAAACAGTATAAAAACAAAAAGTGCTCATCCCTTACTTTTTAATTGGCTGTTACTAGTCATTGTATCCTTGAATTCGGTGTGCAAAGTAACCATTGCAAAAATAGTTTTGACGTACTCTTCGCAGTCGTTATTTTTGTACGCAACTTCACAAGCAGCGCTCAAGGCTTTAATCAATAGTGACGGCTGCGAACTTTTTTTATCTTCCTTGATAGGTTTGAGACCTGATTTCAGACTGATTCGCACGAACTGGGGCCACAAATGGTTCTTACCCAGTTCCTCGAACGCAAAATCTGCCTCTTTGGATTTCAAAGTATCAATGGTGTTGATCAGTAGTTTGTAAAGGTAGTTTAGTTTTGCGAAATTTTTCGAATCTTTCTTCAACGCCGTCACTGTTACATGAAGTAGGAGCTGCGTGAAATTCTTCAAGGCGTCGGGGTTGACGCTTAGGCTCTTCTTAAACAAGCTGTAATATAATTTTACGTGCCCTTCTTGAACTGCGTCCAATTTATTTCCATTTGACAAAATAGTGTAACATATTTCCTTGCACGACTCGGAATCTGAAAAAAGTCATTTGAAAGCAAGCAAATAAGGTGTTTTTGATGCAAACTGTCTATACCTACCGAAAAAACTTTCGATTAAAAATACTACGGCTTGAACATTTTCATGAATCCAAGGAGCCTTGTCAACTTGGGGTTCAGTTAAATATTGAACGATGTCACTTTTGTGCGATTCGTAAATTTTATTGATAAACTCTCGATTCCATTGATACTTCGAATTGCTGGATAAGATTGAAAAGATTAATGATTTTTTTTGCAACATCCTCTTGCTACTGTCCGTATGTTTGATAAAAGCAGCGATGAACTTATCATTCCTTTCGCACAGTAAGTTAATAATTTTTTCCAACGAGGGTGTTAAATTTGTTTCCAAAAGTCTCGTGAATAGTTCTGTAAAAATGTTCATCAGCATGAATTTTGAAATTACCAATTGTATGGAGTTTATGTTTATTGATACTTACTGACACTGATTACGGAAATGTTGTGTGGGAACTTTACCAAATATTCATACAAATTATTCTCCCAAGAAGACACGTCTTGCTTATACAATGTTTTCAAATCCACCAGATGAAGGAGTAACTTTTTCAACAAGTTGTCCTGGATTGTGACAAACGAGCCAGACTCATTTCTGATTTCTCCAACATAAAGTTTGCTTATCAACTCGGGCACCAAAATTCCCCAAATCGATAATTTGGATTTATCCGACAACACAAATTCATTTTTCTTCAAATCAAGAATCGCACTCAACAAGTCTACCATGCGATCGACATCCAATTGCAACACTTTTATCAACTCCGTAGGTATTTCAATATCAATTTCTGCGTTATTTTCTTTCTGTTTTTTCAACGTCAATTTTATTACATTGATGAATTTTTCTTGATACGGCTGGAGAAAGTGCGAAATCAGATTCTGTTCGTTGGATTTACAAATTTGAATAAGAAATTTCGTAATCCCGTATTCCGCTGATCCTTTAGTTTCATGGATCGCTTCAAAATAATGTAAAACAATCGGATGCTTGAAAATCCATTCAAGGCAGTCTTTAATCAAGTCTTCAGAATCGACTTCAATTTGTCTAGCAAGTTTCAACAGTGCCAATAAAATATCCGTGTAAACTGAAATATTTGGTGGTTCTACGCCATTTCTTCGAACAATCTGTGTCAAATAGAACATGACCATTCGAAGAACTGCTGTTACTTGAAAGTTCGTCAATTTACATTCAATGACATTTCCATCCACTTTTAGACATAGCAATGATTCTTTAACTTCAATGCTGCAGTTTTTACTCGGATCCAACAAAATTGTACTTATGCTGCGAAAAATATTCTGCGAGTCAAAAGGTTTTTTGATGGAACTTGGTGATCTGTCACTCGACCAGCTAGTTAAGTATTTTTGGGCTGGAGTTTTCAGGTCTTCGACCAAGGACAAGAAAGCTTTTGACGATACTTGGCAGTGCAGTGAATGTACCAAAATCACGGAAACATAGTGGGCCAAAGCATTGGATGGGCTCTTTTTCAAATTTTCTATGGCACCGTAAATAAGCAAGGATATCGAAGTTAAAGGTAACATTGACGTTACAGATTTTATTTCTTTAAAGTTCCTTTCCATTAAATCTGGAAGAAATTATAAAAATCAATACTACAAACCAAAATTTCAAACGCTCACGGAAATATTTACGTACCATCAAAGATATCATCAATTTTATTGACACTAACAATCTCTTCCACTGCATTTTCTTCAACCTGACTGATCAAAGATACATATTTTTCAACATTTTTAGAAACACGCTTGATAGTTTTTGCAATCCAATTAGATACTTCTAATTTATCTTCGTGGTTGTCGATGTAAGTTATTGCATCGATCCAGATTTCAATTTCATCGTTACATCCCTCAAAAATCCCACAGCTGTTTATTAATAATTTAATCGTGTTTATTACTTCGAAATCAAACGAACTACTTTCGTGTCCTACTTTCGTCAGTAATAATGAGAGAGCAGACGTAAAAATTTCCTAGAAAGATTTGTAAATTTAAAAAAATGCCCAAATATTGCTTATGAACTATTTTTTGTTTTGAATACATATAAACGATAATCACCTCGTTGGGAGCAAAACTTAATGCATCAGAACATAATAAGATTTTCAGAGCTTTTACTTTCATCATGGTCAACTCTTCTTCAGTCATGCTTGGAACATCATTCAAACTTGTTAGTAATATCTTTGGTTCGTTTTCAGCGTTTGAAGCACTAATCAATAAAATTTCTGGACAAATTTCACAATAAATCTGTAAAAGATCTAGTACAGCCTGTAATCGATCTTTGACTTCTACAAACAAATCTGTCTCATCTGTATCTGAATTTTGACCTGATGATACAGATAGAGCTCTTTTCCAAGTAATTATAATTGTTTCAAAAGTTGGGATGTGCTGTAAAATTAACAAAAGCATAATGTATAAAATAGTAAAAATAAATTTAGTACATTTTATTTAAAAGGCTCAAAAGAACAATATTATTAAGTCACCTTGGTAAGTTGTCCTAATAAATTAGTTTTCAAAGCAGGAATGTCAGTAATGTTTGATTTCACAGTGCCAAGTAGAGTTGAAAAGCTTTTTATCTTTGTAATCATTACCGATACTAGTTTAATTATTTCATAGTGAATTAAGGGATTGGTTTGCTCTAAAGATGGAATTATGGCATTCTTTATAATTGTTTGCGGCATTGTCAGATTTGTAATTGCGTTTGTCAATTGTACTGTTGTCATATCAGGGGAACATAATCTTAAGCAATTTTCTACATTGATGTTTTCAATAATCTAGAAAAAATTGAGAATAAAATAACTTTATTAAAAAACTGTGTTTCAATACGGTCTGAGACTACCTTTCTCAAAAATTCTATAAGAGAAACCCATTTTTTAGAAACTCTTGGAACTAGAAATGGTTCTGCTAACAACAGCTGAGATTTAATCAGATCTGGACAAGCTGACAGAATTTTGACCACTAATTCTGATGGTTTTGCATGTTCCCAAGGTTTTTCTAGTCTTTGCAAAACTGTGTTGATTAACTGATTGTGTTTGCGACTGGAATCGGATCCAAGTTTTCTATCATGAAAAGCAATACCATGCCTATTAGATGTTAACAAAGTAAGTAAAAACTCATGAACAGCATTAACTGCAATCTGTGAATGAAATTTTGGTTAATCTATCTTCTTGTGAGAAAAATTGATTTCAGACAAATGGTAAACAGTAATTTGTACATACTTCCTTGTCCTCTGGATCCACGAATGCTGTTACTGTTGACTTTTGCTTTTTATTTCCTGTCCAATTTTTTGGACCCTTCCAATTATACAAATTAACGATTCCTTGGATAACTTGCGTTGAAAACACATGTAGCTTTATGGTCTTAGAAATTCCCGAGTTCTCCAAAACATATTTTTTTACTGTTGTCAGTACAAGCTGAACAGTATGAGGGAAGTCATAAATCAAGTCAGAAAAAATACTTGAAACCACACCACGTTTTTCAAGCAGTGTTCTTATGACAGACACATCACCTTCAACAAGAAAAGCAAGAATAAAATGTATAAAACATGTCCTGACATTTTCCGGGTCCGTTGGTCTTACGTGAGAAACTAAAAACTCTACGAGCTCTGAGTGCAGAGACAGGTGATTTAACAGTTCACGTGGAAACGGATCACCCAAAGTGACTATTGCAGCTAAAAGTTTCAAAACAACTTTGCGACTTTTTGCTTTGCTTTGACTGGACAGCATTGAGTGAATTGTTGATAGATGACTATTGATGAGATGATGACATGCCTGCTCTGTCAACTGTATCTGATTGGGAAACTGAGATAAGATTCTGAAAATAAATCAAGTTTGAATAGATATGGTATCATAGAATCAATCTACAAAACTACAAATCACTCACTTCATGATGACAATGTGCATTGCTGCAAACACAGTGGTAGCATTGCTGATATTTTTCTTCTCTGCTACATCAAGTAATTGAAGAATCTCGAGAACGCTGCCTTTTTCCTTAATATACTCTGCAGCCAAGTCTTTTCCATCATTTTGCTGGTGCAAAGCAATAAACTTTTTAAGTGCCTCAAACGCATTTTCTGAGCTTAATAACTTTCTAAAAGCCTTTCCTGTAAATTGTTTAGTTTCCTTAGCAGAATATTTGACAACTTGCTCATCATCTTGATCAGGTGCTTTTTCAAAATCATCTACATTATTTCCTCCATCTACCTGCTCTACTTTTTCCATTTTATGCTTCTTATTAGGCACTTTTGGCACATCACTGTCTTCTTCTTTTTCGTCTTTTTTTTTTTTCTTCCTCTTTTTATTCAACTTTACATCATTTCCCATGTTGCCGTTCAACTCAGGCTTTGGTACTTCATATTTACTCTCTGTCAGAATCTCTGATTCTTTAACATTCGAATCTGGCGCTTTCATTTTTATTTCTTCGCTTTAATAAACGACATTCAATTTTACAAATTAACAAAATGTAGCTTCACTAAATTTAATCATAGAGATATTCTCTATGAATTTAATACTATACAAGATGATTTTTTAATCTTCCCCCCAATGCGCTGATGTCATTTCAATAATAATAACTTGATATTAGCATAAGTAAGTAATAGATATTGTTCCTAATAGTTTTAGTAGTAGGTACTTACTTTGAGAGGAAAAATTATTTTTGTTTGAGCAGCACGTTTCAACAATATAACCTTAAATTTTTAAACACAAACATCAACGAAAGCACGCGTGTTTGATGCAGACGACAAATCTTATGGTACATATGTGAGTATGTGTATGTACAGCAACACAGTAACATGTAACAGTAACAGTAGTAGTAACACATGAACACGCCACACACTCCCGTGCGCATGCACACGCATGCATCCATTTATGTTTATACTTTTAGAGGTCGATTTTCGGATAAAATATAAATTGTAAGCCTGCCGCAAATAGCATAGTAAATGTCAAATACTTATCGTCTATTTATAAGATTATTTGCGGCTGGTATATAATTAATAAAGTGACTTTACTGTAAATAGCAATAATTATTTGGATCAGCGCTATCTAGCGGTCTTTATTTTTTGGCCAAAAGTGGCTCCTAAAATTCTGAGACAGAGCAATTGAGCTTAGAGCTATTTAGTCAATTATAAACCAGCCGCAACTCATTGTGTAGCTACGAAACAAAAAAATAACAATACATGTGTTTTTGGCGGCAAGTTAACAATTTATTTTCACTTAAAAATTCATCTTCAAAAGTACAAATACATAGGAGGTCAATTTTTTGATAGAAAATAGATTGTTAACTTGCCGTCAAAAACACATATATCGTTTGTTTTTCATTTTATGTCTACAAAATTAGTTGCGGCTAGTTTATAATTGACTAAATGGCTCTAGGCGCTAAAGCTCTGATTCAGAATTTTAGGAGCCACTTTTGGCCAAAAAATAAAGACCGCTAGATGGCGCTGATCCAAATAATTATTCCTACTTACAGTAGAGCCGTGTAATTGATAATAAACCAGCCGCAACTTAAGTTATAAATATAAAATAAAAAGTAAACATTTTTTGTGCTGTTTGCGGCAAGTTTACAATATATCTTTTATAAAAAAAACTGACCTCCAAAACCATAAATATTCTACTTATCATATATGGCTTATAAAATCGACTGTCTACAAAATTACAATACTTTAGACCTTTTACCATTAAATTATGGAACTATTTGTAAAGATAAACTCCGAAATATCGATGTGAATTTGACAGGTATTACCGAAATTCGGAAATTTGTTTATGCCAGCGTCAATCTACCGCCAGTTAGTGTAGGTAGCAGCGTTGCAAATTATTGGTAAACATAAGTATGGTATAATAACGCTCAATGTTACTACTTATGTTACAATTGCATTGTGAGCGAAGTGGAAACAGTAAAGTGTTTTTAGTGCCAGTAATAGTCACAACTTCTGACAGCATAAATGTTTATTATACATTGTCTGCTAAAATATATACAATTGCTGCACAATAGTAGAATTAGTGAAAAAAATACTTCTCATAGTAGGGATGTTAAAATTACGTATTGATATTTTTTACTATTGACGAACGATTAATGTTAAACGACAAACACATATATAAACGTGTTATGTGTAAATAAACTTTGATAAACAGCGTATCCAGTGTCAAAATGTAAAATATATTTGCAATGGTGAAAATTCAAGGTTACCAGGCTTATTATCTACACCTGTATATGTACCGAGGGAACTTCATGCATGCGTACCGGTGCACCGCTTCCGCAGGGTCCATAATATATAAGTATAGTTTCTAGCCGGAGTGTTATCACAATTACTCACAACTTCATGTAGTTGGTATTCATATTGTCTCTAAAGTGTTGCCCTGCATGTCTATAGGCTCCAGCCCTCTAGCTGTTGCGTTTATTGTTTACTTGTAGGTATACTTATCACACGTGCATTGTACTGCCTGTAGGCATCTATAGATGTGGATATTATACTTATGTGCAGTGGTGCAGTGTCAGCTCAAGTTCTATATGCATGAGGTATGTAAGCATACATTACTTCGTCTTGTTTCGTTGAATCTTTTGTTTGGTTCGAATGAGATGTTTTTTACATCCAAATATCTGTACATGGAGCTTTTTATAATAAAAGTATAAGTTATTGCCGTTTGCAGTATTTGCATGTTTTCTAAGATGTTAAACAAAAGATTTGTTCACGTTAATATTGCATAGTTTTCAGAGTTGTACTATGATTTAAAAATAAACGAATGTTGTGAATATTTCAGGGTGATAAAAAATACGCATACCAGATCAAAACATTATTGGATCAATTATGGCATTGCTGTATTTTTGTTCTTAGGTGAGTATAAAAACAAAAATGTTGGTTGGTTTAAAAAAAAAAATCAAATGACTCATACGTATGGTGACAAAATTTGAAAACTTTCTAGACTGCATGTATGCATATTATATTTTTGTACTAAAAATGCGATCAGAGTGCCTGAAAGAATTTTAAGGTAAAAAACCATTTCAAACAGAAAATTTTTAATGGAAGGGACTAAATCGCTATTTTTTTGTATCTAGTAGTGAATTTTTGTAAATTTTTTTTTGTTTTTTTTGCTCACTAAGATAAATTGAAGTACTTACACATTTTGACCGATCACACTTACCGTGAGTTATGTAGAGACCTAAAATTTAGCATAAGAACATCTTTTCATTGTACTTTTTGATCCACAAAGTTTGAGTGAAAAATCGTTTGTGACACTTTGACCTTCCCTACCCGGCCACACACTTTCGGGACTTTTAAGGACTAAATGCTTTGAAGAGGCCAATAATACAATTTCACAGATGCTTTACAACGATAAACGTGAAAACCACAAAAACTATAATTCTAACTATTTTAGTTGTTAATAATATACAATGCAAAAGCAAAGAGTTACACCGACATATGAGTTAATAAAATATGCTTTGTGTTTATTACTATTTGAATGATTGAAGATTAACTTCAATTTCGTTTCAATAAAAAAGCTGTGAAGCATGTGTTTATGTTGATAATCGTTATGTTTATGCTTATGGTGACTTGAAATTGTTCAAACATTTAGTAATATTCAATACCTTAAAAGTCCCGAAATTACGTACGTTTCTCTCCAATCACTTTTCTTGACCCTCAAGGCCACTTTTCATGCTGAACTAAAACGCTACAAAGTATATTCAGTTTCAACTTTATAGCATGTGAGCTATAGAACTAGTTGTAATACATTACGAAAGTTCTAGCGTTTCAGCGTAAACATGAAACGGGACCACGACGACTTGTACATAAATGTAGTAATCTGAAACAATAACGCCTCCTGCACGGAAAAAAGGGGTTTTACTAGATACCAGATTACATGCATTTTCCATGGAGATATAAAAACCAACATATTGGGTATCATAAATGCGTTAAAATAAAAAAAATAAAATTTATAACGCATTTATTTTCAAGCAGTTGGCACTGTTCCATAGATATTGCAACATACAACGAATTAGTATTATTGTATACACAATACATTAGTTTTTCACCATACAACACTAGAAACACAAAACCTAATCATACCAGCACATTTTTATTTAAATGGAATACTTGCACCCATTAATTAATTTTCAGTAATTAAGAGCTACTAATTCAATATTACTAATTTACAGTTTGTGCTTATCAACTGCACCAGAAAGTTGTTCGTAAAACTTTTCGAGACACCTGTAAGCTTTTTACAAAATCTACAAAGTACATGCCGATGGCTCTAGACAAAAAAGTTATTTCAAAGCAGTAACCCTAGAAAAATTTGTCGTAGTTAAAAAATATTGTTATCATACATTCTTATTGACGATATTCTGGAATATTTGTTACTATTACATTGCTACTTTGTCCCGTATTCTAACTGTATTAATGATACGAGAAAACATAGTTCAAAAAAGCTTTAGAGCTTTGTTAACTTCAGTCTTTAAAACTTAAAACTAGAATTTTTTTTCTGGAGCCGTTCATAATATTAGTATTGCATCCAACTAAAATACTGTATTGTACATTTTTTATTTTCAGTGTACCTGCATATTCTTTGCTTTACGTTCTTAATGTTATTCATTTTACTTTACAAGTTTCGACTGTTTGTAGAAGAACTATTTTATATAAATGTTGATCACAATGGTGACTTCCTGAACGTCGTAAAAGATACTTTGTACTTTAATACCTCGTCAACTATTATTTTTATAGTTACACTTTCTTCATTTATGGTATTTAATCCATTATTATGGCTAAATATTGAATCAAGAAAACAAAAATACTAACTGCCATCGAAATGTTTCAGGTACTTTTAACTACTGAGGATCATTATAAAGCCTTTCAATTGCTACAATCACAGCCTTTAGCTACTTTGTTAGCGCTGGCCTTTTCATTACTGTTGCTTCATACGGTGGACATTGTAAGTGATGAATTCTAATAGTATGTAAGAGTCAAGTGCGTTCTCAGTATCTTTTTAATTCGGATAGACGCATAAAAGATATTTAGATTCATTCTGTCATGTTGAATACGATTCCCGATGCTGTTCCCTGTACGAATAGATAATTGTTTGCGCTTCACATGTTCGATACAGAAAATTGTTTTTTCAAATAATTAAATTAATTTTCCTCGATTTGTAGTTTCGAGTAGTGTTTATCTACAACCCGTATTGTGAAAAAAACAATAGAAGATGGTAATCAACTAATGTTTACATATTCTTGACATGATATCTAAAATCGAGTTCAGCAACAAAAAATGTGTTAATAATGTCGGTTAGTTTCTCTGAATTAAAAAGCCAAAGGGATTCTCGCTGACTTTAATGGACCAAAAAAATTCTTATGCACTTAAATAAAATCTTTACAGCTCGGATGTCGAGCGACCAACGTTAACCGAGTATTTTCGACTGGAGGATTGGATCCTGGCACCGCTATGGCCGGTAGCTATTTTTACGGATATTTGAAAATTGTGCTTCCAGCAAGTGGAGGAATCGAAAGAGCTGGTAAGCGAAATAACATTTTTTTGCAATGAATATCATTTACAGCTTGAATGACTCTTGCAGTAATGCATTACACCATTAGGAATCCTCACTGCATTAGAGAAGTACGAGGCCATAAATTCCGTGAAAATTCCAATAAAAAAATTATTTATACTCATTCCATCTTCATCTTACATACCAACAGATTTAAAAGAAGTTTCTGATAAATGGATGGAAGCTTCAGGGGTAATGAGAAAAATATATTTTAGACTTCACCAAATTTAACAGTGTAATTTTAATGTAAAAAATAATAAATTTTACACGTACATTATACAAATGTTTCAGTTACTGGACACAATAACTCTCGACAGGGCAGGTGTAATCAATCGCACCTATCATAATACGGTTTATCGAATTCGTTCAGATGGACCCGATATGACGAGTCCAAGTTCCAAATCCGTTTATCTTGCCGTTGAAGGGGCTACCCCTTTAAAGACATTCTTGGAAGTGCAGGATCAATCGCACAGATATGCTCGTAAGTTTTTGAATTCGTGCAAAAATTAAGCTGTTTGAATTATTTAACTATTAAAAAAATTTTGACATCAAATTATACAGTTTTGTACAGAGAATACAATAAGGAGATAGTACAAAATTTTTGTAAGGCTTTGCAAAATCTACTTAATGACAATCCTGACTGTAAAGATTATGTTGAGCTGGTTTATTACAAAGGTAAATTTTCCATTTTTTTTCTTTTTTTTTGTAATCGAGATTCATTTTTCTTAACTTTTGTAATTTTTTTTGTTTTTAGATATCGTTGACAATAAACGTGTTAATGTAGCACATATACTATTGGAAACAATTGCGAAAATTCAAAAACTTTAAATTCAACGCTTTAATTATTATTACACATATAAATGAGTGCAAATGAATTACGTTACTACTTTTGAGCTATTTTTAAACTATTGTGCCTTATTGACTACTGCACAGTAATATATTTTGTTTTTTTTTTACTATTAAAAAAAAATGCCCGTTAAACTTTGGTTCCCAAGTTGACAAGTATTGTAAAAAAAAAAAAAAAAATCTATATATAACAGGGAAAATGCATGTATGACTGTCCAATGGCGTTAAAGACTCTGTGGTTACCGTGTTAAAAACTTCAAGATTTATTTGCATGAACCGTTATTGGATGAAAGANATTTCTTGCGAACCAAAAAGCTTTTTCTAGAACAAAAATCTTTTGATTGAAAACTATAGAAGTATGTATTGAATCAATGGGACAAGTATAATCAATATTTCAAATCTTTTCCAAAAAAAATCGATAGAATATACATGTACACGAAGGAAGCTTTGTACTAATTTATTGGCAGTGGATTTTCTATCTATTTGTATAAAAATATAGTTGCACAATTAATTATTTTATTTTTGAGAATAAATTGCAAAGCATGGCGGGCAGGGCTGAAAGAACGACAGTGCACTTCAATGTTGTAGCAAAACTACGAATAATCTTTTCAGTGACTTTGATTTGAAAAGAAATTAAAACTAAAAGTAACAGCGAACCTTCCAGGAATAGGCATGAGCTCATCAAGTCTAGAATTTCAGTGCCTTAAGTGACAGTAAGTCTTTGTTTGAAAATCGTCTAAAACATGCATGCTCTAAGTAAAGGAAGATAAGGAATACGCACGTCTTAGTTGTACAGCCGATGACGGTATGATGTTGCCAGTAAAAATATATTACTGTATCGCTATACCAAATATATATGTAAGATAACAACAAGCAAGTACATTTTATTATGCTACGAAGAAGGCTAGCATATTTTACAAAAGCGTCTGTATGTATCTAACTAAAATAAATGAATATTTTTATTAGTATGAAATAATAGATGTAAAATCAGTAGCACTCAAAAATCTAATAAAATAAAATGTTTATTTTATAAATTGAAAACAGTACGTTACATCTCATTTCAAGGACAACATGTATGTTTCTAAATCTTGTACTTATTTTACAAAATTTCGTTATTTTAAAAATTACTGTTGGCTTAAACTGTTTAAATCACTGTCATTCGATAAATTTTATCACCAAAAAACCAGTCATATCTTATCAACACTAATTGTAGAGAACGACAATAATTTGACCTCCAAACGAAACTAAATTATTGGAAAATGATGCATTTCGAAATAAGTTATTGATACCAAACGTTTGTTCATCTAACTACCACCACAATGTACCAACTTTAGATACGAAAGAAAATTTTATCTTTGTCGTCAAAATAATGTTTAACGTTAGTCTGTGTCGACAGCTAATTAGAAAAAATACTCTAATGACACAAATTTAGGTCAAAATTTCTTTATTTTAATGAGTTTTTATTGTTGTTTTACTACGAGAACAAACAAATTCACAAATATTCGAAATATCAACGTAAGTTTTACGGCAGAACACTTTAAACTTTTTTTTTTAGCATATATTTATATATTTTAATAAATTTCCCACATCAATTTCTTATTACAATCTAATATGGCTTAAAATCAAGTATACGGCTAAAGTATGAACGATGTTTTCTACGTTAAATCCCATAAGATCTGGATCAACTTTCGCTGTTTTGAAAAAAAAATATAGCGTTGGTATATGTAGGGACGTTTTCAGTTACCAAATGAGACTTTTGGATGCCAAAAATTTTTTCCATACCTTGTAGGTTGATTAAGTAATACATTCTAAAGTATAAGCACATTTGCATTGTCTCAGTAAATTCATGGATTTTTTCTGTGACTGATTGCTGAATTTTATTTCACCATAAAATATTACCCTACTTCAACTTTATCTCAGGCGTCTATCAAATTTGTGATAGAAGTTACATTTTTTTCTAAAGAGAAATCCTAACGTCATAGTCAAAAATACAGACACGAAGATGTATAAATATTTAACTATAGTGACTCGAAGAACAATAATTGTTCGCCATGTGCAATTAGAAAATCTCGAAGCATTAAACCCCAAAACCCGCGGTAACCACAAAGTCTTTAATCATGTAGTATCTATATATAACAACGAGCGCGCGGTGGCTCAGTCGGCTAGGCCGTGGATTGACACGCGGGGAGACCGTGGTTCGATTCCCGGCCAGTGTGACTTTTCGGGCAAGTACCTCTGTGTATTTTCACAAGTGCTTTTTCACCACGCAATGCTCCTCGAGGAGGGTTTAGGCGACCTTCTCGCAGCAAAAATTGCCTAATTCCCCCTACACCCCCTCCCTGTAATGGGGGGCCTCCCATCCCTTTCCTTGTCCCTTTCCCAAGTGCTAAGTTCCCATAGTAGTGCCCTTATCAAAGGAGCCGGACGTAGAGCACTCTTATATATAAAAAAAAAAAAAAAAATCTATATATAACAGGGAAAATGCATGTATGACTGTCCAATGGCGTTAAAGACTCTGTGGTTACCGTGTTAAAAACTTCAAGATTTATTTGCATGAACCGTTATTGGATGAAAGACTCCGGGATTACCGGGTTATTTAAGTTAAAATGTATTTTTGAACTTTCCGGGTATCCCTAGCTTATACTAAGAGCTCTGTGCACCAACTTGCACACAGTGAATACACTGCCTTTACGTTAGCGCTGGCATTTCACGTTTGGTGTCTGGTGGTTCCCCTCGTGGGAATCCCCTTTCAGTGACGACACTATAGCTGGATATAGCTATATATATAGCCGTCGTTCGATTCAGCTTTTGTTCAGTTTGCATAAAATTTTTTAACGTTAAGTATCTGCTTATAGGTAAGTATATTTTGAAATTATTTATGCGAATACACTGTTATAAATAAAAATTAAGTTAACGTTAATGTTTTAAAATAATTTCACGTAAGTTTAAGAAATTTAAATAGTTATAAGCGTATAGTTTTAAATACGAATAACAAACAAATCATACGATATTTTAACTATTGTAGGGTTATTACCAATACTTGTAGAAATGTACTTGCAGTGACTTACCAGTAAATCCAGAGCACAAAGTCTGACCTTGAACATTTTTTTAGATTGTATGAAAAAATTTTATGGTTTGTTGAAGCCCCCAAACTCCAATTATATTTTAATAATTGCAGATCAATCATCATAATTTATGTACATAGCGTGATTTGACACTTAAATAATAAAGAGCGAGAAAAAAACGCTTCTAGTCTAGATAAGTGGTAAAAAAAAAAAAAAAAAAAAATAGTCTGCGTGCTCTGGATACTCTTGTAACTACTTATACTCTAAGTAGGTATTAGAGTGACTGAACAAAACACGTGGTCGAAAAGTTGCTCGAAGTGGCTTCAAAAGAGCTTTTAAGCAAATCTATCTCTATTCATATTATTAGGTAAATGTCAAAGTGTCAAGACAATATTAATAAATATTTAATAGTCCCAAATTTTCAATACTTGTTCGGGTAAGACTTTTTAACTAAAATAAAAGAGCTGTTTTAATTTACTTGAGTACGTGGTTCAAGGCGCATGATATGGCGCATGACGTAAATTAAAGATGCTTAGTAAAATAATTGAATAGTATATACGTGACTCATTTGGAGTTATAAAATGTAGGGATTTCCAAGCAAGAGAGAATTTTTTAAAATTAAAGGCCAGAAAGAGCCTCGTCAAAAAAAATTTATTTCTCTACTTTGGGCGTTTAATACAACTTTGATAAAAAAAATGATAAGGTTCGTAACTCGTGTATAGCTATAAACTATAGGACAAACACAATGGCTCCCTCGAGCCCGGTGTTTGCCTTGTCGACATGAAGCACCAGGTAAAAATTTAAAATTTCGTATGACTTTGAGTTGGTAATTAATATTAAGATAATAAACGTAACCGAAAAATAGTCAGAAATTTTTTAAATATTGTTATTAAATTATTGGGTGTAACATTAAAGCATATTAACACTAAGTACATAATATCAAATCTATACTAAATAAATTTTATTATAGTGGTAACTGAATATTGAATCAATAGAAAAAAATCAAAAACCGTCATAAAAGACTTTCAGATATCTAAACAACTGTGGATCATTGTGAAGTCATCAAAATGCTACATCCAAAGTCTTCGGCTACTTCTTCCTCGATCGCCTTTTCATTACTGCTTCTTTCTGCGTGGGGGATTGTAAGTGATAAAGAAAACAAGCAGGTTAAGAAAAAGTTTAAAAAATTCCTTTGTAAAAAACAAGTCTTATTTTCAAAGCTTGGTTGTTGTGCATTCAACGCCTCAGAAATATTTTCATCAAATCTCGACGCTGGCACCTATATGGCCACTAGCTATTTTTATGGCTATTTAAAGATTGTGCTTCCAGCAAGGGGAGGAATCGAAAGAGCTGGTGAGTAAAATACAACACATCATTTTTTTTACAGTAAACATAACAATTACTAATATCTCGAATGACCCGTATCTTAACGCTTTGTATAAATAGGAATTTTCACTGCACTGGAGGAGTACGAGGCCACACATTCTATAAAAATTCCAGTAAAAAAGTTATTTATACTTATTCCATCTTCGACTTACATACCAGCAGATTTGAAAGAAATTTCCGATAACTGGATGGAATCCAAGGGGGTAATAAGAAAAATATTTTTTATTTAATTCGTAATTTAACACTGTACTGTTAAAATAAAAAAAATAAAAAACCCGTTTTCACATGTATAATATGTGGTATTTCAGTTGTTGAATACCATAACTCTCGACAGGGCAGGTGTAATCAATCGCACCTACCACAATACCATTTACCAAATTCATTCAGAAGGACCTAATGTAACGAGTCTAAGTTCCAAATCCGTTTATCTTGCCGTTGAAGGGGCTACCCCTTTAAAGACATTCTTGGAAGTGCAGGATCAATCGCACAGATATGCTCGTAAGTTTTTGAATTCGTGCAAAAATTAAACTGTTTGAATTATTTAACTGTTAACGAATTAACATCAAATTACGCAGCTGTGTATATAAAATACAAGAAACAGATAATACAAAATTTTTACGAGGCTCTGCAAAATCTACTTAATGACAATCCTGACTGTAAAGATTATGTTGAGCTGGTTTATTACAAAGGTAAATTTTCCATTTTTTTTCTTTTTTTTTGTAATCGAGATTCATTTTTCTTAACTTTTGTAATTTTTTTTGTTTTTAGATATCGTTGACAATAAACGTGTTAATGTAGCACATATACTATTGGAAACAATTGCGAAAATTCAAAAACTTTAAATTCAACGCTTTAATTATTATTACACATATAAATGAGTGCAAATGAATTACGTTACTACTTTTGAGCTATTTTTAAACTATTGTGCCTTATTGACTACTGCACAGTAATATATTTTGTTTTTTTTTTACTATTAAAAAAAAATGCCCGTTAAACTTTGGTTCCCAAGTTGACAAGTATTGTAAAAAAAAAAAAAAAAATCTATATATAACAGGGAAAATGCATGTATGACTGTCCAATGGCGTTAAAGACTCTGTGGTTACCGTGTTAAAAACTTCAAGATTTATTTGCATGAACCGTTATTGGATGAAAGACTCNTTTTTTTACTATTAAAAAAAAATGCCCGTTAAACTTTGGTTCCCAAGATGATACTCTATTGTAATTTTGACTTACGTGACTTGTGCGTAGATATAGTTTGGTCCACGAAATAGTTGTATAATACTACATAACATACTTTTAAATTCGTAATGTTTTACATTTTTCTAGAGTCTAAAGTAATTACAAATGTTTGTTCAACAAAAGTTAATTACGAATATCTAGTAACTTTACTACTTCACCTATATAATTCTGTTTTAGATTTTTTATAATTGTTTATTTGTACATCATGGAAAATGTAACAAAAATGTTTTTCACATAAATTAATTTTTTTTTAATGATTTTAACCTTTTGATGCAGTATATACTAAGGAATTATGAATGAAAAAAGGACGTATTATACATAAATTAAATAATTAAATTGTCAAAGTCAGTTTGATACTGATCAAATTTTCAAGTGTCTCAAAAAGTTTACGTAGCTAAATATTTTAAAAATTTATTAATGAAAATGTTCTTCCAAACTGTAAAATTTGCTACACAGCGCAAAAAAATAAAATTTTTGTTGTAAGTATTACGATCTGAATCATCGTAATTTTCTTTGAGATTTTAGCACACCTTGCCTCATAAAATTTCAGAATATTATCAACACTATTGTTTATCTAAATTTATATGCTATATAATACTGTAGGAATTCTCAGGGGAAATACTTTACTTATTTTATGAAAAAAAAAATTGAGATTGTTTGATGATTATCGTTGATTAATAAATACACTTTTCCACAATCCCAAATACTGATATAAATTATAATTCGAAGTTTTATCGTGATCCTTTTCCTCAAGAATTAGTAACGAATAATTTATGGATACTCCTTGGATGCTCATGATAACGCTAATAACTTTTATTATTAAAGCATGTTTTGCAATTTTGTATTTTAATCAACTAATCCTTATTTGTATGTTTGTAAGTATCGAAATTAAAATAAAACATTTTTGAAACAAAACTTGAGTAGGACTTTTTTACTTCACTGCTCGTTCAAGCAAGATAAATATATTTACATAATATATATTTTATCACTGTTCAAAATTAATTCAAAAATATGATGGCCAGTTATAAGCGTTGTTGTAATGGAATAAAGGAAGGATAATAATTAGAAATGAATTCAAGTTTTGAAATAGTTATTATTCAACGTTAAATTTTCAAAATAAAAGTTGTAAGTAATCTGTGATGACAATTTCGTGTTCATTTTTCTTCGATATAAAAAGGACAAGTTATAAAAAGAAATAACCATGTATCATTGAGCGTTGACAATATTACATACACAATAACTATTGAATGGAGGAAAACAAGAGTATAATTTTTTTTTTTTTTTTCATTTAACCCAAAAATGTCTTGGTTTTCTTTCATGCATAAGCTTGTGTTGTTTACACCGACATCGAATTCACACAATTGGCGTTTTGACAATACATTGTTATAACTAATTTTTTTTTACTCAATGTATTGCCACAACGATAAAATACATATATCGCAGTTTAATTATTCAAGAACATTGAAAATTAATTACAAATCACAAAAGAAAGCAAACCAAGTGTTTGACTCATACGATTTCGAGCTTCATCAGAAAGTATGAAATTTTTTTTTATTTTTCCCAAGTCACTGCTTTTTCTCTTTGGAGTTGTCAAACTTGAAAATGTCATCCACACTGGTTTTTACATAATTAGTCTAGTTTCACTGCCTCGACGTTCAATCGTACAAAAATTAATGAAGACAAAGGAAATGCAATATAAACAATGTATTTCTTTAGTCAGGGGATTAAAGGGACGACGTGATTCGAGAAAAACTGGGATAAAGTGACGAATGAGATTTTTGTTTTGTTACAATATGTACAGTTAAGGTTTAGTCGTAATGTAGGTATTAAATATTAATAATTATTGTTAGTGCAATAAATAAAAGAAAAGAGCGCAACGTAAATAGGAGACAATTTCCAAATTATTATTTAAACTTATACACAAGTCAGTTTTTTCGAGAGCGGCGTGAGCTCCTCTACATAGTCTTCTGATGCGCACATCGATTGATTCGCTATGTACTTTGTACTTTCACGTTGGATCGAGATTCAAAAGAAAAAGCAGATGAAAGGTTTGCAACTCACAAGATGGATGCAAATTTATAATAATTTTTTGAGATTCGTACAAGGAACGCGTGTGGTTGTTAATCGAATATTATGCGACAAGGTTTTTTGGAACGGAAGTTGGTAAAAGTCGCCAAACAATGAGTTTCGTTACACAGCAAGTAAATCGAAACGCACACAAATTATGAAAAATTTCACCGAAACGCAATAATCTTGCATGTTCGTACATTCGTTTTTCATTATAAATATTATAGTGTGAAGACAATCGCGAGCACAATCACGACTAATGAGTGAGATCAGTGTGAACATACATAAGAGCGGCAAGTAGCCATTGTAACTTATATGCTAATTAAACGAGAAAACAAGTGTTTCATTGTAAGTACATAGTACAAATCGTTGGAAGCGCCTTGTATGTTTCGTCCGATTTAGAGAAAAGCGTATGTTTTCATTTACATTTTTGACGGCTGTATCAAACTCTGGGAATTTGGAACAATTTTAATTTTTAAATATCTCTGGCCAAACAATTATCTAGGAGTTTTGAAAAGGAACCTTAATAATTGAATGTTGGGAAAGAAAATGAAAAACCTTTTATTTTTCTATTTTGCTTGAACAATCACAAGTTTTATTAGAGAGAAACAGTGCGAAAAATAACGACATGAAATTCAAGAAATTTTACACATCCATCGATAATGCTCCTTTAAATTTATTGTCATAAACTTGAAAGTTACAAGAAATGTCTCTCTTTTTTCATTTTTCTTGTCTAAATAAAGTAACGTGTTTCCGAAATAAATTACTATTTCTAAAGATTATGTCTGTTAAAGTCTTTGAGACGATCAGTCATGTCCTTGATTGACACAAACTTGAAACTAATTAAATTATAACTAGAAAAAATAAGTCTGAAAAAAAAAAAAAAAAAAAATAGTCTGCGTGCTCNTGGACATATAGCAAGGCCCACAAAACCGATGAGCTTAAGGAAAACGGATAATGATTCAATAGAGGAAGCTGCATTGGTACGCTAAAAAGTGACTCAAAAATAAACAAAGATACTAAAATTGCTGTGATTCCAAGAGAGGACGCATGCAATTTAATGTAGTGTGAATAATATTTTTTTATTAGAAAAGAAAAAAATGAAAGTTTTCTTTGAAATCAAATGCCATGCGCGTGACATAGGAAAGCGATAATTAAGTACTCGTTTCTAGCTTGAGTATGAAAAAAAAATAGAACTTACTCGTTTGACAAATCACGTGGTCGCACGATGTGTGCAATTAAATATATATGATAAAAGAGTAAATACAAATGGGAAGAGAGAAAAAATACAGCGCGTAGTGTTAATAAAAAGTATGGACGCATAATTAATATCACAAAACGATCGAACACGTTGAAACGACATCGTCGCGAGACGATTACTTGTTCCTTGCAGATCGATAAACCAATCGCATTTAGTTTCCGAAATAGATAAGAATAAGAAAGAAAGAAAAGCTGCAAGCACAAATAAGTTCTCGTCTCATTTTTATTGATATATTTTTTTTGTTCACTCAATGCTCAGTGGCTTCGTTCTAAAACACGCATACACCCTTAAAATAATTATAAATATGAGACGTTGCAGCTTAAGTCAAACTAATAGGAAACGTCAATTCTTAGATTAATAAACAACCTTGTACGCTTGTGTGATTGTAGTTGGACCTCGCGAGTGTCTTCATACGCGGAAAAAGCAGTGCGTGACATTTCATTTTTTATTTGGCGATACATTTCCTACGAACTCTCACATTAATTTTAACTTCCGTTTATTTTCACCACTATTGTTTCCTCTTTCTGAGCATTTAGTTTTTCTTGTCGTGTCCCAGATCGCATTTAACCTTTAGAAAATATAAAAATAAGTCTGCTTTTGCCTATTTCTTTTTTAAATTCTTTTTCTTTTGCAATCTCATCGAGATGATACACGTGTAAGGAGCTAATTTGATTATTTCCTCCTTACTCTATCCATAAAATCTCGTTTATCTTGCTCTAAATCTGTTGTACTTAAAATATAATTACAGCAAAGTGCAATGCTTCAGTCTGAAAGTAAATTCGAGTACATGGGGGATGCTAATCGCTTGTTTTTAACTTATTCTCATTGAATGTACATCGTTGCGTCGTCACTGTAGGAAATAATAAAAAAAAAAAAAAAAAACGCCAAAACCTCGATCTTGTTATTATGATAAAGAAAAATGAATGAGATTCTATGTAGTATTCATCAAGAGGCTCTCGACTCCAATTTTTTAAAATTACAAATACCAAATGCCTTAATAAATAATAGCTATACGAATATGAGCCTAACAATTCTAGCGCCGACATCATGAAATTTAATGATCCTGCGTGGTAAGAAAAAATGGAAGATTTATTGATTTATTTTTTTGTAGACGTATTCTAATTGTATTTGTGCTCGCAGAACTTAAGATTTTAAGTTTGACTAGTTATCGTTTCGATGCTGTTATTAATTATTCAAAGGTTAATCGTCAAGATTATAGTGCTTATTCACAAAAGTACCACTTGACAGCTCATTAACCAATGAAACAATTACAACTATCGAAAAATCTCGATCACTCAGCCAATTTTTATTATTCTTATCATCATTATACATAACAACACTTAAAATTTTTATAATTTTTCAATTCAACAATAAAAAAAATGAGCAGAACCATAAAAAAATTCACTACTCTAGAAAAAAGTAGCGTTTAAAGCTGAAATTTCAATTGACAAATCAAATCAAAAGGGCAGGACTCTTCCTTTTGTCCATAATTTTTTTTTCTTCTTCAACAACGATTCACAAAACTTAGGGGCTAGCTCGGAAATCACACAACCCACATCGATGGCCATTAGAAGAGTGTCACGAAAATACAAACGCATTACAACACAACTAGTCAGTTGCAATAAATTTCGAATCACCTTATTCCTATCCATCGAGTACACTAACTTGAAGATATTACAAAATTTTGTTGTCGTTAAATATTCACTTGTTTGCATTACATTACAAGATGGTATACCAAGACAAATAATTATCATGAGTGCTCTCGAAAATAAAGTGTAAGAGTAATGTTTATATTATGAAAATTAAATAAATAAGTTAATGTCGTTGGTAATGTAATGGAAAATTACGTTAAAAGCATAGTATTAAAAGGATGCCTAAATTCAATTTGTTTGAAAATCCAAATTGATCCATCGAGGCAAATTGAACTTGAATTGATGATTATTATGGCTTTGTATTTGTCTTGGTATACTTTTTTTTCACAGCACAAATACGGTACCGATTATGTCAAATTGGTATGTCCCAAGCATTTTTATTTTCTCGTACATTTCCTTCTTGTTCACAGTTTTGTTAAGATTACTTGCTTTCCGTTAGCTAATCTCACTTTTATTCAAAAAGGTCATATAAATACAAAAATCTAGTTGAATTCTTAAGTCCTTAAGAGCAGAGCTTTTCTAGGATTAATCAGAAATTATTTAAAAATATTAGTGAATTTTGGTTGAGAATTTTCTTGTCCCTGTTAATAATTTGTTTTCTTCAGTGCTTTATTTTTCAATGCCATGTCTTTTTTAAATGATTATAATAGTTAATTATGACGTGAGATCCATAATGGCTTAGTTGTTAATATGATTTTAAAATATTATGATTTTATGATGGACTAGCTTCATGTAGCGACTTGAGCGCAAATTTATGCAACAAGCTGTCGTTTGTTTTAGCCATATGCTGGGGAATAATTTTTCAAAACATCGGCAAAAAATAATTAGATATAGAGTAAAAAGTTGTCGACTATTTTAAGCATCACAATTGTTTTTAAAACATTTCGCGTATGTTCAAAATAATACTCATAATTTGAAGTAAAATTAATTTTGTTAATTATTATGCTTATTAAAACACTCGGTAGGTTCTGTGAACTTACCCACAGCATTGAAGCTTCAAAGTCAAGTAACACTGGTAATCAAAAACTTATGATACACGTGACTAACATGTTACACATTCAGTATATTTAGTTGAACTCCTGGCGGTAGACAGTATAAATAGCGTTTCGTACGAAATTTTGTGAAAAATATGCTATTAAAAAAAAAAAAAAAAAAGAATTTATTCTAATTTTCACTCAGAAATATTTAAAAAACTGGTGTTTAGTATTTCAATGCATCTTGATACAGATTTAAAAAATTGCAAAAAAAATGATAGTAAACAAAACAGTGATCTTATCTCAAGCAAAGACGAAAAGTGAAGTCGATTCGGTGAAACGCGATTTAACGACCTAAACCCTGCTCTGTTAGGCTTTACCACATAGGGAAACGTAGCTTTCAAGCTTCAGTAGACGCTACGAGCGATCCTTTGGGGGTGTACACCGTTGCATTGGGGTCCAAATTTGACACAGTACAACCTGGACAGAGACTATCGTTTGCTCGCATTTTCGAACCGCCCACGCGAATATCATTGCCCAGGCGGAGCTTTGACGTAGAGCAGGTCGGAGTAGGACCAAATGTGTCTTGTGGCATGACAGCCAAGTCTTGTGCTATTTTAGCCTTTAATTTTTCAATCTCCTTATCTTGTGATCGAGCTAGACCTAAGTGAAAAAAAATACATTTTATCATCAACTTGATCGTTAGTCAAATAAATATTGCAAGTAGTATTCTACATGTGTTGGTACTTACTCTCCTTAATTTCTAGTTGTCGCTTCGCTTCGCCAAGGGCTGAGAAGAGATCCAGTTTAATACGCGTCTCCGCACTCAAACTGTTCTCCAAATGAGTATTTTTGTCTTGCAGCGCGTTAAGCGCTCCAAGTATAATTTCAGCTTCGCTATGATTTTCTTTACAATGAGCCACTTCTTTCTCGTAAGCAGTGCACCTGTACGATTCATATAAAGAAAATTAGCATACAAGTGTCAATTCAAAATAAGATTCAAGTATCGCTTTTACCTTTCTTCTTTGACTTTCAGTTCTCGGCGCAAACTCTTGAGATCCTGCTCCATTTGTGCTCGGCGCGACTTGCACGCGTCCGTGCACTCCTGGCGCACAAGTGGCGGTGGCGGTGGTGGTATCGCCGAACGCGCTTCTTCCGCGGCCCGTCGAGCTCGCCTCTCCGAAGCCAGCGAGGCTTCACAAGCCGTACGCTGTCTTCGTTCGTCAGCTATCCGTCGCTCCAGCGACGATATTGTCTGTTTGTCCAGTTGCCGAGTCGACATCATTCCGTGTAATCTTAAAAATTTAATGGTAGCATTTAGTTCATTGAAAACATACACAAACCCCCCCCCTTTTTCAATAAGTACTAACTTGCTCTGTAACTGGTCGTTATCGTGCTGAAGTTGCTGAATATCACCTTTGGCTTGTCGTTCGCCACTTAACAATGTGTTTATTTGAGAACGGAGATCTTGTTCAACCTGTCGACTCGACTGCAGATCTGACTTTAATCGCTTAATGTCCGCCTCGAGTTTCCGACAAACGAGCAACCTATTTTTAAAGTTTTTATTCAAAATTATTTTTTTTTCCAATTAGACACAAATGATTCTCAATATTTTTAAGTATACATACCTCTGACAATATTCGTCTTGTTTATGTTGCTCGTTCGCTGCTTCGTTTGAAACTTTGGCTTGGCGACCTTTCTTTTCCCGATTATTCGACGTGTTTTCTTTGACGTTGTTCCACTTGCCAGTGGACGAGTTGTTCGATTGCGCTTTGAACGAATTGTGATTGGTACCCTTGACCGATTTGTCTTTTTCGACTTCGTTCGCATCGAAATCGTTTACGGAACTGTAACCAAAACGAATACAATTAAACACGGCTTTACAGCAAACATAGAGATAATGGAAAAATAATTTGTATACTTACTTAATTCTTTCTATGTACTGTAATTCAGAAGATACAGCAGTACCATTTGTGTGAGCATACTTTTTGTCATTCTTATCAGAATGTGACGATTTATCCGAGTTATGCTTATTGTGTTGGTCCTCCTGTTTTTCTCCCTTGTCAACAGACTTTTTCTGATTGTTTTTGGTCACGCTTTGCGTTTGTGAAGATACCTGTGCACTGTGGACACCACCGTTTTGCACATTTCCCTCTACAGAGGAGTTACCAGCTCCTAAAATACAAATGAACCAATAATTTTATGCAAATTTCAACTTTTTAACTGTGCATTATCAACAAATGTGTGATGTAAGTATAAATTGTGAATAAATACAAGCTACCTCTGCTCTTTTCTGGACTTGGATTGTACTGCGGGCTCGGCCTGTGTACTTGTGATTTGGAATTTTGTTCTACTGATAACGTAGTTGTTTGTGCTTGTGATTGCACGTGTGCTATTTGCTGTAGATTCATTTGCTGTTCTACTGGCAATGCTTGTTGTAGCATTTGAAAATAAAACTCATTCTCCTTGGCCACGTCTTTTTGTTTTTTCTAAAATTCCGTACAAAGAGTATCAATTAGATCCGTAGTACTTAACATGTACTCAAAATAAAAGAATTAAGCATAAACAAACCTGTCTCATTCTGTAGCCTACATAAGTTTTAAAGCCAAATCCTAACATCACAACAGGATAACCAATACTAAAAAGCACAATCGTATTTTTCAGCATTCGATTTCGAGAGAAGAAAAAAACATACTATTTAGAACATTAATTACCAGTGAGCAGCAAACGGCCTACAAAGATCTAAGTGAAATGGCATATGACGTAGATCTCTCAATCGTACAGCTGCCTCTATGTACAAAAACAATAGCCACAGCATCACAGTTGGCAAACACACGCCTTTGTCTGTTGATGCAAAAATTAATTATTTTTCATATGGGTACAATAAATAATTCAACGTTTGATTCTTTACGTACCTGTGTTCCAAACGTACTGCACCCAAACGTATGTACTGGCAACGAAAAAGAGCCAGTGTACCGGGATAAAAAAGTAGCAAATCATGTCTGACGTAAGTGCAATACAAATAAAAAATACAGAAAAGGCCTGGAAAGTAAAAATACCGTTGTGTGAAACAATCAGATGATAATATATGGATTATGTTTGGGCATTTTTTTTACTCACAAAGCCGTTACACCTAAAAGATTCGTAAAGGTTTCGAAGGAGTATCCAAAATGGCCATAAAAATTCAAATCGAAACTCTAAAATGAAGTCTGCTAGGATTACCATGGCCCATAGTAAAAGAAACTTCAGATACAACAGTGTACTGAAAAATAAATATTTTTTTTTATTAGTGTTTCAATAATACTATTTGACATAAATATTAATACGTAGCTTTTGTATGGAAATTAGATCCATGTATCGCTAATTGAAAATTCCTTCAGCCTATGTTAGTATTAATTTATAAGTTCCACTCAAGATGTATTAATATTTAATACGCCAAACTAGGTGTAAAAAAAAGCATAGGTACACAAACTAACCATACACAAGGTTAGTCTCCCTATTTCATGTCAAAGCCAAAGATTGAAGTAAAGTTTGGTAATTTATTCATAACATCGCAATCTACTGGGACGTTAACAGCTGAATGAACGCAAAGATCATTGGGGAGCAAAAATAAAGATTGTTATATTTCAAATTTTGGGCACACGATTTGGCAGCTGAAGCGACTTTCCACACTCGACTCCGAACAAAGAAAAAAAACGAAAGGACCGTTAGCAGCTGCATTTTGCAGCAGCCTTTGACAAAAAAAAAAGGACAACGTTGACATATGTAAAAAAAAAAGTACTATGGCTGGCTCTTTATTTCAAGAGCGAGAAAAGCACCGGATGACAAGTTCCAGCACTAGCGTTCTCATCATCGCACATCTCTTGAAAGCTTCTGCAAGCTCCGAAAGCATCGGAGTTAGGGAGAGAAAAGGAAGGCGGAAGAGAGAGTAACCGCGAAAGCTCGTTAACAAATGGGCATATGTCGGTTTCGGATGTTACATACAACTTGGGGTATAGACACCAGGATATGGTATCCGTACTCATAATGCCTTCTCGCGTCGTTACGGAAAACGGCGGGATAACAATTCCTTCTTTGCCTTGTGTATACATACAGTACATATGTACATGTGTATCATTCCCTCCTCACCGCGACAACCGCGACATGTGTATAAGGAACTTGTATAACTGTAGTATACGTTTAAGATACAAGAGGAGGGGACAACAGGGGGGCTATCGGACGCGAGATCGCGCGCGCTTTCATCGGCAACGATAACTTTTTTTTTTCTCCATCTCCGTTCGTTATTTTATTTTATTTTTTTGTTGGTTATTTTTAAAAATAAAAGCAGCGTGCAACGAGAGCAAAAGAGAAGGACGGGAGGAGAGGAGGGTCGAGGTCGAAGAAATGCGAGATGCTGGTGCGTGGACCGACGATGCGGCCATTGCGGGGGAGGAGACCTCGTCCACCCGGGACTTGGAAGACAAGTTTCAACTTGTCTCTCCACAGTGATGCGTTTACAGTGCAGGAGCGCTTGGAGCGTGTAGGGTTCATGTACACAAGGATTTTGGAGCAGTAGCTGACGTTTATTTCTCGTTCTTACCTGCCATAGATGCCTTCGGTGATTTTGTTGCGTTTCAAGGGCCTCCGGAGCTTGCCGCACTCGGCATTTCTTCTCTTCATTATCCTCGGCCGCTAGTCCTCACCGCTGCCAGTCTCTCTTTCTCACTGTATACAATATATATATCTATATATGTGTATATACCTGTAGGTATGCTTCCGCTGCTGCGAGAGCGTGTATATCCCCCAGCTATGAAGAGAGACTGACTCTCTCCGGGAGTCCGGATATTACACCACTAACACTACCCACCACCACCGAAACCGTTCGAGGATGACTGAAACAGTGGGAGGATTACAGCTGAGCAGCAACAATTGCTGCTGCCTCGGTGCAGCCTCGGCGACGACGGTGATGACGCTGATCAGCACCAATACCGTAACACCACATGCATGAAACCACGGAAATACGCGCCCGGGTAGCAACTGTATGTGTAGAAAGTTCAGATGAACGACACAGGCAATTCATGTGCTGAGCGAATTTAAGGGAACCTCGACGACGACGAGAGCGATCACGACGTCGTCGACAGAACGAACATATACAATTCAACTGCAAGCAGACAGACCAGCAACAGCAGCTCTATGCACGCACTCTCTCTTTTTCTCCCTCTTTCTCTCTCTCACTTTCTACAATATCTACACCACCTATATATTTATGTTTATTTATAAAAGTATGTACTTCAATGCGCAAGCGCCGAGCGCCGATTGTCGGATTGTCCCAAAATTTGTGTCACGTGACGTCACTGTCGTCCTTGTACGTTTTGTGACTTGCGCTAAGGGTGCGTTTACATGAACAAGATTCTATGTATAGTTGGCGGGAGATTTAAACTGACCTAAATATCAATAATTTATTTAAAACAGCGAAATATAGTAGTTAACCTAATTTATAGGCTTATGTGTGATTAATTTCGATTCAGTTGGGTCTAGTTTTAGTTCGTTCTTGAGACTAATTTCAGCTTAAAAATAAAAACTTTGAATGTACTTCAGGACCTTGTTTCTCACAACAAAACCCTATGCTTCTGTTAACTGTAGCTTTGTATTTTGGAGTTTATGCACTTAAATACTATCTTAAGTAATAATAATAATCGATTAATAACAAACAAGACGTATATTTTGACCTAAGACAAACTTAACAATTTATTGGCTGGATCCCCATGTAAACCCGGCCTTTTTTTGTATCTTGTGTAAAAATATATATTTAGGGTTTGGGGCCCGTTAGAAAAAAAATTTTTGTTTTACAGCAACATATAGGACTATTCTGTGGTATTGGTGTAAACTTCTGTTATTGCTTTTCTAATAATAAAAGCAATTGTAAAAAATTATTAGTTTTTTTACGCAAAAATTAATTTTTTTTTACTATTCATTTCACGCAACTACGGTGACTAAAGGTTTGTTTTTACTTACATTAAATTATCTCTTGTAATAAAATATATGTGTAGGGTATTTTCATGATTTCATCATAACTACACTATTTGAATTGCGCAAAACGTTTTTTTTTTTTCATCGAAATAAGTTCAAACTAAAGTATGTCTACCATTGCAAACAAAATTTCTACAGTAATCTATGGAAATGTTACATTTTAAAAATCCTTATTTATATCTTTTAAACAATATTTTGTTAAATTTTTCTTGACGTCATTAAAAAGCTTGAAACCGTCTGCATAACTAGATAAAATTTCATGAAATCGACCAAAACTTGTTGATATTTCATCCTCTTTCTAAACAGTAATTCTATGATTACTATTCGAAGTTTGAGCAATGCTTTTAGCGTGACAATGTAATCATACATTGTATGTACATCACACGGTAATCGATTCCCAGAAGGTCGATAGCAAATGTTTGAATTTTTACTTTATTGTTGCATGGAAGTTGAGCATAACAAGTTAACTACTTAAATTATATTTGATTTTAAAATATTTTTCAAGGTTTTCCAAGTACTATTTTTTATAGTTATTTTTTACATTGATCTATACTTTCTTATTCCTTTTTTAAATTTCCTATTACCGTTAGTGTGATTTTTAAATAGGAGTCCGAGAACTCGACTGACATTAATTTTGGCTCTCTAACAAAAGCAATCGTCTGAGAAAATAATTCAATGGAAAATCATTTCTGTGTAATTTTCGAAAGCGATAACATAAATATGTCGTCAAGTGTATATGCATGTATTATTCATACACACAGAAATCGATTCGTTCCGAATGTTTTTGGAGCGACGTCAATGACATCGCATATTTACTAACTTATCGGCTCTTGTAAAAGTGAAGTCAATTCACTCAATATTTGAAACGAATCCATTTTCGTAAGTGTATGTATTTTGTAGATATCACAATTTTTTTCTTAATTACACATTTTGATAATGTTCAATTACTCTGAGATACTTTATTCGAAGTTTCAACCACATGTGTGTGAAAATTTAATTACTTTATTTGAATAAAATACTTTAATTGTCATTATATCTGAAAAAGAAGTTAAAACGAAATAATGTAACAAATACTTTATTTGAATTTAAATGTTTTAAGTATTAAAACTTTATATTAGTATATTTAATTTAAAATACAATGTATAAGATATTTTGTTACAAATAAAAAAAATTATACTCTCTTGTAATTTAAATACATTTATTCATAAAGACAAAAAAATGTTTATACTTCACTTAAATTACTTAAATTTAAAATACTCCATTCCAAATGTCCTATACAAAATGCTTTTGTATTTTAAATACGTTATTTCAAATACAATTGTGTTTACAAAAGTATTTCAAATGTTGTTGAAAATAGAAAATTTAATACACACTTTATTGAGAGAATTTTAAATACCTTGATTAAATATAAGCGTATTTACAATTTTTTATAGTATATTTTGTTTCAAACTAGGTATTAGGATTTGAAAAATGA
>NW_019379511.1:1954677-1964947 GCF_000648655.2 Copidosoma floridanum | reverse complement strand
AAAAAAAAAAAAAGTAAGTAAATAAATAAAAATGTTTTTGAACGTCACACTTTATAGCTCTACAGAAATAACAGTACGCAAAAAACGGGTAGCAAAAATTTTTGAACAAAAGAGCGCATATAGTCGTAACAACAAAATGCAAATTAGTTAACCAATGCGTATCTTTCAATCTAAATCTGTGACGGTGCGACAGGGAAACTATTTTTCTTTTTTGTGCACTTGCAATTGATAGATCTCGTCTGTTGATGATAAAGTTAAATGCTTAAAGACTGTGCACAATATAGGCGATGAATACACATACCACGCGAATCGTGTTTACTATCGCGCTTGTTTTCATCATTACGTAATTGGCAATACCTTACAGTCGCGCGATGTTGTTGTTGCTCGTGCTCCCCCCGTCCTCGTCCACGTCCGTACCAATAGGCCGGTAAATTATGCAATTTACTAGTGGTGATAACGAAAACATGCGGCTTTTTTAATGCTCGAGCACGTAATGCGTTCCCGGCTGGTACACACAGGCATTAACTCAAGTTTTTGTCGAAAACACATCGTCACATTTTTACCAAGTATGATACCTCCTCGATTATTATTGATCAATCAAAAACACCAGATTCAGGTGGACGACTTGACAACTTCATTGTTTTTCCTTTGATTGAGAGGTAATTTTACAATCGGTAAATGGTAACTTAGCGCCAAACAATAAATGCGCAGTTCGTTGCTTGTGCGCAAATCAATATATGATGCAATTACCCGAATTCTGTGACCACGTGGTGGCTCGTACGATATAAAAAAAACACACCCCGACTAAACCATCCGTTATGTATAATGAAGAACGACGACTCAGGAGATAACAAAACAACAACTCATTTCGTTAGTTATTTTTCAAGTTGCAATGGATTTCTCCCTCCAGGTAAATGATAATTGATGATTAAACAAACTTCTAGTGAATTTCAACCACAGTGATGCGAACAACTTTGTCGAAGATATTTTCGAATGAGTAGGGTGTGTATGCAAACGGTGGCCTTGAACATGATTGCTGCCCTACCCCCTCCCTTTTCGGTCGGAAAAAAAAAATAAACAAAAAAATAATCCCCTGTACTCTTAAAAAGTTTGACACTGGAATCTTTGAAAACGCAACAATTGACAACAGGTGATGAACATTGCTTGGATACTAAAGGCGCGAGAACAAAGAAGTAAACTAAAAATAGAAGTTGTTGAGGATAAAAGAGAAAATAAGCAACAACGATGATAAGTGGATAAAACTAACCTCCTGGAGTTGTCGAGTAGAGGGTGCCACCGGGTGTCGAGGAATAGTCGATGGGCATCTGAACAGCCTCGATCTTCTTCGTCGGGATGTTTTGACTCTGGGTTTGCCTAGCGATCGGTGAAGCCGACATTTTTCTTTATTCTCCCTGTATTGTGTACTGTTGCAGATGTATTTCGCGCGCTAGTTCCTTCCCCACGGCTCTGCTCCGGCAAACTGCGCACTCAAAACACTTTTGTCTCTTCTCCTCCCGACGCGACGAAATGTGGCCAGATGTAGTTTGGCTGGTGTGCTCGTGTTGATATATATTACAATCCATTTTTTTCTGGATTGTCGTACTAAATATTTTTATATTTCTTCTCGTATAAAAAATTAAAACTTATAATTTTTTGATGGTAAAGGCAAATCTCAAGCATTTTGCACCAATATTTTTGTTAAGTATAAGAACACTAAAAAAATATTTTAATGAATATTGAGTCCCTCCAATGTAAGTTATACTAATTTATACTTTTTTTTAATGTATACCTTATGTATTGATACTTTTTTTAGATATCGAAGTAATCAGAAGATACAACGTCTTCATGTAGCACATTTACGTGTCTTACACTTTTATCTGATTATAATTAATTTGGTACTCGATACTTTGCTTATAAAAGCGTGTGCTGTTTAAGTATAACTCTACGTTTAATAACTTTTTTAATCTAATTAAAAATTTTTTCTTAACACCTTCACTCTAGTTGTTTCTCAAAACTTTGTTTGTTTTTTATTGCTCAAACTCAAATAAATGATGTTTCTTAAACATTTTTACATCCTTATTATTTTTTTTCAAATATCTCCTTTCTTGAGATATGAGTACTTTCCTAAAATGCATATAAGATGCACAGGATAGTTAACACTATATTTTTCTATGAATAGTAGCATCAAAAATGTAAAAAAAAAATGTTAAAGATTTGGTCGACGCAATCTCTAAATCTAAATAAACAAAAATGTTACTTTTTTAATATATTAGCTCATTTTGTACTTACAAACAAGTGAATTCGACTTGCAAATAAGTGAAATACTTCTGTTATATATAGAAGTAAGTACTTGCTTGTCAAAAGTCAAATTTTTCCTACATAGTGACAAAGAGAATAGGTAGAGTAATGAGTTATTTTCTTTTAAAGAGACTACGATTTCACTTATGGATAGTGTGACTGCTTACTTATTCTACGTTGTTAACTTATAATTTTTTTAAGTACATTTATGTGAAGTGAAATTTTACTTAGGCTTAAGAAAGCACGAATTACTGATGTTTAGTATGATTGTTGCTTTACCAGGATCATCGTTGTTTCTTGACTTGTTGTTTCAGGTACCTTTACCAATATTTCGTACTAATTGTTTTACTTTGTACATAATATTATTTTTGTGACTTGTGTAGGTATATTACGATAGTCTGAATCTAATGTTCATGTAATTTTGTCTTGCTTTAACTACTTTTTTAAATCATAATATTATATATACACTCATAATCTATGCTATGTACCACATCATTGACTTTAGCTCCCAGATCAGGGATATAGCAGTCATGTAAAGCTAATTTTTTTTTTTTTTAAGGATCGAGGAGGAGAAGTCTTTAAAAGACATCCTGGTTATAAATAGTGGTAGTGTCGGATTTACCTGGAGGGTGCCTACCAGTCCATCAGAACTACTTGACAGAAATTGGTACACATATTTTATAATAATAGTTAATGTACATGTTTAGTTTCATTTTTTTTTATCAGGGACAAGTAAGGGATCAACATTAAATTTCATCGTAATTTTTCAAAGTCAAATTAAAAGTATAAAATTTTTTTTTTTCAGTGCCACAATGTTGAAACACAATGAACTTGATCCACTGCTAATAAATTAGCCATGGTCTCCCTTGAAGAATGCGACACATCAAATAACCGAATCGAATAATCTGCGCATATAGCTGACCTTGGGTGGGAAATTTTTGTAACTTCTAAAAATATCAGCCACGAAAAATTGCTGTGAAACTTGAAAAAAAAAAAAAAGTAAGTAAATAAATAAAAATGTTTTTGAACGTCACACTTTATAGCTCTACAGAAATAACAGTACGCAAAAAACGGGTAGCAAAAATTTTTGAACAAAAGAGCGCATATAGTCGTAACAACAAAATGCAAATTAGTTAACCAATGCGTATCTTTCAATCTAAATCTGTGACGGTGCGACAGGGAAACTATTTTTCTTTTTTGTGCACTTGCAATTGATAGATCTCGTCTGTTGATGATAAAGTTAAATGCTTAAAGACTGTGCACAATATAGGCGATGAATACACATACCACGCGAATCGTGTTTACTATCGCGCTTGTTTTCATCATTACGTAATTGGCAATACCTTACAGTCGCGCGATGTTGTTGTTGCTCGTGCTCCCCCCGTCCTCGTCCACGTCCGTACCAATAGGCCGGTAAATTATGCAATTTACTAGTGGTGATAACGAAAACATGCGGCTTTTTTAATGCTCGAGCACGTAATGCGTTCCCGGCTGGTACACACAGGCATTAACTCAAGTTTTTGTCGAAAACACATCGTCACATTTTTACCAAGTATGATACCTCCTCGATTATTATTGATCAATCAAAAACACCAGATTCAGGTGGACGACTTGACAACTTCATTGTTTTTCCTTTGATTGAGAGGTAATTTTACAATCGGTAAATGGTAACTTAGCGCCAAACAATAAATGCGCAGTTCGTTGCTTGTGCGCAAATCAATATATGATGCAATTACCCGAATTCTGTGACCACGTGGTGGCTCGTACGATATAAAAAAAACACACCCCGACTAAACCATCCGTTATGTATAATGAAGAACGACGACTCAGGAGATAACAAAACAACAACTCATTTCGTTAGTTATTTTTCAAGTTGCAATGGATTTCTCCCTCCAGGTAAATGATAATTGATGATTAAACAAACTTCTAGTGAATTTCAACCACAGTGATGCGAACAACTTTGTCGAAGATATTTTCGAATGAGTAGGGTGTGTATGCAAACGGTGGCCTTGAACATGATTGCTGCCCTACCCCCTCCCTTTTCGGTCGGAAAAAAAAAATAAACAAAAAAATAATCCCCTGTACTCTTAAAAAGTTTGACACTGGAATCTTTGAAAACGCAACAATTGACAACAGGTGATGAACATTGCTTGGATACTAAAGGCGCGAGAACAAAGAAGTAAACTAAAAATAGAAGTTGTTGAGGATAAAAGAGAAAATAAGCAACAACGATGATAAGTGGATAAAACTAACCTCCTGGAGTTGTCGAGTAGAGGGTGCCACCGGGTGTCGAGGAATAGTCGATGGGCATCTGAACAGCCTCGATCTTCTTCGTCGGGATGTTTTGACTCTGGGTTTGCCTAGCGATCGGTGAAGCCGACATTTTTCTTTATTCTCCCTGTATTGTGTACTGTTGCAGATGTATTTCGCGCGCTAGTTCCTTCCCCACGGCTCTGCTCCGGCAAACTGCGCACTCAAAACACTTTTGTCTCTTCTCCTCCCGACGCGACGAAATGTGGCCAGATGTAGTTTGGCTGGTGTGCTCGTGTTGATATATANATTTATCGGCTCTCATAATTTAAAAAATGGTATAACAATAGGGTGGAATTTTATCAAAAAAAATTTTTTTTTACCTGGTATGGGTTAAAATCACTTCTTTGTACCAAAAATCTCGTAGGCGTGTGTGCGTGATTGTATATATTATATAAAAGACGTGTCAGTGTCAGGTATACCGAAAAGGGAATATTAAATACGAGCCAGTTCGAGCTTGTAGCTGTAGCCTGCATGCTATATGACTCAGTGGGGTTGTTGGGTGAATCGTGAATCATGAAAAACAAATCTGCAAAAGTTAAAAGCTGCTTACAAAATGTGTCGAAAGAGAGAGAAAGAGAGACAAACATAAAATTCAGTGAGTTAGATGAAGACGCAATAATCTACGTGGTAAAAATCGCACCCATTGTTGTTGACAGTCGTAAAAGTATAACTAGCGCCCCTTTTGGTGACTAAAGAAACTGGCTACGTGCAGGTAAACAAAAACAAAGCCCAAAGTCACGGCAAGGACCAATTCTCATTTGTTAGTTTACCAAAATTCCGCATTGTTTCATTGTTTAGGGAGTTTGGATCCCTCGCTATAGTCCACACAACGTTTTCTATAGTTTGGTATATTGTCTGTCTCTCTTGCTCTCTTGTGAAAACACAACCTTTAGTAGTTTTTAGCATACTTGTTAATTAATTCCTTCCCTCACCAGTACCCTCGAGATGTTTCATAAAATCAAGTATGATCATTAGATAGTTTTTTGATCAATGGTAAAATTTTTATCAAAAGTTCATTGTTAATAAGCGAGATAAATGCAATAGAAGCGCTCAAAAGGACAACAGCCTATAAGACTACTTGATAAAATCTCATGATTTTATTTACTTGTAAACAAATTTTCATGGACAAGGTATTGATAACAAAACTACCAAAAACAAGAGAATTGAAGAAAAAAATGTTTAAACAGCTTTGTTTTTCAAGGGGGCTTGGCACTTTCATTAAAGTACCGTGCATTTTATTGAAATAAATGTTCATGATAAACAATGCTGTTATCTATGTATATTTTACCAAGTTTAAGAATAGGCTGTTTTTGAAACTATGCAAATAAACTTTTAAAGTTCAGATTTTCAACGCGGCTTCTTACGAGTGTTTTTACTTACTTCGTACATACCACGTATTCGAATAAAAAAACACAAAGGAAACGTAATCATCAGAAATCTGCAGCAGAAGTTGCTCATGGGTAAAAACTATTACACAGACGAAATTCAATTGTCTATTGGCAAATGCGATATCTTTCTTATAAGCAATCGGTAATATAGTAAACTCTGTAAGCAATGTGCTTGGACTTCAAAAAAATTAACTTATAAAATATTACTCGCAATATTACTAATAACCCTTAAAAAAGTCTAGCATTAAACCTATCTTCTTGAATAAGTGAATAACGAACAATGAGTGATAAAAAACTGATAATAAGAAATAATAAAGTCCAAATTTGAGACTGAGAAAAGAATTTGATAACTGTCATTATTAGTTATTAAGTTAAATGCTTAAAGACTGTGCACAATATAGGCGATGAATACACATACCACGCGAATCGTGTTTACTATCGCGCTTGTTTTCATCATTACGTAATTGGCAATACCTTACAGTCGCGCGATGTTGTTGTTGCTCGTGCTCCCCCCGTCCTCGTCCACGTCCGTACCAATAGGCCGGTAAATTATGCAATTTACTAGTGGTGATAACGAAAACATGCGGCTTTTTTAATGCTCGAGCACGTAATGCGTTCCCGGCTGGTACACACAGGCATTAACTCAAGTTTTTGTCGAAAACACATCGTCACATTTTTACCAAGTATGATACCTCCTCGATTATTATTGATCAATCAAAAACACCAGATTCAGGTGGACGACTTGACAACTTCATTGTTTTTCCTTTGATTGAGAGGTAATTTTACAATCGGTAAATGGTAACTTAGCGCCAAACAATAAATGCGCAGTTCGTTGCTTGTGCGCAAATCAATATATGATGCAATTACCCGAATTCTGTGACCACGTGGTGGCTCGTACGATATAAAAAAAACACACCCCGACTAAACCATCCGTTATGTATAATGAAGAACGACGACTCAGGAGATAACAAAACAACAACTCATTTCGTTAGTTATTTTTCAAGTTGCAATGGATTTCTCCCTCCAGGTAAATGATAATTGATGATTAAACAAACTTCTAGTGAATTTCAACCACAGTGATGCGAACAACTTTGTCGAAGATATTTTCGAATGAGTAGGGTGTGTATGCAAACGGTGGCCTTGAACATGATTGCTGCCCTACCCCCTCCCTTTTCGGTCGGAAAAAAAAAATAAACAAAAAAATAATCCCCTGTACTCTTAAAAAGTTTGACACTGGAATCTTTGAAAACGCAACAATTGACAACAGGTGATGAACATTGCTTGGATACTAAAGGCGCGAGAACAAAGAAGTAAACTAAAAATAGAAGTTGTTGAGGATAAAAGAGAAAATAAGCAACAACGATGATAAGTGGATAAAACTAACCTCCTGGAGTTGTCGAGTAGAGGGTGCCACCGGGTGTCGAGGAATAGTCGATGGGCATCTGAACAGCCTCGATCTTCTTCGTCGGGATGTTTTGACTCTGGGTTTGCCTAGCGATCGGTGAAGCCGACATTTTTCTTTATTCTCCCTGTATTGTGTACTGTTGCAGATGTATTATTAAATATAAGCGTATTNATGGCTGTTGCAACTCCAAAGATGGCGTAAGTTGTAATAGCTGATTCTTTTTTTTTTAAATGTCTTGTGTAAAGACATAAAAGATAATTTTAATTTTTTTTACAGTACAATACAGAAATGGTTAAGCTGTTGACAAGTGCTTATAATAAGAGTGGTATAAGTATATTTCGATACTTTAGTTGGTTACAAAAAAATTAAATCAATAATTTTTTGTTGATAAATTGATGATTACAATGTATTAAAATTCATAAGTGCTCATTTGATGGAAAATCAAGTGTTGGGAGCTGATATAAATGTTAACCATAAATCTGAAGAGACATTTTATCAATATACTATTTATTCACGTTATTTTGATTATTTATTTATCAACATTTATGCACAAAATGATTTTATCGGAACATCAAATCTTTACTTTTATTTGTAAACACTAAGCTAATTGTTTGTGCATGAACTCATTAAATCAGAAAAAATCTACAAGTGAAAAAAATAAATCTTTAATCTTATTTTTTGAAAAAAGACAATGCTTATTGAAGAGAAAATAAGTTTGTTTACTTATTACTCATGTAATTCCCTGAAGGGAATTTTAGACACGTACGCGAAACGCGTAATCTGCATCCTTCATAATCTTACCATATACCTAAGCAAGAACGTTGGTATTAAAAGGTATTAATGAAAATAGTTATCAATATAATACACTGTAATAAACACATCACATCGCAAACCAGAAATAATTTAAAAACCATTTTTTCATCTCATCAGTAAAATGTTAGTGTACTGTAACGAAAAAGGAATATTAAAGCTATAAATTTCAAAAACATATTTTTTTTTCATCGTCTGTAAATAAATCTATATTTTACTCTGGATTGCATTGAATATGCTTTGTAATACAAAAAAAGGTACAATCACAGTGAAATAATTGTTTTTTATTGATTATAGTAAGAAATTATTTTTTCTATAACTCATTAAAATGATTTCAGACAACAAAGGTTGTATTGAATTAAAAAAATAAAAAAATTTCTACAGTATTTAATTTTTTGTGTATCCTATAATTATACAATTCTTGCTTGGGTGATGAATTAATTACTTATACTGTACGTTCAAAAGTGTTGTCTTTTTTTCATAAATTCAGTCACTTTCTACTTGACATCAATAGGCATGACTTTTTTTTATCATTTATACGTTATTTAGATGAAAATTCTGTCTGAGTGGAAATATACGTATTATGATACGAACTTTGGAAACCAAAAAGGAAAGCAAATTATGATACGTCCAAGTATATTTCTGAAAATAGGAATTTATTTTTGATGGTACATATAAATAAAGTAAATAAAAACGATAAAAATAGAACGATATTATTCGTATTTATAAATATATAAAGTTTAAAATAAAGTAACAAAATAAAATGTGTGTAGTAAAATAAAATTATTTCAGTTCCGATAAAAAAAAAAAATAAATAAATAAATAAAACACACGATTTATGATATTACTCATGTTATTTTGATCTATTCTTAAAAAAAATTGAGAAAGTATAACATAACTTTGTATATGATCTCCCGTACTGTATGTTTACATCTTGTTATAAAACTATCACCTAGTAAAAGAAGGTTAGTATGCATGTTTACTTCAAAAGTGTGACAAGAATGAATTGTCCTTTAAATCCAAGATAACAGTTTAGAGCTAAGCTGGTAGTGAAAAGATAACGTCCACGGTAAATCTATACGAGTAAGCCTAGATATATTAACACTAATAGCTTCACACACGAGTAGAAATACGTATATCTTTTAAAGTGGCATATCAGGATAACCCGAAGCAGATACTCTCTTGCCTCCCCTTTTGAAGTTACAAATGTATCATGTTGCCTGCTCTTTACACAGTTTTTGCTATTTTTAGAAAACACTTATCTTGATATGGCTGAACTTGATACACAATAGTTACGTGAAATATATTGGGATATTATGATATAGGATTATATTTTTTTAATAGTCAAAGTGGCGAATCCTGTACCTCGCAAAGCCAAGTAATTTATTAATTCATTTCAATCTCATTCAAGAATTATTTAAAGTTATACTTCATTGGACTTCATTTTATTGTAGTAATTCCGATTAAGTGATTTTATACTTACTATTTAATCATCTTATAATCTTAAATTATTATTTATTGATTACATTAAACAATATGAGGGCCATTTTAATTCTAAATAAACGTGATCCCTTAATTTTTATTTTGAGCAAGAGCTCCTGTAATATTTACTAGCAAAAATTTATCTACAGTTAATGTAAGTACATTTTATTTTCTTGATAAACTTTCAACAGCCATTTGTTAAGAATGAATTCTGTACTTGAAAAATACTTTAAATTAACTTATTAATAACAGTAAATAGATAGTTAAAAAATTATTTTTCATTAAAAATCTCATAGATAGAATATTTAAAAATTGTATTAAAAGTAATGTTTGGTAGTGTAATGAGATAGTTAAAATCTTGTACAAATAATTTATACTTTTTTTTGATACAGGAAATTGTTTATACAATCATAGGTAAGTAAATCTCACAATAAACTTTTCACTTTATTTTATTATGAATAATTTATCAAAAATATACTTTAAATTTTCATCCCACTTGTTCGAAATTTATTAAGCGTATTGAACGTAATAGTTACTTAAAAACTAACTATGTCATGAATACAAAACAATTTGT
>NW_019379511.1:1918692-1953305 GCF_000648655.2 Copidosoma floridanum | reverse complement strand
GTGGGGTAAATATTAAAACCAATTTTTATAAAAATATTGAAGCAGTTCAGATTTTCAGCCAGATACCAAAACACAAGAAGAAAGATAAACTAATTTTTATTATGCAGCTTATTTGTGGCTCAACTTAGTCTGCAACATTTTTTAAAAATCTATATTTTGCGGAAAAAAATTTTTTTATTAAAAAAAAGTATGTATTTATTAAATTGAAAAAAATTTTAATTAATCGAACTTAGCTTCCGAAATCACTTGCTCATGTATTGATAATTTCAAATTAATCAAACTTCCAATCTCCAAATCGATAAAGTGAGTAGAATATTTTACTCACGAGTAAACAAAGGTGTACACGCAAATAAATAATTCTACTTTATACATTATCAATTTGGACATTGAAAGCTTTAGTGGTTTCAAATTTTAAAATTTTTAACTTAAAAAGTATGAACACATGGATTAAAACAAAATTTTTAAGTAGTGTTCCCTTCACTTTGAGCTGAAAAATTAAAAAAATAAGTTTGTGAAAGAAAGTCGATAATTGTAATTTATTTAAAAAAAATTTACCTGTACAATAGATAAAAAGGTAATAAACTGTCAATCAAAACTTAAACGTTTTCCAACAAGGTGGTGTGAAAAAATTGCATCCAAATATTTTGTTAAAGACCTTGACTGATTTGACTCAGTCTTAAAGTACTAATACGAAAAACTGTAAAATAAAAACTGTGCATGCGTATCGACCGAACATTTGGAACAAGACTGTGATAAGGGAATGAAAAGGACATATTTTACATGAAAACTGATGATGTTGAAAAATTAGAGTAACTAATAATTGTTAATCATTTCAAGCTCGTAGTTATTAGTTATAGTTATGTGAATTCAATTTTGTTACTATGACAGTTAGTTCACAAACTGCTTTTAACAAAATTACGAAAGCCATTAAGAATTCCATGTTGTTCATGTTAATTAAAATTGTTCAATATTGCGTGATCTATCCAAAATCACGTAGAAATGAAAAAAAAAAAATAAAATAAAAAAAAACTATTTAAGAGTTTCCAAAAAAAAACTTTTATTTGAAAACTCATTGACAGCTTGGAAAAAAAGTGTTACAAAAAATGTTACCTCAAACCAAGCACCAGTTTGGAAATAATGTGTTTTTTCTCGATTTCCGTGTTTCAGTGCTGTTGTTTTATTCATGAATGAAAAGAAAATGTTTTAAAACACATTGTTTGTTGCGAGTTATTTGATTATTCATTTGATAATAATAACCCAAAAACTGCATACCTCTGAATTTATTTCACAAAAACAGCATACAAATACAAATGCCCCTATTCGTACGGAGAATCAAAATAATTGATTTATCGGCTCTCATAATTTAAAAAATGGTATAACAATAGGGTGGAATTTTATCAAAAAAAATTTTTTTTTACCTGGTATGGGTTAAAATCACTTCTTTGTACCAAAAATCTCGTGTCAAAATTTAAAGTACAGGATTTGCTTTTTTTTTAATCCCACAAAGTACTCATCTTAAATTTTTATTTTTACTTTTCACTTAATACATAATCGTCAACAGTTTCACTTCACTCTAGTTGCATGATAAAAAAAAGAAATTTAAACATTTTGTACATAAAATTCCATAAAAATGTTAGGTATTTTGCAGCATGAAAAAAAAGGTAGTGTAATGAGATAGTTAAAATCTTGTACAAATAATTTATACTTTTTTTTGATACAGGAAATTGTTTATACAATCATAGGTAAGTAAATCTCACAATAAACTTTTCACTTTATTTTATTATGAATAATTTATCAAAAATATACTTTAAATTTTCATCCCACTTGTTCGAAATTTATTAAGCGTATTGAACGTAATAGTTACTTAAAAACTAACTATGTCATGAATACAAAACAATTTGTGCATTCAAAAATAATCTATAAAAATTAATAGCTAAATCATAAATGACTCAAGATAATTATAAATACACAAAAACAGATACAACAGAAAGGAAACTTTGTACACTTTTTAATAAAATTGTTAATGACTATTTCGCATGCGAGTAAAGCCTCACCGAGCTCTGCTCGTAGTTCCATTAGAATAAACGCAATAAAATATTAACTCACTTCAATGCATATACGTGAATTACAATCGTCGACAATTTGTATATAAGATTAGACACCGTTTGTCATCAGAAATCAAACTTGTAACCATTACCGTTTACTTTGACGTGGGCCACCGACGGTGCAGCTGAATACGCGACTCCGAGTAAATTTGCGCTCTGCTGCTCTTGTTGCTGCAGCTGTTGCTGTTGAACCTGTTCTGGTACGTCGGCTGTTGCAGTTTGCTGCTGAGGTGTTAACCTGGATGCGAACAGTTGAGCGAAGTGAGCCTGCTGTTGTTGGGTCGCTCCATCGACAGGTTGTTCTAATCCTAAGGGAACACGTGACGTGGAAAATTATTTNTTCGTAAAGGACAATTTATTCAAAGTTTAATGAAAAAGCTCTATCGAAATAAATATACGCTTAAAATATGGATTTTCTGTCAATATTACAGTCAGTGATGATAAATCGATAACTTTTTTGTAATTTAGCGCGAATCTTTCATAGCTTTTTAATGATAAAATTTTAGAATTCATCTTTTCTAAAAGTATGATCTTCAAGTCTTGAGCTTATATTTCAATATGAAATATTAACGTTTTTCTTGAAAAAAAAAGAAGAAAAAAATGGTTAATGATACTTTGAGGTTTTTACTTTTTCGAAATAACACGGCCTACATTTTTTTCCGAACAATACACATCTTTGCGAGCAGGATATTCATTTGCTGTAATCTAAATTATAATGGTTTCATTTATCACAAAATCATGTAATCTAGAACATGGCAAGTTGATTAATGTGAAGTACGTATTCAATCAGTTATAACTATGATTATAATAACATACTTAAAAAATCATGAGTTTATAACACGATCAAAATATTTTGTTGTGATAATAATTATGTTTCAAATGACATCCATACATTTTTCTAACACTCTTAGCAAAAAAATGTATGTAGTTGAAATAAATTGCACAGACGCAGGAGCCGAAGTATTGATTTTTGTACTTACTCTACTGTGTCTTTCAGTTTTTTTAATTTTTCACTATGTTAAATATATTTTTTGGAAACCTTTACTGTTTTTAGTTTGAATTAAATTCAAAAATTGTGAGAAAAAAATCTTATTCAAAAGTATTACATCCAGCTGTATTCCCTGCAATATCTTATATTTTTACCGTTTTTAAGATTAAAAAAATTTTTTTATCCACAATATTTGGAATAAACATTCATGATACATAAGAGTTTTATATATGCTACAAATACATAACATACGTTTAATATCGATATTGAACAGTTACTTGAAATCTGAATAATCAAAATGAGATTTTTCAATAGCCGTAGAAAAATTTAAATTATCGTCCACTCAGCATTTGTTCGGGCCATTCATGCATGTAGCAAGTCAGAAAGAAAAGAAACGAAACTCGAGTACCACATGACGCCACGATGAAAGAGAAAGTTTAACAACGGCTCGTGACGTGCCGCGACAAGTTGCTTGGGTGAAAATCGAAAACAGAGTCCAATTAGGTATTCTCCTGGGCAATCGCGACACACCAGCGCCTACACATCTCTAACCGTGCGTGAAATGATAAGGGCATCGAAACATGTCTACTCTTAGTGTATATAGCACATAGTGACTTATTGGCGTAATAGACTGGATATGACTTTTTCTTCATCGTCATGTGCAAGCCACTCCCAATCCACAAATTCTTATTATTTTTTTTTTTACAAACTTTTTCCTGCATTTAATAAGGAGCAATCTTATCATTTTAATAGAATAAGATCACTGGTTTTCTCAAATACTTTTTTCCACTTCCTTATATCTATCTACTTTTAATTTTTTTTTTTTTTTCCTTCATTTTCCTAATTTGCTCCTCCAGAAATTATATGCCACTGAAACATTTGATTTCTGAAGTTATAAAGTACTTACAATGACGATCGGTTGTTTCAAAACGAAGTTTAATTCAAGCTAAAAAATTTTAGACCATCATCTATATTGCTTCAAGTTCTCGCTACTAAACTTTATATAAAATTTTGATGCCTACTGGCTGTGCTGAATGATAAATACCATTCCAAAATTAATTTGATGAAAAAATTGTAAAAATTCCAAATTTCTTTTATCGATTGATTAATGTTTAAATTAAAATGATGTAAAAGTCAATTTCTGTTGAAAATGGGCATTAATTATTTGAAAAACTTCTTCCTACGATTGTGAAAATAATTTTAAATATTGATTCAATAATATTTAAGTATACATTGTTTCTTTTCTAACGACTAAACTACCATTAAAAAAAGGTTTTACGTCACAGAACTATAACATGACTGAAAGAAAAATATACAAGTTTGTCTACAGCTACAACGTAGACGTAAGACAGGTAGGTGTTTATTCTACTTTTTTTCTAGAGTACAAAATTTTCCTCGAAGTAGCACTACTAAAATGTGTATTCCGGTAAAATTTTTTTGCTGCGTTTCTTCACATTTAAACGGATTCTTTATTCAACTTGTTTTGCTGTCTATTGGTGTCAGAATGAATAAAATCTTGCTATCTATTGAACCTTTTTTTTTAATGCATTGAAGAAACTGTTTGCTGGTAATATTATTTACTGTGGATGACAATGCAATGTAATATAAACGTATGGCATAATTTTTTTTAAAGATCTTGTAAATTGAAAGTTATAATAGTTTTCGTCATAGAAGCATCATCACCATCGCACGGGGACTGTTTTACTACTGAGGGGTCCCTTGAGGGCCCAGTAAATGTCTGAATGTCACAAAAAAGCCCTGAGGTAGAACAAACATTTTAAATATAGATTAACTCATTTAAATTTCTTCTGCCCTGCATCTATCGTACGTCTTATCTTACTTGTCTGTCTCTACTTAGGTTTTAGACGATGGACTGCTAGGTTGGAACTCTAATACATTGTTAACTGTTTTGTGTGATTGTGAATAAAAATTGTAACTCAAAAGTTTAAAATAAAAAAATACATGAAAAATATTTTAAATCACTCGAGTTGATGCATCTTCGGTACGTCTTACCTTACTAGTCTGTCTCTACTTAGGTTTTAGACGATGGACTGCTAGGTTGGAACTCTAATACATTGTTAACTGTTTTGTGTGATTGTGAATAAAAATTGTAACTCAAAAGTTTAAAATAAAAAATACATGAAATAGTAGTTTTCGTCGGATAAGTGCCGTCGTCTCTGAGGCTACCTTACGTCCCTCAGACCCTGCTTTACAGGTCCCTCGGGCCGCAAAATAACTAACTTGTATTAATGAATTTTAAAATAGAAAATAATTTTGTCATCGTTAATCAAACCCAGGGTCTCTACTGGTGTGCTGTTATAGAAAATTTATTCAGTGACTATAACTTTTTCATTTTCTATTTTTTAGTTGGTCCTTAAAAGTGTATTTTTATAGTTTTCCAATATTTTGTCATAATATTCATCCACATTATAAAAAACCAATCAGTTGGTTTGACTCGTCAATAGCTTAATAACATTTTTTTCACTACACTTTTAAGCACTCCAAATTCCCAGTAAAAAAGGTTGTAAGTGTGGCCAGGCTTAAACTAAGAACCAATAAAAAAACAGTTTGTAAAAATCAAAACTGTAATATAAAAAACAGCACTCACAAGTCAGATTTGGTGCATTTCCCTATGAAAAATGTGGTAAATGTGATGAGAAATTTTTGAAAATAAAATTTATTCTTTATTATTTTAGAACCCCAGAAGGCACTAATCAACTTTGCTGACAACAAAAAAGGACAAGTGCTCTTACGCTGTCAACACGGTACTTACTTTCAAATTTATTTGACTGTTTTTCATGGGACAATACTACGTTTATAAATTTATGACAAACAATTTTTTCAATAGCCATGCACTGTCCGAAATAACACGACTTACCGGCATTTTTTCACGAACTTCCGAATTTACGTGAGTATAAAAAAGAAGATGAGAGCGAAGGCAGCACACAGATCACACTGTATAGTTGTGTAGTAGCACTGACTGTGACGAAAATCGAAGCTTGATTCAAACGGCCAGCCTCGCCGTGGGGCGTTAAATATGAGACGCAGAAAGCCGCGCTTTGGGGGGGAAACACTTTGGGCCTACGTGTTCCGAATGTTGTACATTACTTCTGTTTAGTTCCCATTGATTGAACTTTTTCTTTTTTTTTTTTTTTTTTTTTTCAGCAGGGGATAAATAAATAAATTCAGTGGCACGAGGATGAGGAATTTTTTTTTTTTTTTTTTTTTTTCCTTCCTTTCTCTGGTATTTTCTGTCTCTTTTTGGCACACGCTACTTTCACCATTCCATCATTTATATGCGTGTACATGCGTGCACGAGCCAACGCAAAATTTTGGGAGTGTTGATAATAAAACCGAATAATATTTTTTCCCTGTTTTCATCGCAAGTTACGCTTTTGTTTCGTAACGATTCATTTGGTTTGCCTTTTGTGTACCTGACCGAAACTTCCCAAAACAAATGGCGTTGAATACGAAAGAAAGGCTTGTACCTACAATGCTACTCACGTTGTCGTATTTTCGAGGCTGGTAAATGATTATGAGTTACTTGCTATTTTTAGGGCGTATGTGTGAGTAACTATTAGATTGAGTGTGAAACTTTGCTTTTAATTTACACATTATTTTAAAATATTTAATAGCAAAAGAATTCATGCATCCCCATAAAGATCTGAACTTCTTTTTATTTTTAAAATACTTACACACTAAATTGTAAAATTATCTAATTCGGTCTTTGGCCCGTTAGTTAAATAAATAAATAAAGCATAATTCTTAGCAAAGCGATAAGAAAACCGCTTCTAATCAATCGATACAATGCCCCCTGAAGCTCCATTCTTCTATTTTTTGTTTTAATTGTCCCTCTTAAGTAAAAAATATGATCCCAAAAGTGTAAACGCTTTACGAGATCCCTTGAGTCTGGTAATCCTGAGAAACATGTCTATTAATATGTCCTTAAAAAAATTGAAAACTAAGATTTATTACATTCTACGGTAGGTGAAAAACATTAATACTCAACAAATGAAAGGAAGCTAAGAAGTTGTCAACGATAGACTGTGTATTGTAATGGAACAGACACAGACAAATGTTTCTACTCTAGCTTAGATATGTATTAATAGAAAAATAATAATTTGCACATATCAGGGTGTGCTGAAATTTTTTTTTATCCAAGCTTTCATTTGTGAAGAGAAATCTTATTTTTACGAGTAGAATGGAACAAGTATTGCTGCAATATTTTTTTTGAAAATGATAACCGAAACCTCTGAAGTTACAAGACTTGGCATTGCTGTGGCTCCTTCCATACTTCTGAATATAAATTAAACTCCAAAGTTTTGCTCTTCGATCAGAAGCCTATTGTACTCTCCCGATGAATCGAAACGAGTCCTGTTTAATCAAAATAAACACTTTAAAGGGTACAAAAAAATTTTTTCTTTATAATTTACTCGAATAACTAATAATTTTTTTGCAGTGAATTCAATGATGACAAAAAATGCTGATTCATCGAGTCAACCGAGTATTCATCTTTAGGTTTTGATTTCTACGTTTTGATTGCTCGCATTAAGTTTCCTGTCCGCCGAAAAGTAGCCAAAGTCGGTACTATATATATTTTATTTCTGAAGCAAATTGTTTGCATATATTGAAGCTTTGTAAGCTTAGAAACACGTTGCCAAAAGTATTGGTGGCCTCAAACCAGCATTGCGAAGAAAAAAATTTACTTTACCGAACAGTGGGGCTCAATTTTGACACGTAAAAAAAATCTTTAAACGAAAGCCAACCTTTGTCTTTTTCTCTCGCTCGGCAGTACGTGTCATACCGTAAGTATTTGGATATCGCGTTATCGATTGCGTGAAGGTATGTAATTTTGGTGCATAATTGGGATGGAAATCATCGTGTCTCGTATTCACGTATACAGACACCGTAAGCGAGTGAAAGTAACTTTCGTTTGATTGATTAAATGTGCACGATCGTCTCATACTTTGAACATCTCGCAATTGACCTGTTTTACGCCTACAAATTAATATAGTCGAGTCAATAATAATATTACATTATATTCCAGATTTCACATAAACCTAAGATTTTACATAAATTATTCCGTATTTTGATCAATGAATCGAAACCTCCAACTATCCCTTCTATAATAAAAAAAACTTTTTCGACATCTTTGTTTTTTTTTGCATGCCAAGTAAAGATTAAAATTGTTCCAAAGCTTTCATTGTATTGATTGAATGTATAAAAAATCAGAACTTCATTAATAATTTTTTCGTTCAGCGTCAGAATTGAATGCTAATGGATTTTGTGATTGAACTTTGGTAATCAATTTACTCACAACGAAAGCTATCCGTGAACGTAAAAATAGTGTAGCGAAGGGGAATTTCAGGAATGTAAATTATTTTTCCCTCTTGCTCCATGGTAGTTCTTGAATTTGGATCAACTTAAGTGATCGATTTGCCATTATCAGGAAGTAAGGGATGATCAAGATTCTTTTTTCTTTTTTTTTTTTTAATCTAATTTCTTAGCACTTAATAAATAAGTTGAACTTTTTGCCCAATAATAATTTGTGCTCAATTAATTTAATATCTGTAAAAAATAATGTAACAAGGAAATCTAGAACGTATTCTGTAACAGTTTCCTATAAAACAAGCTCATCAAATTACTATTACAATGACGTTTATCAAATTTTCAAAAAATTTTTAGTCATAATGCTCACAGTGTAATGTAATATATTTTATGGATACTCCCTCTTCGATTTAAAGCTTATTTGTTTTGATGAAATAATAATGTAGAAGTTAGATTATTTTTACTCGAATCTAATTAAAAATCTTATCAATCTGGTAATTGTGTAAGTTCACCTCACATGTGCTGAAAAATATTGTCACATCTTTAAAAATTCTTGTATTTTCTCACGCTTTGGGATTCATTAAACTTAACTAGAAAATAATTTGTAGTCCATTAGGCCATTCCTTGTAAACTTTACTGTGAAAATAGCAAATTTCGTCTGAGATTACATTTTCGTCTTCATAATTAGTTTTACTAATTGGTACTCTGAAGAACACGAAGGGAAAGGAAAAGGGCTTGTGCGTGAAGTGTCATTCAGGAATGCTTCAGTAGAGGAGAGATTACTAATGTTGTTCAACTTAGTCTTTGTAGTTCCCCCAAAGTTTACGGGGGAAATAACCAAGGGTGATTAATGCGCCTTGACGGCCCGCACGTGCAGCCCTGCTGAGTTATAGAGTATCGTAGTAACGTACACAGGCATTTATTTCATTCGTGGATATTTATACCGAAATCCATACGGAACATATGCACACGCTCAGGTTTAATAGGTAAATTAGTCGCAATTAGAACTGATTACTTGTTACAAAGTGCGAATCAAGTGGTGCGGGTTGAGCTCTGTGATATTATATCGCACCTCATCTCTGACATACACGTAACGTACGCACATGCATCTACTCTAATAATTGTTTGTCAATATAAATCTTTGAATAGAAGATAACTACTTGCATTGATATACGTTTCTATTTTTCACATTCATTGTTATACAATACAATTTTTGTTAATTATTTATTTACTTCTGAAAATTACAGTATGCAATGTGCCGTATCAGGTATGTGTTAAGTAACGTTTAGATTTTTATATAAATTGATTGATTAGTAAGTTATAAAACCATTGAAAATCTATAAGTATGAATACTATTTAATGTAAAAATTTTTATAGGTCATACACCATGAGGTTAGATAAAGTACTACTCTACGTAAATCCGTTGGTATAACACTTTAACACAACTTGTTTGAAAAAAGATCATTCTTTTGTTCGGTTTTAAACTTTAGTCGATTCGCTCGGGCGATTTAACACCAACTTTCACGATCGATGGCATCAAAGCGATATCGCTCCAAGTTTCTAATGGATGGTGCGAGTATTTGCTGTCTTTAGGAGCGAATCCTGTGGAAAAACAGCGTGATAGTATTTTGCAGCTGAACGTACGTAAGTATGTTGTATTTAAGGCTGGATGATTTGATTTGCTTGTTCGATCATGTTCTAGAGAATATGACACATGTATAGATGTATCGATGATAGCATCGGAGTATTTCACCTCACTGCAATTGATCTAGCGAAATTTAGTAGTATCAACAATAGGAAAATCCTTACAGTTGTGGTCCTGGCTATATTATTTTCACACCTGGGCTGATTAGTATTGGTAGAAATATGGCAATGGCACAACACTTGTAGCACCGAAATATCAATACGTCATCCCGTACTGAAATAATTGGTACGTAATACGTACGTAATACGTACGTAAATTCGAGAAAATAAATTACTACCTATTATTTATCAGTGGGGAAAAGTCAGATGGACCTCCACCTATAAAGATTATTATTTTTTACCGTTATTGATAAGGTAGCTTGAAAATGAATAGGTGCTGGACCATCTCTCAGATCTACAAAGAAATCTGAATATAAATCGGCATAATAAGTCACTGTCAGAAATCCGTATAGTAATATCGGTTGCTATTGTTAGTTTTGGATGACTTTCAGAAAGTCATGATAACTGTTACAAAGTATCATTTCATACGTTACCATTTTATCGTAATAAATCACTTGAAAAATATTATCTTGAATAAAAGTAATAAAAGATGAGCCATTGTAAACGTAATAGAAAGTGAAGAGTGTGCATCTCTTAATCAAATGATTTTTGCAGATGTGTGTTATAATTATATTAAAGTTTGATGCAAATATAGGGAAAAAAGTATAGCAAATATAAAAATGCCTTTCAATAAATCTTACGTTTTGTTCGATTGACATTAAATTATTAAGTTTATTATTTAGTTAATTAAGAAAATTATTAGCATGGACAAAAATTTTTAATAGAACCTCATCGCGTGAAAACGTCAAATGATATGGTATTATGAATCATTAAAAAATACAATCAAGCTTTGTTAACTTTTTTAAAGTTAAATCCAAGTTGTTTTATTACCAAAGATTTAGTCACACATTAAGATACATTGGACCATGTACATTTGTTTTCCCAACTTTTAGTTTTATAAATCAACGGCTTACACAGTTATATGGAAATATAAATATTTTATACTTTTACAAAACATTTTACAATTGTACATTCGACAGAATTAATGTTAGCCGATTTTTTCCGTGGTATTTCATTAACATATAAGTTATAAGTGTATCGAAGCATATTTTAAATGTAAATATTAAAATGCGAAAATAGTAATGAAGAAATGTAGAAGCACAACAGTAAATTCAAGACGAAGGCAAAGTATCGTTGATTGCGTTAATGAATAATGTCGCTTATGAAATTTTCTTACCGATGCATTGTTTGTTTATAATAACTTATCGTAAAGTATGAAAATTTGATTTTCTAAAATCACGCGTATTAACATTAGCCTTAACATTAATTTCAAAATACTGTCACCTACTGTCCAACAAAATCGTTATTTTGTGTTTTATATTAATAATTTTTTTTTACTATTTTAAATGTTTGATTTGTATTAATCTATCAGTATCAATATTGGTATTTAGATGTATTCACGATCCTCGTTCTTATCATTATTTTTTTCTTATGCAAAAAAAACATAAAACATAATTTTCAGTTTAAAAGGCCATGAAATTAAATTTTATGGTGATAACAAGAAACTCAAATTGTTCTTCTCTTTTTTTTACATATGCAAAAATAAAATTCATATCGATTGTTTATGCAAGCATGTATTTTTGTTTATTTTAAATAACATGTGGCTGATTCAAATAACTCATAGTATAAGAAGTATTTTAATGACATGTAGTTCTTATAGCTTAAACAACTAATTACCATTTCAGGGCAACTACTGTTTTTATACATATAACTTTAAGCATACTGTGTGAACTACTTTAAATGAAATCATAGTAAATAATTTTCTTTTCTTTACTCTCCAATTTTCTAGACAGAGTTGGATTAATTTTCAACCATAATATTAATTTCCACTAAATAAATTTTATTTATGTGCTCATATGCAACATGTTACTCAGCACTCTACGCAGCATCATTATTTATGATTAAACAGTCGTGGTTTTTGAAAAACAACAGCTTTCAGCTTTTAAAATGAGTTTTCTAGATCGAATAATTCATTGTATGAAAATAAATGAATTAAAAATGGAAAATGAACAAAACTGATCAAAGCTTTAAAATTTTTTTTCCAAAAAAAATTTAAACCAAAATAATTTTAATATTTATTGTAATACTCCGTTACTCTCGTAAAAGTTACTTTGGTTTTTCCTTTAAATCAGTACAACCGATTTCAAGACTAGGAATTATTTTTTCAAATAAAATTACGGATTAGGCTAACTAGATCACCACATTTGTTGCTTCTCTGAATAAAATGACTGTTAACTTTACACAACAAATATTGTAAGAAATTTTTATTATCTTGTACCTCGCTTTTGAAGAAAACGGATGAAACAGACTATGGAATTTCCCCTCAAACCAATGTCGCATTATCACAATCGGATTACGACAAAAACTTTTCCTACTTGCAACATCTCTTCCGCTTTTTCTTTTTGGCGCAGGCGTTGCAGCGCTGGGGCCACTCTCACAACACTATATTCTTCCTGACGCAAACTCCATTATCTATATTACCACTAGCAGCGCCGTTGCTCGTTGGAGGTACCGAAGCATCGTTGCTGCCGTGGCTGGGTGAGCCCAGGCCAGCCGAACTCGTGTTCCCTTCATCGGGAGCTTTGTCCATTTGTTCGCGCACCACCCCACCCTCGACAACGATCGCCACGCTTGAGCGATTGCTCAAACAATGGCCAGGAGCTAGGTGGTGATGGACTCCTGTCCTGTGGCATCGAATCAGGTCGCGCCAGTAGATAAGCCATCGATTTTTCTTTGACCTGTTGACAGATTGGAAAACACACGATTATCCCTCCGGGGTATTACTCTCGTATGCGCAAAATTTATCTCCAGCCAATCAACCTTGGCTCATTTGCTTGTCTAAAGTTTTTTCTTCAAGACTTTACCATTTTAAACAAAATAAGAATATTATTTCATCATTTGTTCTGTATATGTGCCGTATAAGTGACATTTGTGATAACACCACTAGGCCAAGTCATTTGTAAACAGTAAGTCAATAGATTAAAAACTATATAAAAAAAATGGTAAGTACCGAAATGAATGTAGTGGTATGTTTGAAAAGTAGTTTTACAAATGAGTAAACCCACAAAAATACTCCAGTTTTGCTCCTCGTCGTTAAATAAAAAAATTAATAAAAATTTTTTTTTGTAGGTATACCCTTAAGATGGAGTTTATTTCGCTCACAATGTCATGTACTGTGGAAAAACGGTGGAAAACTCGACTGACACTCGTTTTCATGATTTTTCCCTCATGGTAAATGGCACTGTGAGCAAAATAAGCCCCATATGGAGGGTGTGCCTAAAAAAATTTTTTTATTTCAAAATGGGGGACGAATTCGGAATGTTATTTTTGTAGATTCACTCATATACATGGAGCTCATCAGGGTACCTTTATTGTTTGATATGTGCTCTTGTCTGCTGTGCAAAATGTATAATTATTCGTACTAACGGCGAGCTTGTTGGGTAATGCCAACAAAAGCAACGCAGGTATGGAGAATAGGATTGCAGCGCAGGGTGGGTAAATCGGAAAATAGGGGTGGAAATCAATGAAGAATTTCAGGAAAATCAAATAACTGGAAATTTGGGAAAATTCTTTGAGTATTGGTGATAAAATATTTTGATGATAACGTGTTGAGTATACGGTTGTGTACTTCTTTGGTGTGCCTCATGTGTATAATTTTTAAATATTCTTTTCCTTACTATTAGTATTAAAATAAGTGGTGTAACTCAATATTGTTAAAAGAAAACTTTCAAGTGTATCAATATATTTGACTATGTCGGTAAAAATAATTTAGTCGCATAGAAACTTGAATAATAAGCTATGTGTGAGTATTTTTGGGAAATTTCCCTTACCAACCTAGATAGGATTTAGTATAAGATGGTATACAAAGAATATCGAGTGTAACGCATGGTTTACCAGGGATTATGTCATGGGGACAAAAACAATGACGCGTGGTGTTTTCCCTTCCCTTGTATAATGCGAGTGGCAGCGTTTGTTTTTGATTGAATCCCCTCTCCACCATATTCCATTTCCAACACAATTTTTTTTTTTTTTTTCCGAGTACTTGTCAACAGCTATTACATCAGAGTTGATTTATTTTCACGGGTCACCTGGCATTAAAACATTTTAGACATTTATCAAAAAAGATGGTTGTTACACGATTGATTGCACCATTATGATTCAATGATGATGACAATCCTATATAATTTATTGTTAAAAGTTTCTTACAAGTACGAGTTTGTGCATCGCTGTATAATATATCCGGCGCTGAACCACACGAGTTTAACTCTAATAATATGGGTATCGCAGTGTGTGGCGTCCCCAAGGACATTGCAGATAAAAAATAAAACAAAAACTATAAGCTGGGGCACTGCAAAAGTTGCTGCTGGAAGCCGTGTAAAATTTTCATTTTTTTCTAATGAACCAACTCGGGTTGGTAGGTGTATTAAATTATCACATGGTCTGTTTTTAAAAGCAGGACATTTGTGTTTCACTGAGCAGGCAGCCTAAAAGTGAAAATTTCCTACTCAAAGTGGGTCTGTGAATCGATTTGTGACTTTGTCGATTTAATATCGATTATAACAATTTCTCTATCGTTTGTGTCATACAGTATGAATAATCATACATGCAATATCAATGGCGTACAACATCGTGAGTTGTAAAGAATATTTTTTCGGCGATAACTAGACAAGTAACTCAATGAACGAACGCAGTATTCTATGAACTCTAGGTCTTGTCATTTTAAATTTTACAGTAGGGAAAATGTCAACACAACCGTGAAAGGACCAATTTCCTGTTGAGATACTTTTATTCAGTGATTACCAAGACGTTAAATTAGAAAATTATATGTTCCTGTCAACTGGCCAAAATTACACGCTACTAGAGCACGACTGTATCCTGTAGCACGCGTCTCTCTTGACCATCAGCCTGTGAAATTTCATTGTACAGCTAGCCCGACTCGCTTGCAATTAACTGTCCCGCATCCCTCTTACGGAATTCGGGGGAAATGGAAGGAAAGTCATAAATAATACGTCAAGGATGTGACCCGTCCTCATACAAACATTGCGCTCATTTACAATAACGAGACCACGACATTCCTACACTTTCTAATACATACATATATATATATATATATATTTCTCATTTGTTCTCAACGATTTTTTGTTATTCATAATCACTATCTCTAATTTCTTCGTTCAACGCTATTTGTATACCAATCATTTGAGACTATTTGTGCACTTGGTCTTATAGGCCTTAACTAAAACAAACAAAATTTAAGTTTATGCTAAAATAGAATTTCATTAGAATAATGGTCCTTCAAATATGTGCTACCACGATTTGTTTTTAGTGCTGCATCCAAAATCCTCATTATTTATACAAGTATAAGCTTTATTAGTTCAAATAAAAACGTAGTACAATTATTTTCGTAGTCATCCTTGTTAGAGGTTGTAAAAAATATAATCCCTTTGTTTTTTGTTACAATTTTTTTTTATACCATTCCCCATTACAAAGCTTCGTTATTTGTATAACCTTGTAGCATATAATCTCTTTACCGTAGCATCTACCAAGCTACCCGATGGTTGTTTTATTTTATTTTTTTTTTTTCTATCTGCATAATTCATCAAACGTGTGGCACAAATATCTGAAACGACAGGAAGCTTTAAGCAGGGCATTGAGAGATCTGTGGCAGCTGGGCTCACAGGTCGTATACTTTAATATCCTTATATGGATTGAAAAACCATCTCCACCAGTGGTGGGGACCTTGCCGAGCGTATTAGGTGCGTCGCTGCAGGGGAATATTCAACTGCCGAGAAAAATTTTTTTTGTAATGTAGTATACTTCCTCAGTGACGGGAGAAATTTAAGAGACTTCTCTCAGCTACGCTACTGGAATCATAATTAATTGTAATAGTATTTAAACTTTTATATGCTCTTGTAAGTATAGTGAATAATATGTGTAACGAAGGGTGACTAAGTGGTTAAGCATTAGTGCTAATGTACCATGCGCACAGGCTATGAGATTAAAAAATCTAATCTAAAGAGCAAAGTTTTTCAAAAAGTAATGTATCGAGTGACCCGAAAATTGTGTAAGGCTAATTAAATTTAAAAAAAAATTATTGTACGACTTCTGATAGAACTGAATAAACTAAGTTTGAAAAAAAGTTTTACTTTGATCACCGGCACGTAACCAAAAAATTAAAACATTGCTATGGTAAGCATCAAATGTAGGGATGAATTAAATGAGGCGGAAAAAAGATGCATAATGTAACCTTTGAATATTGTTTGGATCTTTCAACTTCAGGTTAATCAATACACTACTACAAAAAAATAACAGTTTTAGTTATCCAAAGCTGAAAAGTCGAAGGTTTTTGTCATGAAAGCATGGTCAAGTTACATACCAGTTTGAGTAGACGATGGAATATACGTGAACACAAAATGCTATTGATTCCGAGATTATTCAAAGTTTCTTCCCAGCAATCGACAGAAAGTTTCAGTCCCTGAAGTAAGCTGTACATGAGTGTTAAGTTGTATAAATAAATATGCCGTAAGTCACCTATACGGGCCAAAATTTAGAAAAAAATATTCGTAACAAAAATAATTTTTGATGAAATGGTGAAAAGAGGACATATAAAACTAAAAAAATAGAAATTAACTGTATAAAAATTAATGTAGGATTTATAGTATCATTACACTGATACTATCAGTCAGAAAAAAGCTGCTAAGGGTTTGGATGGATTTTGTATAATTAAATATACTACCTTTACAAGTTGGATTTTGTGTAATTAAATATACTACGGTTTCAAGTTGAGATTCCCTAAAAATTTGCAAAGAGTTATAATTAGTTTTATAAAATAATACCATTGACAAGTAATGCATAAAAGTTACGTTTAAAAACGGAAAAGTTGTTATATTACAATTTTATGAAAGAAAAAGTAAAATCTCATAAAATCCGACTAATGAAAAAAGCTTAAAAATGTCATGCCAAGTCGACTGTTGTAAATCTTGTATCTGTAAAATAATTAACAGACCTTAAATAGGTATACAATTTTCAATCCTTTTTTAAGGTCAATTTTTATAATAACTCTAAAAATTATATCACAAAACCTACAATCATACTTAATTATTTAAGGTACAAGGTAAATAGCCTCCTTCGGTTTTTTCTTGCAATAATATTTTAGCTTTGAAGATTAGACTTGCTGTTTAGTGAATAATTGTTTTTTTTTTTCTTAGCATTTTAAATGATTTTATTTGCTTATTAACAGTAAATCAATGAACAAATAGTAAACAACACTTTTAATTCTGTCAAGTTTAGTGTCTTTGTGCTTACTCTAATAACAGAGTTTAATGTTAAGTGAACGAGCTTCTTTTTCTTTGAATGGTATTTCAATTTCACAAGTTTATCTTAATTGTCTACTGATAGAGTCTGTTTGCTGTTTCTTAGATGGGCTCCATTCCCTGCACTCCGCATGGAGCTGCTATCCCTGGGATCCGTACAACTTTTCTTCTGAATCATTTTTTATTTCTACGAGAATGCAAGTTTTGGAGCTTAATGTACGTATCCGCGCACGTGCGTGTATGTAATATGGAAGTGAAATTAGTATAGAAACTTCAATTGTCATACTTCATGCCCAGATATGGTAAAGTGTATTATTTTCCACTGTTGTGGTTTTGTTTGGGAAGTTTGTTGGATATGAATCTTAAATTCATCTGTTTTGAGAATGGCTTCGAGGTATCACTGCAAATGATTAGTTTGTAACTTTGATGTAACATTTATACGAGTCATACTTACTTTCAGCAAAAACGATAAATCGCTGTAGATGAATGACTTGTAACCACTTCATTTCAATTAAAATTTTTTTTTTTTCTTTATCTAAAAGCTTAAATAGCTATCATGCACTTTTTTGTTTAAATTGAGTTATAAAAAGTAAATCTTAATCAATTTTGTACAAAAATCGTTCTCTTTAGTCTACTTAAAAGGATTTATTTAACGATAAGGTTATCAGGTATTTTAGTATATTGGAAATAGTTATACACAGCTGAAATTAGGTTGTATCATAAATAATTCTTAATTATGAATAAAATTCCTTATGGATAAAAATTTAAAAACTACAGTATACCTACTTGTTTGTTATCTAGCGATTTTCCAAGTTCCATAAAATTTTTAAGATTATTCTACTTGTTAAATTATAACTTAAATAGAAGTTAAGTCTCAGTGGTCCTACAGTGGTCTCACCAGAGCATAAGAGATCTCGACCTATTTTCCCGTCCTCTCCACGCTTATCCTATCCCCTTTAATGCTCTTTAACTTTTTTCCTCCCGCTCTTTAGTAAGCGAGACTACAATCTTTTTTTCTTTCTCTATATCTTTACACTTGTACTTTATTTTCTAGTGTCATGGCCCACCAGTTTTTAATTTGTGTTGTTGACATTTTTCATGCGATTTTATTCGAAATAAGACGTAATTTTTTAGTTTCATACTCCAGCAGACAAGGAATATTGGTATTCAGCGGGCATTTGTAATTTTCTTTTTCTCCCCTTTTCCATCTTATGTCTTACTTGGTAGGTGGTGATCATCATCACCACGATGTCACGCTTTTTTTTGCACATTCTTTTTTTTTTTCATTCCATGTACACAAAATTCTCAACACTATACACTTTTTTTTTATATGGTTTTTGTACTCAAAGGAATTACACTAACCTGTTGATTTTCCACGCAAAATAGATGCAAGGAGTCGTGAAGGCGGGCAAAAAGGCTAGCCAAATGAAGACTAGGTATACCATGTCCAAATGATACATTATGTCGTAAGTTTCCAGAATTCCTGGTCTCACTAATCTAAAAAATATTTGAAGATTTTATTTGTATTAGCTATAACTAATTTAATTAAAAAACGATACGCAATCTTAGTTTGGAAATTTATTCAAGAATTCGTGCATAAAATTTTAATGTTACTAGAAAACTCTGTCCTGATGATATTAATGTTTCATCTCATAGTACGCAGGATGGAAGCAATAATTGTAGCTTTTGCTTCCAAGGAATACATGGTTCTTGTAGTTGAAATTTTTATTAAAAAATAATGATAAATTTGTAAAAATCGAATTAATGTTGTCGATGTACGGTTAGGAAATTAATTAACAAAAAATTCAAAAAAGAAATAATTCAGTTGTTAGAGCTCTCGATCAATGTATTGAGAGTTAAAAAGATCGATAGGCGATGGGAGCAGGGAAGAAAGCAAAGACATTTGAGGATTAACTTAGCTATGTGAAATAAATGCACATGACAAACTAAACAACAGATAAATTTCGTGTCAAGTCTGCAGACTCAGCGTTATTGTAAATCTGAAAAAAAAACCTCGATGCTCGTATAAAAACGTATCATTGGATTGTATCTATAAAAAGAAGCGAAAATGGTATAGAGTAGTGCGTGAAAAATGCCAGTTGCAAGCATCGCGAGCAAAATGGAATGTAACTGGAAAGAGAAAGTATGCACATCGATGAGATTCAGAAGTATGCTGTGTGGTGGTTTAAAAGGTTTTTCTCGAATTTAAAGCGCTGACGTGGGTTTCGAGTATCGCATGGAATACCCAATGGAACCTTAAATATACCAAATTTTTTTTCCACCCCTTCTACTATTTTCTTCTGCATGGATTCACTCACTTATTTATACTTTACGAGAGTCTACGATAATATTTTTGTTTTGCTGCACAAACTCCACTATCGCAGAAAAGAACTTAGCACGATAACTTTTTGTTGATCCTAAATTTTTTTCGTCAAAAAGTCAAGAATCAAAGATAGAAAGACACAAAACAAAAGAAGATGTTTTAAGAAAAAAAAATTAATAGTAATTAAAACCAAAGGCTCACAATTCGTGCAAATGAGCGATGACTGTGAAACAGAGTTTGAAAAATTTTGTTCGCGACTTAATGTAACAGCTTAGATCATGCAGATTTAATAAGTGAAATATAAAAATTAATTATTAACAATTGTAAATTTTGTTCTTCATTCAAAGTCAAATAGCGCACGGAGCGTGCAGGAGGAGGAAATACTACTTGAATGTGTACAATCTATGCATATATTTACCTGAGTAACATTAGGGGTCCGAGACAAACAGCGAAAATGATTATAATGGCGAAGAGGTATCTTTGAGTTCTCGCTTCTTTGAATACACTGTACTCGCCATCGTGAAGATCGTAAGACGTCGATACTTTTGTAAAATCTACTACTCCATTTGCGCTTAAGCTTACGCTCTTTCTTTGAACTGGAACCCTAAATTTGCAAAAATTAAAATATCCATCGATTAAGGTGGTTCAGTACAGACTTCGAAGTCAAAGACGCAACTACAACCTAAGGTGATTTTTATTTCACTGCTACTTTAAATAAAATAGGCAAAATATTAAGAAAATGGTAGTTTTTTGTATCATGAGCGCAAAGTATGACTAACGGCTCCCAAGGATCCGAGTTCTGATCGACGTTTTTCTTAACAAGGGCACAAAGTTTTTATTCGTGAGAAGAAAATAAGTACATATTATGCGTTCTCATCGAAAACTCTTACTGCTATCCTCAAGTGGCTGTGTTAAGGAGATAATTTTAAGTAGTTTTTTCTTGTAATTTCGTTTGGAAACTTTATTTTAAATTTTACGTGTTGATGCATTTTTATTTAATAAACAACTTCGCAAAGTCTCATGGGTTTTCAATAACTTTGGATTAAGTACTGAACCATCTTAAACATTAAACTGATTTTATTATCTCTTATTTTTCTGTTTAAGTATGTCTAGGAGATTCATAAATCAAAGGAAAATGAAATTCCTCCAGTATCTATAGCTACGTCTAAAGATAATCAGTTCGTGTAAAGATAATCAATTTCATATTGATTAATTGCTAGTTTAAATAAATGCCTTACTTTTTGGTACAAATTTATATACTATGTTAATACTATTATGCGCTCACGCATGTCAATTACAGCTACAATTCATCAAAATAAGTAAAATCACGATTATCTCACTAGCTTTATTTTATTTAAAAAATCAACTTTACTCATAAAATTTTGTTTCTAATTAAAAAAAAAAATTTGTGAAGCAATATTAAATCCAAGCATCAATAATAATCGCAGCAGTATTTTAATAGACTGAAAATTAAAAAAATTATTACAAATGATACTCACGTAATGTCATTGCTACTGTTACTTTCTTTGGGAGATGACTTCGTCTCAGACTGTCGAGGATCGTAAGTAACAGATAGAGGTTCTTCTTGATTTTTTAATTCACGAGATGACTTTATGTACAGGTACGTGATCGTAGCTAAAGGTGCTATGTAACTGTTAAATATCATGAAAGTATTGTAGAANAGAAAAAAAAACAAAAGAAAATAAAATAATTTTCATCTTTTGTTGCATACAGCACAAATAAAAGATTATGCAGCAGTAATATGTTGTACTTTTCTTTTGTGTACATAATGTTAGACTTTTGAGTTCAAATACATCGAAGAAAATTCGTTAGTGACTCTATTAATCATGAAAAAGAGTTCTTGAAATAGTCATAATTTATTACTAAGCCATCTTAGTTAACTTCTTAAAAAAAATTATAGCTGTAAATAGGATAAATAAACTATGTTAGCTCGATGTTAAACGAGAGACTAGCCATTATTAAGATAAAGTATGTTAACCACCCATGAAACAATTAACTTTGTAACTTTGATATCTTTTTTGTTTCATAGGGGTTATTTATTATAGTTTTTTTTTACAATCGATCACAAATTAATGTATTTTTCTGTATGTATTTAATTTGTCACATACAACCAATCATTTACGGGGTCCATAAAATGAGTAACAGCGTTACTTTACGTTACAATACAAATGTCCAAAAAACTAGAGTAATATTGACAACAACGATTGTTAATAAAAATTTTTTATAGTATTCCTTTTTTTATTATACAAATGATTATAATGGCGAAGAGGTATCTTTGAGTTATATCACAAAACCTACAATCATACTTAATTATTTAAGGTACAAGGTAAATAGCCTCCTTCGGTTTTTTCTTGCAATAATATTTTAGCTTTGAANTGTATTTAATTTGTCACATACAACCAATCATTTACGGGGTCCATAAAATGAGTAACAGCGTTACTTTACGTTACAATACAAATGTCCAAAAAACTAGAGTAATATTGACAACAACGATTGTTAATAAAAATTTTTTATAGTATTCCTTTTTTTATTATACTGCATTTTCTAGAAGAATAACTTCATTAACGCCAGAAAGCCATAGCTCTACTATGAAATCAGAAATTCACAGTTAAAAGTTTTAACTAAGGGAAACATATCTCATCAACCGTATGCATACCTACAAATTACAATGCTGCAAGCAAAGGAAATGTAATACTCACGCTCCAATGAATAGACTTTTAACGTAGTCGTGTATGTCGTTCTCCAAGTTTGCCATACACAAGCTGGGGTATACCTGATTACTTTTCAGATCATTCCCATTTTCATTAAATTCTTTCTATTAGGAAAAAAAAGAAAGAAACCATAGCTTTAAATATTTTGAATTTGATCTAAATGTAATTTCTCTCTAATACTCTGACTATCTTTATAATAATTTATTATTACATACTTATGAATAAATTGACGAAAAAAAATTTTTTATCTCCATCAATAAGAGTACAAACCGAGTGATGAGATTTTCATGTCATCCTACAATGAGTGGTAATAATGTAAAGTATTTGTTTCTTGTTTCTTAAGGTAGAAATTCATTACACGAAAGCCTAGTATATTGTCACGCGAATGAAGCCTTTATTCGTTAAGTGATTTATCTGAATACATTACACGGTTTATTTGTCAGGTTTTCACGAAAGTCAGTTGCATTAGACTATGAAAATAATTAAAATAAAATAAGTTTACTGTATAGAAATGATCTGGGGTGTGACAATTTGATTTTTTTATCCGTTTAAAGTTGACAACTAGACACAAACTACATTGTAGTAAAGTTAAGGTGAAATAAAATTGTATGCAGTATCATAGTTTTAAGTTTGGAATATACTTACATCACACACGTTTCAAAAATAATTTTTTTAACAATTATACGTTTATTCGTAACAAAAATAATTTTTTTTAAATTTTCAATCAACTCAGAGTGGTATGGAAAACCGATAAAACGTCTGCATCGTGAAATTATTCATGCAATAATTGATGCTGTTTGCATGTTAAACATTTGTTTTTCTTATCTAATCAATTCCTTATTACGTAATATACTCAATGTAAAAAATTTTTTACCTGAAGATCCAAAAAAGTCGGATAAATAGGGTGTGGTAGGGCAATACAAATGGCAAAAAACCACGTTCCCACGGAGCAGATGAAAGCAGGTATTCGTGGTTTTCTTGGATCATCCAAAAACCTGTATCTATCGACGACAATCAGTAGAAACGTCATCATCAATACGTGTATTGAAATGTCCTGAAAAAATGTATTTGAATATTATTAAGTGAGCGAACCCAACACACAAATTAGATTATGATAGTTTAAAAATTTTTTTTATGAGCTGATCGTGTTTTTGAAATGTATTTTTTTTGTAGAGTCTATCGTTTTCAAAACAAATTATAATAATATAATAAAATAAGTGTCTTTTTCTGTATCTGACGAGAGTAATATCAATAATTTTCAACTATGAGATGATATCTTCTCTGTTAACTCCGGGTATTCATGAACAAATTTAAATTCACTTTTGATGGGTCGAAAAAATGAACAATCATCCGCGAAACGCTTGTTTTTCCAGTTAATTGGTGCCGCGCACATTCATCGCTGCGCGAAATCGATCGGGTCTTTAATAATATAGTTTCACTCATTATGTATCATTCGTATTTGACATGCGACGTTTTAATGTACTAATTATTTGATAAATAAATCATGCTTAAATGCTACGAGAAGGTAATTAGTGCTTTGACTGCGAGCTTCAGCTAGTTAAGATATATTTTTAATTTAAATTTAAAGCTTAGAGACGCGTCTCTTTTTCTCCAACCCTTTACCACTTTTCAATATTTCATAATTGGTAGAAAAGTAATCATTTTTCATGCAGTATTCTGATTCTCTTTTTATGCTTGATAAAAGAATTAATCGTTTGATGCTTCCACTAAGAACTGGTTCCGACAGAATTCTTTGCTTTTAGAAAATATGTTTCACTTTGATAGGTACTGATTTTCAGCTACTGATTAAGATTGCAAATACAATCAGCCGTAGTTAGTGGAACAGCTTTCTGCAGAAATATTTAAAAATTAATTCATACTTCAACCTTTGATCAAATTCACAAATTTATCATGCCAATCTCGAATTATTTCCACAGTCATTATGTTTTTGCATTTACTTGTTCACTTTCAAACATTTTATTAGTTAATTTGGATACTAAAAATACGAATTGGTTGAGGTTTTATCTTGCTGTGGACAAAAGCTGTATTACAGAAAAAACCTTGCAAAAGTTATCAATTAATGCTTATGTTGATAAACTTTGAAAAATCTAAATTTTTATGTGTATTTGATTATTGTACGTGCAAATATTGTATCTAAATATTGTATTGAAATATGTTTATTTCCAAACACAGAATTTTAAATACTTTGTTGATTGATCAACAACACTAAAAAGCAACATTAAAGTACATTTAATATTTAGAGATCTGGTTAGGAATAGTTTATAGCTTTATTACCCTACGTGATTCGCATTACACGTGGATTCCTTAAACTGCTCAAACCAATAGGAGCCATTCATTAATTATTGAAGGGTCTCAGGAGAGAGGGATGGTTCGAGAAATCTCCACGTGACCTTTTATTGGAAAGACAGGGTAAAAATGATTCTTATTGCCAGTCGATTTGATCTGGAAGAGCCTTTTCAACACAATCACTCACTCGATACGTCTTTCACACGCCACCATTATAGAGAGGGTAGAATAAAATATACGATTGTGGATAGTGTGGAAGATTCGTTGGCTTTCTACCAATTAATTTTACCATTTTTGGGACGGACGGGGAGAGATGTCGTCTCCTGCAACCAACGAAATACATGTTGGTAGAGTGAGGCGACGAGATTGACGATATGTGCACATAAATACGTAAAAACAAATTCTATGAGTTAAGAATAATTGAATAGTTTACTGCCTTTGGAAATATTTAGGAAGAAAGCCCAGTTACAAGAGCGTGCATCTTGAAATCCATTGTGAAACAATTGAAATGCATCCTTTTTGTAATAATATCTTTATCAGTTCTTGTAAAAATACGACTTTGTGTGATGCGTAGTTTATAGGCGTGTTTTGCAATGTAAAGTAATGGACATGTAAAAGCAAAGCTTTGTGAGAAGCAACTACAAGATATATTTTTTACTCCTGATTTAAAATTACATTAATAAATTTTCATCATAAAATTTTTAATTATTTTTATAATACTGTTTTGAAAATTTTTCGATCATTTTTACACTTTTCGACACTTATAAATAAACTCTTCTCGTATACCAACTTTATCACACGATTAATAAGAAATAAAGTAATCGTATTTCAAAGTAATATAAGTTTTGTGAGCTTGAAATCGGTATGATTAAATTACGATTTAAAATCCTTCAACTAAAAATAAATCCATACCATTTTTGGCTCACCATGCAATGCGAACAAATTGCGTACACACTTCTTTTCACAATATACGAGTGCTAGTTTGCATATAAATTACCACCGCTCGACGTCCTATTCTATTTTTTCACGAGTGATGCAATTCATTTTCATATACGTATGTTAAATTGCTACTATTTTAAAATCTTTATGTTTACATAATACTGAAGAATACATTTTTTTTTAATCGAAAAATCATAACATAAGAGAACTGGCATCCAAGCATGAATAAAAAAGTTGACAATTGGTCTTACAAGTCATTGAGATTTTTTAGATCCAGCCGCAGTAAATGAAGTACTATTGAACTTTTCATCGAGCAATCTTCTGTACATGTACGTTAAAGAGATAAAAGCGTGAACAAACTATTGATATCGCAATACCTCGTTAGACTGTATCACCGGAATATGAAGAGGTATTTTGCGCGCGTGTATTGATGCGTCAAATCTGCGAAGTCGCGTGGTCTAAAGAAAAATCATTTACTGCACACGCATTGTTGTGTGTCGAATATTTTGGTTCGAGTTTCTCGGTCAGTGGAGAAACATTTCGTTCAGCGCTCGCGAACCAAGCGGATTACGGCTTCGGCACAGATTTGTGCACATTTTTTACTGAAACGGCACAAGTACATATAGAAAATATATATGTTATTCTAGGACTCGGTAGCCGCCGATGACTTGCCCCGAAATATAGGTATACAGTGACGTGATAGCTTTAGCTACCACGTCACACTTTCCAGTTCTACATTTTCTGGATTTGTTTGGAATTTGGTGTGAATAACGTAAACGTTAAAAGTCGCACTCTCGAATGTCTATTTTGTTCCCCATATACTCAAAATTTTCAATCGTAGTGTAAAAAATATAATAAACCTGTACATGAAAAATTTACAGAACTGCATATGGTTTGTCATTTTTTTACAAAAAGCCACACGTAATTGTATCATTTCAGCAAGTTTTTTTTTTCAAATTCCAGAGCTTTTTAATGTTTTCAAAGCACGCACGTAATTGTATTATTCCATAAAGTTTTTTTTTTATAATGTAACGAGTATACAAAGGTAGAAAAAAGATACGTCAATAATCATATTATTTAACTTACGCACTATTTTTTCAACAAAACCTATGAGCGTCTGAGTATTGATCTTTCGAGGATGCAAAAGAAAAATTTTTTAAGTGATGTGAGAGAGTGCTCGACGCACAGATCTGGGCTTTATTCCAAATTTTTTCTGCTCCTACTTATAGGCACGATTATCGATGAAAAGTTTCACCAGGAAACATTGGTTTCGGGACCAAAACTGATTGTAGTCATTAATTTTTAGAACCGTCCACTTCACGTGGTACTGTGCTATTTCCATATTTTACATATCAGAGATTTTTACTTATTTCCTTTACTTTACTCAACAACAAAACTTTCCTGAAATTTTCAATTACCAAAAGGAATGGGATAAAAGTAAAAATGTGCTTGCTTAAAAATATTGAAAGAATACCAAGTAAGGTATGCAAAAATAATGTTTCGTTAATCAATTTAGCAACATAATTTATCTATTTCTAAAATAGTGTTTTTGTGATATAGAAATAAGTTAACAACTACGTGGTTTTTAAAATTCAAAAGTGAATCAAACCTACGTAATAAATATTAGTTAATAATTATTTATAAAAAAATTCAGTATGAAGCAAAAAACAAAAATTTTGAGCTATAGCTCTATTGGTTTTTTATTTCCCAAACACATTTGTTGGTTACGGCTGCTTTACAGAAATGTCTTGAATTTTTACGAAAAAAATAAATAGTTTAATTAGACTTAAATTGACTGTTTGGGATATGAAAAAAAATATTGATTCTCAAATGGCAGTTGTCTGAGTAAATAACGTTCTGCTTGTATTAACTTTGTGTATACGTAATCAAGTTTCCCGACCAACTTTAATTATATTAACCTAACGAGGCTCAAAATTAGTAGATAATTTTATATTTATTCAGATTGCAAAAATAACGTAAAATAATTTAAACATTGGGCCATGACAGTAACAAAACATCAGATTAAATATAAATATTGTACATCTTAGTATTTTTTAGCATGTGACACTTTTCTCCACAACGTTATCCTAATATTTTAAACGATAAAAGTCGTTTTTAATTAGTCCAAAAGGTATTCAATCATATTTAACATTTTTATTTGATATTTGAGAAAAGAACGTTGAATACACAAGTTGTAATTAATATACAAATACACAACTTTTTTGTATTGTTCATTTTATTTCACAATTTTATACCAGCGCTCTTAACAACAGGAATCACTTTAAATGTAAAAAAAAAAATCCTAATAACGTAACTTTTGTTCTGACAAAAAATGTTTCGGTCGTGTCTCACAGTAAAAGCATAGTATTTTTTAAAAATTGAGCTACTTGTTTTGAGTCTCTCGATAGCTTGGGTATGTCATAAACATCAGCAGATGTTGCAGCTGTGGTAATTTTATAGAAAACTTTCTGATATCGTAAGCGAGCTCTAAATAGTTGGATAACTTCTGAAAGTCCAGAACTGAGCGGGAAACAAATTTTCCGAACAGGGTATAAGAACAAGGGTTCGAAGTTTGCTTGGCTCAACAAAAGTTGTTTGAACTTACAGAAATTGTGCACTCCGTCCGTGGATCAAAGTTAGATTTTATTGAATGTCATTCTATAAAACGTACAAAATGCTCCGTTTTCTATTGAAATTATTCAAGGGTTATGACTCACGAGACTTGATAGTGCCATTCAAACTGGATTTTATTTTATTATACAGATCCTTTCGTGTGTTTTTTACTCAATGATTTAGTGATGTATAAAAATTAATATCAAATAGTTTTTCTTGCAAGTATATGATCCCCTACGGTTTTAAATAACAAATAATTTTCTGGAAGGGTTCATGCATGTGTTTCTTTTTGTTTCATGGTACCTTTTACTCTCAAAACTAACTTTTAGTGAACTCGATGGACAATTGAGTTCTAAACAATACAAATCATGTTTATTTGTGTATAAAACTAAAAACTTTTTTCTTGCTAATGGTTCTGGTGCTTTAATATCATTAGGAGCAGCTAAGGGTAAGTATTGGTTCTATGAAAGCCGAAGTTTGTAATTGGTCATCTCATTAAACTTGAACTAAAGCTTGTCAAGGGGTGGGCAGTAAATTTAATATCAAAACACCGAAATTTCTTACTTTAAGGTGTTTCCTATGGGAAATTAGATTCCACTACATTCTATTGTAATAAATTTACACGTAAGGTAACAGAAATGTGAAAAAAAAACGTAAATAACTATTTCCTATGGTGCAGGGTCTCCGCACGTGGCGAGAAGCCGATCCAACAAACTGCTTCTCAACTTTCTTCTGTTGCACGAAAAGACTCCAAGTTTGATACGCGTACTCTTGAAACGTGAAGGGGAAACGCAAACAAGAAAATTTTTTCAATTGATTTTTTTTTTTTTCAAGTTCTTCATATACTTTTGTTGTCTGAAGAGATTGAAAATTGCTTTTTCTGACCGAACATACATTATTTCTAATTTTAGACATATTTTATAGCAAACTAGAGCACTTGGGGAATATCCTTGAACTTTTTTTCAAGTGGTATTTCAGTTAAATCTTATTCAAATTTTTCATGATAGTTGATGTAGTGACCATATGAACAACCTCAAATACAATTTCACAGTAACTTCTGTATTAAATAGCCACATTCGTAAACACTCATGTTAAAAGTACTTAACAGTTAAACAGTTTCTTTAGTAACGTACATTAGTTGTGTGGACAACCCCACGTGCGCCCCACCAGCAAAATAAATCGAAAATAATGAACAAACCTGTAGCATCGGCAGAAAGTAGCACATGAATTTTCCAAATATCCAATTGTACAGCAGCAAGTTGATGACGGTGATGGGCAGAGGGACGGCGACGTGGAGCACATTGGCCAAGGCGGCGTTCACGAGAAAGCCGCAGGTCGATTTGTCAGAGTGGCCGTACCTGAACACGTGGTACACCATGCTGATATTGGCGACCAGACTGAAGACGATGAGCACCGCGTAGACGCCGATCACATAGGGCCAACTGCTGTCGAAGGAAGGTTTCAAGTGTGGCCTTGTGAAATCGACGGTGTCGTTGCGAAAGCCGTTCAGATACTCGACTATCGTGTGGTAATAAAGATCGGCGTTTGTCGTGTTTTGCTGTGACATCTTCGGGATCAGAACGGAGCGCGGGAAAGACGATACGAACGGAGAGAAACCGGAGAGCTGTCCCCCGTACTATTCTGTAGCGTCAACAGGAGAGTGCTGGATATATAGTGCGAGGCGGGAAGCGAGAGACGGCCGGTCGTATGTGCGCCTCGCCTCTAACTGGGAAATACGACCAAAGTTGTTCCATTGTCTTAGTGGCAATAAAAACAGAGCGCCCCGCTGATTTTTTGTTGCTGCTTTCAGTTGGGCTCAGCTGCAACTGAAACAATAGTGCTTTTATTGTTTATTTGTTAGTCAGGCAGGTGGTTGTTGGTCTTGGGGTAGCATGTACGCGTGTTAGCTGCTCTATGATGATCCGACGTGTACTGAGACTTTGTTTTTTTGTGTACGGCTTTGAAACTGATTTTATTTTCCTCAAAAATCTTGGGTGGTAAATGGGAAAATCGCAGTCATCCTGAATATAGTTGACATAAAACTCTTTTTTGTATTTTTCAAACAGATGGGAGATTTAAAAAAATGTTTTTTTTTCTGTATATTGAAAATGGAGAGCTACATCTATTGAAAAATGGTCGAGTACTGAAAACGTATAAAATAGAGTGCCTTAAAACTGCTTCCAAACGAGAATTTTTTGAGACTAAAAACAATGTTAGGTAAAAAAAAATGGTTACAGGCGTTTACAGGCGTTCAATAGCTATGTCTCGTGGATGTTGATGAAAAAGCTTGAAAAGGTAACTCGTTTCGCATGTAACTTCTCATCCGAGAATTTTTTTTTCGACTCAACGTTAGAGAGCTTTTTACATATTTCATTTAACGAGCGTCCATTTTTTCCACTAGCGTCCAACTAGACCCTGTACTTCGGAAAGTGAATTAAAAATGAACCAACGCTTCTTGTACAAAAAAATTAGTCGCAAGAAAGGCATGTCACCAATTGTTTTTATAATAATTTTTCGATCAACTATATTGAATGACAAAAAATATAAATATAGACCCAAAAGCTTATCCTAAACTTAATTTTAATTTATATCAATTTATTTTATTTTAATATAATTTATTTTGATTTAATTTATGTGAATAAAATTTATTTTACTCCAATTTATTTCTAAACTAACTTCGTCACTGATAATTTTTCATGTAATTATTTTTGTACTATTTTGATAAAGGTATACGGATACAATCAATGGTATTGCACAGTCTAGCTCATTGAATATCAATGTCACAGCTAATTTCAACATGTATGTATACAATCGGTACGCTGCAAACTATCCGTCTGACCGAACGTTGACTCACACTACTTATTTTCTTCACTTTGTCTCTTTTTAGCTCCCGCCGAGTTTGTTTGTACTACCGAGTCGTTTGTTAAGTGGATTCCCTTGGAGTGACATGCGTCGCTTCCTTTTCTCTGCCCGTTTTTCTGAACTTGTTTCTTTTTTTTACGGCACCTTTTATTTTCTGTGTCATTTGTTATGTTCACACAGTCAGATTAAATGACGAATTCATCATATACCACACCTATCGCTGGTTTTTTTCGTGACAAAGGAATCTTTTATAGTTTGATCTGAAGAACTTAACTAAATGACTAAATATTTATTACATTAAAATGTAGAGTGTTTAAAGCATGGCACTGGATACATTTATTAAATACCTTCAAGTTTAAATAGACAAAATTTCTAAGTTTATTTNATCATAAAATTAATTAGAAATAGAAACTTATGTAATTCTAAAGAGAGTTAAAACAAACACGAAACCTTATTATTTGTAAATTAAGATGTTGAATAAAACTAATCGTCGTCTTACACCGAGTACAATATTGTTTGACTAAGATGTATCTCACACGTCTTGTTAGAACCTTGAACTTCATAGGAGAACTTCTTTTATATTACGTCAAAAACCAACTGCTTGACAGTAATTTACGTAGAATTACAATTTATTCACAAATGTTACAAAACTGAATTATCTATCAAGGAACTATGTTGATCTGCAATTGACGTTTGAAAAATTTTCAGATTTACTTGGTCATCAACAAAATAAATGAAAAAAAATCTACGAGTCTCTTAATCGTAAGTAAATGTGGTTGAATACCGAAGGTATATATTTTTTTTTTTTAATTGGCTTGAATGATAGCAGCAATTTCTCAAATCGAGTGATTGCTCGATCTACTTTACAAATTAATTAATTATTAAAACTGGATAGTCTATTTTCAAGGTGTATATCGTTATAATTTTTAATTTAAGGAAAAAATATCTTGAGAACTTAGTCTGCAAAAATTTATTTATTTGTTTTTCTGTAGAAACAATACCTTATTTAATGAAATGATTAATAAATTATCAATAAATAAACTATTATTTCTGCGGTGCTATAACGATACAAAAAAATGTTTTATCAATGGATGAATACAATTGGTGAAAAGTTTAGTTTCTCTAAGTATTCTCTCAGAAATAGGAAAAATATAGTAATTCAACTAAATACCAGTCGATTAACTATCAACTACTTACTGTTATAAATACTGTTTGTTTTGAATCTTAAGTCCAAAATCACTGTTGATAAATCGTTAATGAATTACAAGTAATAATTTATATCAGTATATGATTCTACGTTCTGTTCTTTCTCTTTATCTATTTTATGGAACAACGAAACAGAAAACCAAAATCATAAAATTAATTAGAAATAGAAACTTATGTAATTCTAAAGAGAGTTAAAACAAACACGAAACCTTATTATTTGTAAATTAAGATGTTGAATAAAACTAATCGTCGTCTTACACCGAGTACAATATTGTTTGACTAAGATGTATCTCACACGTCTTGTTAGAACCTTGAACTTCATACATGGACTCTTGAGTGATGAGAAGAAATGTTAAAATAATAAAAATTAATTTTCTTAAAATATAGACATTGGATAATAAAACCGTAACTCTCTACACTACACTCTCATATTAAAACATCTCTAAAATTTCTGACACAATTTTACCAACAATTTACGGGATGCTCCGGTACGTAAATAAAAATGAATTGATACGTTTTTTGAGATAATTATATCGTTTTGTCACTAACTAAACGTACTCAAGATACATAATCAGGTATAAACTATAAATATACAGAATGACAAACCTGTTGGATTAAATTTTACTAGTTTCATAAAAGTGCACTCAAGTAGATAATAAAACAAATAAACTTCCGGAAATTAATTAATTTTCTTGTAAACTGTCTTGATCAGTAAAAAATATCAACAGTTCCTCCTTCCCGATAATCAATGTAATAGCACAAATATATGTAATAAGCTAATCACATAGTATGGACAACTATGATTACCGACATCGTACGAACAGTGCTCGTAGGGTAGCGGACAACCGGTGACTGATAGCATCGTGCGTTTGCCGCTTGGACCAGAGCGCGTATAAACCCCTTTTGGAAGCTGTGTTTTCTGCGCAAGTCGTGCTTTTACTGCTCAACATCTGCTTACTCATAGAGTGCTCCGCCTAGTGATGGACATTTTTTGGAGCTTTTCGTGTCTTCGAAGCATTTGATCTAAGTGATTTTAATTACTTGCATATTTATATTAAAAATTTGATGAGGGAAAACTTAATGTACACGTTCGCAGTGGATAGGTGTGTGTAAACTTTTGTATTATTTTATCATAACGTGATTGAGAAATATCGGCGATTTTCTTGTTCTTCAATCCACTTCATTGTACTTTTACATATTATTATTGTATGAAAACTAATTAATTAACGAGTTAATTAGTACTTAGAGAAAATTTTTCTATTGACCTACTTGTGTTAAATAATAGAAGTATTATCTAATTTGAAAATAAGACAATTATTTTCTCTAAACTAAATGGTACAAATATTTAAAAAATTTACTACTACTAATATTAAAGAAAAAAATTAAATTAAATTCTAACATAAACGTATACCTTAGTTACTTAACAAATTTTTTGAAAAGTAAAAAGTTTCTTAAAATTAAACTATATCATGTGTATTTTTTGGCTTTTCCGTACAATTGTATTTTATTTATGACATAACACTCAACAGGTGTAATCAATTTTTAACACAAAAAAGGCAAAAAAAAAAAAAAAGAATTGACTAGAATACAAAAAGGAAACAACTTAATGTTTTGAGTACCATATGAAGAAGTCCAAATAACTTAAATTTTGAAAAAGAAGAATGAACTAAGAGATGAAATGTAATACAAAATTTTATAAGTATTTTGTTAAAACGTATCATGTGTCTGGTATATTACTTTTTATTTACTTGATCTGTATTTACCATCAAAGTTACTCTATATTTTCAGGTATGCAATTGGGAGTTTCCGAATTCCCTCCTTTCACTTTCTGGAATCCGTACCAATATAAATTTTCATTCAACCCTAAAATTTCTTAAAACTCGTAAATAATATTAAAAAATTCTAATACCCAAAAATTATAAAAAAAACTCTTTCCTAACGTACTTGTATTAAAAGAATAGTTAACAATTTTTAACAACAAAAATTGTATATCAATGAAATGGATTACGTTAAAAATTTTACATATATTTTAAGTAAGCTTAATGCAAAACTATTTTTCATTTTAAAATAAAATATTAAATCTCTAGATACTGT
>NW_019379511.1:1887179-1903929 GCF_000648655.2 Copidosoma floridanum | reverse complement strand
AATTTAATTAAAAATTTATCTTTACATTTTTTCACCAAAAGTATTTAAAACTAATAATGATAATAATTTTATTTTATTTATTCCATCGATTACAAGCAAATTTTTTCTATTTCGTAGTACATATATTCTTATCTTGCTAAAAAAAAATTCTGAGTAACGTACTCAAGCTAAACATTATAATTTACCGTTGTTTATATTTTGCATCTTACTTTTCGTCTTAACCATGGTTAGTTTTTACTCTCCATTTTAAGATAAAATGATGACTAAATTAACCAATTGTGAATAAGTTGGGATTCATTTTTACAAAGAGCTGCTGGAATGCGAATAAACGTTTTTACTTATACTCTTTTCTATTTTTCTACATCGAAAGAAGGAAAGCTTTGAGATTAATTTATATTGTTAAAGAGAAAATATCCCAATATAAAATGTAACTTACATAATCAGACAGGATAAAAAGCATTTGAACAACTTATAAAATCTAAATAAAAAAAAGTATGAAGTGATATGAAAGTATATTTTTCAAGGTTTTAAGATATGTTCCAACATTATTTTACTAAAAATTAATTAGGAATACCAATAAAGTATAATGTAACAAAAAAAATGTTTGGATTTAGAACCTTTAAAAAAAATAATTCGTACATAAAATCGCATGGAATCAAAAACCAGATACATAAAAGAAGCTACGAACGAGAATAAGTAAAAAGGGCATGGAAAAACATTCGAAAAGGAATTTTGATTGACCCGTTACAGCCAGTGAAGCAACGGTTGGCTTTGACGGCGAATGCGTCTCCATCAGGACTCAAATATTAATTTTTTTTACGACCACAAAGCTGGTTCCAGCCTGTCGAATCACTGGCTCTGCCCATCTATTTGCATGCCTCTCACTCCCCTTTCTTCCCTACCTAGCCCCTTTCTGGATGCAAGTTTCACATCAGATATGAGCGGATTTTGTACAACTGGTACAGCTCGAGCCACTCCCGTTCCGTATGCATGTGCTCTTATCAATTCACGTCAGCATGAAATTTTTAGCGCAGCTGTGTATACTGTACGTAGGAATTCTAGAGAAAAAAAAAACTTAGGAAAACACTCGTCCGATTTAGGATACAAATTTAAATGGAACTTTGGTGCCAAAAGTCCCAACGAGAAATAACTCTTAGTAGAAAAGTCAAGCGCTTTTTGTTCTAAAATTATGGCAAAGAATCGAAATACCTTCTAATTTCCAATTGTTTCAACAAAATTATAGAAAGAGTTAACAATTCATTAAAACGTACACACATTTCAAATAAATAACATTATTCAATAAACGTATTATAATTTGTTTAAAACCATTTGATATTGAGTTTATGTCTCTTACTTCGACAAGTACCAAAGAGTATAAATAAATGATGACTACATTTATCTCTAATGCACACAGTGTCTTTGTATACCGAAACTGTTCGAGGACTATGAGATTGCAAGGATATTGAAAAAAACTCTAAAACAATTTCTTTTCAATGTTGGTCAATTGGTAATTATATTTTCCTTTTGTCCCTTGATTTTCATTTTTTCGATTGTAAACTTTGATATGTGCTTAGCCTGTAAAAAAACATCATAGAAATTTGAAGAAAATGTGGGCCGTGAAAAACTTATGAAGGTATTAGTGGTATAATTACAAAAAAAAGAAAACACTTTCTTATTTTGCGTACGATATTTAATGATAGAAATATTGTACAAAGCTATAATAAAATACATAATAAAGGTTGATACATAGAACGTCTGACATGAATATAAAACTACGAGACTAAATCTAGTTTAATTCTAAAAACACACGTGTTTAAAAAGGTTAAAAAAATTATTTTTCCAACAGTGCCACAATTTTTTTTCCAAAAAATTAAACTATTGATGAAAGATAGTTAATGGGAGTATAAACGCTAGGCATTACCAATAAAATATATTATAATTTAGTTGAAAATTAAGTAAGCTAGTAATGTAGCAATATACTGTCGTCCCTTTCAAGAGTCGTGGTACATTCGGATAAGGCACATTGGGTAACGTAATATCATAGTATACTGAGGACATGTTTATAGAGCTTTCATAAAAGTCCATTTTCTGTAAGCTATTGTTGAGTTAAATTTTCTGATCACCTCTTCTGAGAGTACCAAAAAAATATTTTGTAATAATTTCTTGATTGGTTCAAGTATTTATTAGAATTGCAACAGTAATACTATTACAATATTCTTATAGATAATGGCCTCAGAGAGCTAAATTTGATATAATTAAATTTTTATATAGTGTTTATTGGTGTACAAGTAAAAAGTAAAAGTAAAAATATTTTCTAAAGATCAAACTCTCTAGTTCAGGAGAATGTGTACAGTGATGGGAAGCTTATAAGTTTTTGAACTTTTGAGAAATACGTATGTGTATACTTTTGTATGGAATTGACAAAAATCATGCAAAATATTTCTAATGAATCATCTATGACATCTTACTTTGAACAAAACCTGAAAGGCCATCGTGAGCATTACTATAGTCTGTACCATCAAGGTCAGAGTAATTCACGAAGCAATTAAAATCACAAACAATTGAACTACATATTCTAAACAGGAGTTGTAAATCTTAGTGTGTTGGTTTGTTCTACGTCGTTTCTCCTCGTCACCAAGAAAATCCATATTTCAAGTGTTGAATAATGAACATCGCGCGTAACATTTGTTGAGTCACATCTATTGATTTGAATTATAAATTACACTCTCTGTTAACTTTCAGGGAACTTCATTTGACATTCGAATTCAAGTGGTCAAAGTAAAAAAAAAATTTTTTTGGAGGCATTAAAATACTTGGATTTATTAGGTTCTCTGGACTCTTGTTATTGGCAAAAACTACTGCCGTACAGAATTTAGAAAGGTCATGTAAGAAAACGCTGATTTCATGATCTAAAAAACAAATATTTATATTTGCAATAACTTATAACAACATAATTCTCATTTTGCAAATAAATAGAACATGTGTACTTACCAGAGCGAAAGTCTCGTAGTTTAAAGTGCAAAACGTCCCTGCCGTAAACATACAAGGTTGTATGCATCTATACCTTATAATTATAAGCAAAATTTTTGATTCCTTTGACAATCGATACCATTCGCCCATATACCTACGGAAGTAAATACTTTGGTAAATCATCATAACAAGTTGTGAGCACACGATCTTCAAATACAAATACAAAATACTTACGTTGATAAAAACAAATCTTCGCTTTCATTTACTAATAACTGTCCAGGCCAATTTAGTACAAATAAAGCCCCTGCTACTGCAACCAAAAACGTACTTTGTCTGGCTAACTCATAAAAGTTGGCTGTTTCAAGTATCTGCAATATTGAGTTTTTTATTTCGTTCATGTTATTTGATAAGAAGGTATGAAATTGTTCATAAAAAGCAGACTTACAGCGACTGGTATAATGCTAAGAAATATTAACATTCCCAGAATACCAAAGCCAAACAAAATGTTGAAGGACTCTTTAGTTGTGGTTACGATTCTGATTATTTTATCGAACAAATATAAAAAAAGTGAGTTTTATTTTTTTAGACAAACTTGAATACGTAATAGTGATGAGTTAAGAGATCATCAAATACACTTTAACATTTCATTATGGGTATAGCAGGTGACAAACTCAACAGCAGAAACAAATTGTCTAAATTAAAAACCTACAATAATCGAAGTTTTTCTGAACGAGATATTTTAAATCTTGCTGCCTTTTTGTTTTAATTATTTTGGTGGTAAATTTTTTTTTTTTTTTAAGGCATTTGGTTGAGTTGCTGATGCTAGATGGATCTAGTTTATATAGTACTTATTATGCTGTTTGGATACAATTTTTTAACCCACAGAAATTATTATGATACTTTAACTTGTATACATGCATATTTACTTTAAACAATCTTGATGTAATTTTACAGCAGAAATAATCATGTCATAGGATTCTTCTTTTTTCTCTGCAAGTTCCGTTGTTGCCAATCGTAAACGGTACCTACAATGATTTTCCGTCATATTTTTTTATGATTGGAACGCTGGTATTGTACAAAGTTATTAATTAAATTTTTATATTCACGTATGTCTTACTTAATAATGTTGAATATTCCAAAAATCTGATATACGAAAATTAAAAAACCGAAGACAATACATATTGTGATATAATCAGCAACAATCATGAGTACCAAACACGCAAAGTAGTGCATGAAATAATTTTCGTTTGGATCAGTAATGACATTGACTCTTAAAAACGCAATTCTTGGTCGAGGCTCATTTAATGGTGCAATCATGTCTANACTAATAATGATAATAATTTTATTTTATTTATTCCATCGATTACAAGCAAATTTTTTCTATTTCGTAGTACATATATTCTTATCTTGCTAAAAAAAAATTCTGAGTAACGTACTCAAGCTAAACATTATAATTTACCGTTGTTTATATTTTGCATCTTACTTTTCGTCTTAACCATGGTTAGTTTTTACTCTCCATTTTAAGATAAAATGATGACTAAATTAACCAATTGTGAATAAGTTGGGATTCATTTTTACAAAGAGCTGCTGGAATGCGAATAAACGTTTTTACTTATACTCTTTTCTATTTTTCTACATCGAAAGAAGGAAAGCTTTGAGATTAATTTATATTGTTAAAGAGAAAATATCCCAATATAAAATGTAACTTACATAATCAGACAGGATAAATAGCATTTGAACAACTTATAAAATCTAAATAAAAAAAAGTATGAAGTGATATGAAAGTATATTTTTCAAGGTTTTAAGATATGTTCCAACATTATTTTACTAAAAATTAATTAGGAATACCAATAAAGTATAATGTAACAAAAAAAATGTTTGGATTTAGAACCTTTAAAAAAAATAATTCGTACATAAAATCGCATGGAATCAAAAACCAGATACATAAAAGAAGCTACGAACGAGAATAAGTAAAAAGGGCATGGAAAAACATTCGAAAAGGAATTTTGATTGACCCGTTACAGCCAGTGAAGCAACGGTTGGCTTTGACGGCGAATGCGTCTCCATCAGGACTCAAATATTAATTTTTTTTACGACCACAAAGCTGGTTCCAGCCTGTCGAATCACTGGCTCTGCCCATCTATTTGCATGCCTCTCACTCCCCTTTCTTCCCTACCTAGCCCCTTTCTGGATGCAAGTTTCACATCAGATATGAGCGGATTTTGTACAACTGGTACAGCTCGAGCCACTCCCGTTCCGTATGCATGTGCTCTTATCAATTCACGTCAGCATGAAATTTTTAGCGCAGCTGTGTATACTGTACGTAGGAATTCTAGAGAAAAAAAAAACTTAGGAAAACACTCGTCCGATTTAGGATACAAATTTAAATGGAACTTTGGTGCCAAAAGTCCCAACGAGAAATAACTCTTAGTAGAAAAGTCAAGCGCTTTTTGTTCTAAAATTATGGCAAAGAATCGAAATAACTTCTAATTTCCAATTGTTTCAACAAAATTATAGAAAGAGTTAACAATTCATTAAAACGTACACACATTTCAAATAAATAACATTATTTAATAAACGTATTATAATTTGTTCGAAACAATTTGACATTGAGAAAACAATGTCTCTTACTTCGACAAGTACCAAAGAGTATATGACTTTCGATTGTAAACTTTGATATGTGCTTAGCCTGTAAAAAAACATCGTAGAAATTTGAAGAGAATGTGGGCCGTGAAAAACTTATGAAGGTATTAGTGGTATAATTACAAAAAAAAGAAAACACTTTCTTATTTTGCGTACGATATTTAATGATAGAAATATTGTATAAAGCTATAATAAAATACATAATAAAGGTTGATACATAGAACGTCTGACATGAACATATAACTACGAAACTAAATCTTGTTTAATTTGAAAAAAAAGTTAATGAGAGTAGATAATTCAGCAGTACTGTCGTCCCTTGCAGCAGTTGTGGTGCATCAGGATAAGGCATATTAGCCATAGTAATGTTGCAGTACAATGAGGACATGTTTAAAGATTCGATGAAAGTTAAACTTCTGTTGGCTATTATTTTCATAATATTTTGATCACCTCTTATCTAAATACTAAAAAAAATATTCTGTAATGATTTCTAGATTGATTTAAGTATTAATTAGAAATTATTAAACAATAATACTATTTCAATAGTCTTGTATAAAATTGCCTTGAAAAAACAAAATTGGATATCAATATATTTTCAAATATAGTTTTGTAAGTAAAAATATATTTTAAAGATGAGACTCTCTGGTTTAAAAAAATATGTCAATAGAAAACTTATCAGTTTTCAACACTTTTGATAAATACATTTGTGTATACTTTTGTATAGAATTTACACAAATCATCCAAAATCTTTTTAATTAATCGTCCATCACATCCTACTTTAAACAAAACCTGAAAGGCCATCGTGAACATTACTATAGTCTGTACCATCAAGGTCAGAGTAATTCACGAAGCAATTAAAATCACAAACAATTGAACTACATATTCTAAACAGGAGTTGTAAATCTTAGTGTGTTGGTTTGTTCTACGTCGTTTCTCCTCGTCACCAAGAAAATCCATATTTCAAGTGTTGAATAATGAACATCGCGCGTAACATTTGTTGAGTCACATCTATTGATTTGAATTATAAATTACACTCTCTGTTAACTTTCAGGGAACTTCATTTGACATTCGAATTCAAGTGGTCAAAGTAAAAAAAAAATTTTTTTGGAGGCATTAAAATACTTGGATTTATTAGGTTCTCTGGACTCTTGTTATTGGCAAAAACTACTGCCGTACAGAATTTAGAAAGGTCATGTAAGAAAACGCTGATTTCATGATCTAAAAAACAAATATTTATATTTGCAATAACTTATAACAACATAATTCTCATTTTGCAAATAAATAGAACATGTGTACTTACCAGAGCGAAAGTCTCGTAGTTTAAAGTGCAAAACGTCCCTGCCGTAAACATACAAGGTTGTATGCATCTATACCTTATAATTATAAGCAAAATTTTTGATTCCTTTGACAATCGATACCATTCGCCCATATACCTACGGAAGTAAATACTTTGGTAAATCATCATAACAAGTTGTGAGCACACGATCTTCAAATACAAATACAAAATACTTACGTTGATAAAAACAAATCTTCGCTTTCATTTACTAATAACTGTCCAGGCCAATTTAGTACAAATAAAGCCCCTGCTACTGCAACCAAAAACGTACTTTGTCTGGCTAACTCATAAAAGTTGGCTGTTTCAAGTATCTGCAATATTGAGTTTTTTATTTCGTTCATGTTATTTGATAAGAAGGTATGAAATTGTTCATAAAAAGCAGACTTACAGCGACTGGTATAATGCTAAGAAATATTAACATTCCCAGAATACCAAAGCCAAACAAAATGTTGAAGGACTCTTTAGTTGTGGTTACGATTCTGATTATTTTATCGAACAAATATAAAAAAAGTGAGTTTTATTTTTTTAGACAAACTTGAATACGTAATAGTGATGAGTTAAGAGATCATCAAATACACTTTAACATTTCATTATGGGTATAGCAGGTGACAAACTCAACAGCAGAAACAAATTGTCTAAATTAAAAACCTACAATAATCGAAGTTTTTCTGAACGAGATATTTTAAATCTTGCTGCCTTTTTGTTTTAATTATTTTGGTGGTAAATTTTTTTTTTTTTTTAAGGCATTTGGTTGAGTTGCTGATGCTAGATGGATCTAGTTTATATAGTACTTATTATGCTGTTTGGATACAATTTTTTAACCCACAGAAATTATTATGATACTTTAACTTGTATACATGCATATTTACTTTAAACAATCTTGATGTAATTTTACAGCAGAAATAATCATGTCATAGGATTCTTCTTTTTTCTCTGCAAGTTCCGTTGTTGCCAATCGTAAACGGTACCTACAATGATTTTCCGTCATATTTTTTTATGATTGGAACGCTGGTATTGTACAAAGTTATTAATTAAATTTTTATATTCACGTATGTCTTACTTAATAATGTTGAATATTCCAAAAATCTGATATACGAAAATTAAAAAACCGAAGACAATACATATTGTGATATAATCAGCAACAATCATGAGTACCAAACACGCAAAGTAGTGCATGAAATAATTTTCGTTTGGATCAGTAATGATATTGACTCTTAAAAACGCAATTCTTGGTCGAGGCTCATTTAATGGTGCAATCATGTCTAAATATACTGGTAATAAAGATGACAGAACAGCTATTATAAAGCCCATAATCCAAAAGCCTGTAAATAATATTAAAAGATTACACATAATCTTTTGTTGCTGATCATGATGACTTATGTTGGAATAATTACCTAACATAATATGTACGTAACGTAATCCAATTTTGGAATATTTTATCATAATAGCTTTTTCGTTGTAATTATTCACAGAATTCCAATTATGCTCCAAAATTTTGTACAACTCCTCAATCTTAATAAAAGCATTCTGAGTTTAAAAATATTATTTACATTTGTAGAGATTTAGTTGTAAACAATAATCTTACAGTACCTTCTTTATATTCAGTATGATGTAATAATATTCCACTTGTGTTACAGTTAAAAACAGGAGAATAATGAAATTTTCAGCCCACAGTAAGAAATTTCCTCTCCAGTTGTTTATTGCACCTAACAACTAGAAAAATGAATCAATTATTTTTTTAAATTAGTGTATAATTATATTATTATGGGAATTTTTGATTTATCGAAGTTTCTATTGGAAATGTAATGTACAACGAGTGTTTACTTGTATCCACTTAAAGTAAAAAGTTTACGGAGGAAGCATACTGTAACATGTACACTAAGTACTCAACGTTTCATTTTTTGTGACGATTTTGTAGGTGTAAGATAGTGAATTTTTTTACAAAATATATATTTGGACATAAGTGTTTACTCCAAAAAAGGGTTTGCTTCGATTCTCAATGGATAGTATATTTCCAAAATATCAGTAACATTTGTACTCTTTGTGTGAAATAAAAATTCTATAAAAGCGGCAAGTTTAATATTCGAGGCAAGCATTAAAGTTTACTGATTGACTTGTGTTCCACTAAATAACCAAACAATTCGCACTGCATTGGTCTATAAATTATCAAATGGGACCGAATGTAACAATTACTTATTAAACAAATATCTTGATAGATAAGCCATTTATGATGAAATACAGAAAACTGAACTGAACCGAATNATATGACTTTCGATTGTAAACTTTGATATGTGCTTAGCCTGTAAAAAAACATCGTAGAAATTTGAAGAGAATGTGGGCCGTGAAAAACTTATGAAGGTATTAGTGGTATAATTACAAAAAAAAGAAAACACTTTCTTATTTTGCGTACGATATTTAATGATAGAAATATTGTATAAAGCTATAATAAAATACATAATAAAGGTTGATACATAGAACGTCTGACATGAACATATAACTACGAAACTAAATCTTGTTTAATTTGAAAAAAAAGTTAATGAGAGTAGATAATTCAGCAGTACTGTCGTCCCTTGCAGCAGTTGTGGTGCATCAGGATAAGGCATATTAGCCATAGTAATGTTGCAGTACAATGAGGACATGTTTAAAGATTCGATGAAAGTTAAACTTCTGTTGGCTATTATTTTCATAATATTTTGATCACCTCTTATCTAAATACTAAAAAAAATATTCTGTAATGATTTCTAGATTGATTTAAGTATTAATTAGAAATTATTAAACAATAATACTATTTCAATAGTCTTGTATAAAATTGCCTTGAAAAAACAAAATTGGATATCAATATATTTTCAAATATAGTTTTGTAAGTAAAAATATATTTTAAAGATGAGACTCTCTGGTTTAAAAAAATATGTCAATAGAAAACTTATCAGTTTTCAACACTTTTGATAAATACATTTGTGTATACTTTTGTATAGAATTTACACAAATCATCCAAAATCTTTTTAATTAATCGTCCATCACATCCTACTTTAAACAAAACCTGAAAGGCCATCGTGAACATTACTATAGTCTGTACCATCAAGGTCAGAGTAATTCACGAAGCAATTAAAATCACAAACAATTGAACTACATATTCTAAACAGGAGTTGTAAATCTTAGTGTGTTGGTTTGTTCTACGTCGTTTCTCCTCGTCACCAAGAAAATCCATATTTCAAGTGTTGAATAATGAACATCGCGCGTAACATTTGTTGAGTCACATCTATTGATTTGAATTATAAATTACACTCTCTGTTAACTTTCAGGGAACTTCATTTGACATTCGAATTCAAGTGGTCAAAGTAAAAAAAAAATTTTTTTGGAGGCATTAAAATACTTGGATTTATTAGGTTCTCTGGACTCTTGTTATTGGCAAAAACTACTGCCGTACAGAATTTAGAAAGGTCATGTAAGAAAACGCTGATTTCATGATCTAAAAAACAAATATTTATATTTGCAATAACTTATAACAACATAATTCTCATTTTGCAAATAAATAGAACATGTGTACTTACCAGAGCGAAAGTCTCGTAGTTTAAAGTGCAAAACGTCCCTGCCGTAAACATACAAGGTTGTATGCATCTATACCTTATAATTATAAGCAAAATTTTTGATTCCTTTGACAATCGATACCATTCGCCCATATACCTACGGAAGTAAATACTTTGGTAAATCATCATAACAAGTTGTGAGCACACGATCTTCAAATACAAATACAAAATACTTACGTTGATAAAAACAAATCTTCGCTTTCATTTACTAATAACTGTCCAGGCCAATTTAGTACAAATAAAGCCCCTGCTACTGCAACCAAAAACGTACTTTGTCTGGCTAACTCATAAAAGTTGGCTGTTTCAAGTATCTGCAATATTGAGTTTTTTATTTCGTTCATGTTATTTGATAAGAAGGTATGAAATTGTTCATAAAAAGCAGACTTACAGCGACTGGTATAATGCTAAGAAATATTAACATTCCCAGAATACCAAAGCCAAACAAAATGTTGAAGGACTCTTTAGTTGTGGTTACGATTCTGATTATTTTATCGAACAAATATAAAAAAAGTGAGTTTTATTTTTTTAGACAAACTTGAATACGTAATAGTGATGAGTTAAGAGATCATCAAATACACTTTAACATTTCATTATGGGTATAGCAGGTGACAAACTCAACAGCAGAAACAAATTGTCTAAATTAAAAACCTACAATAATCGAAGTTTTTCTGAACGAGATATTTTAAATCTTGCTGCCTTTTTGTTTTAATTATTTTGGTGGTAAATTTTTTTTTTTTTTTAAGGCATTTGGTTGAGTTGCTGATGCTAGATGGATCTAGTTTATATAGTACTTATTATGCTGTTTGGATACAATTTTTTAACCCACAGAAATTATTATGATACTTTAACTTGTATACATGCATATTTACTTTAAACAATCTTGATGTAATTTTACAGCAGAAATAATCATGTCATAGGATTCTTCTTTTTTCTCTGCAAGTTCCGTTGTTGCCAATCGTAAACGGTACCTAAAAAGATTTTTCGTCATAATTTTTATGATTGAAACGTTGGTACTGCTCCAAGTAATTTATTTAATTTGTGTGCTTATGTATATCTTACTTGATAATGTTGAATATTCCAAAAATGTGATACTCGAAAATTAAAAAACCGAAGACAATACATATTGTGATATAATCAGCAACAATCATGAGTACCAAACACGCAAAGTAGTGCATGAAATAATTTTCGTTTGGATCAGTAATGACATTGACTCTTAAAAACGCAATTCTTGGTCGAGGCTCATTTAATGGTGCAATCATGTCTAAATATACTGGTAATAAAGATGACAGAACAGCTATTATAAAGCCCATAATCCAAAAGCCTGTAAATAATATTAAAAGATTACACATAATCTTTTGTTGCTGATCATGATGACTTATGTTGGAATAATTACCTAACATAATATGTACGTAACGTAATCCAATTTTGGAATATTTTATCATAATAGCTTTTTCGTTGTAATTATTCACAGAATTCCAATTATGCTCCAAAATTTTGTACAACTCCTCAATCTTAATAAAAGCATTCTGAGTTTAAAAATATTATTTACATTTGTAGAGATTTAGTTGTAAACAATAATCTTACAGTACCTTCTTTATATTCAGTATGATGTAATAATATTCCACTTGTGTTACAGTTAAAAACAGGAGAATAATGAAATTTTCAGCCCACAGTAAGAAATTTCCTCTCCAGTTGTTTATTGCACCTAACAACTAGAAAAATGAATCAATTATTTTTTTAAATTAGTGTATAATTATATTATTATGGGAATTTTTGATTTATCGAAGTTTCTATTGGAAATGTAATGTTTAAAAAAATTATTTTTCCAACAGTGCCACAATTTTTTTTCCAAAAAATTAAACTATTGATGAAAGATAGTTAATGGGAGTATAAACGCTAGGCANGAATAATGAAATTTTCAGCCCACAGTAAGAAATTTCCTCTCCAGTTGTTTATTGCACCTAACAACTAGAAAAATGAATCAATTATTTTTTTAAATTAGTGTATAATTATATTATTATGGGAATTTTTGATTTATCGAAGTTTCTATTGGAAATGTAATGTACAACGAGTGTTTACTTGTATCCACTTAAAGTAAAAAGTTTACGGAGGAAGCATACTGTAACATGTACACTAAGTACTCAACGTTTCATTTTTTGTGACGATTTTGTAGGTGTAAGATAGTGAATTTTTTTACAAAATATATATTTGGACATAAGTGTTTACTCCAAAAAAGGGTTTGCTTCGATTCTCAATGGATAGTATATTTCCAAAATATCAGTAACATTTGTACTCTTTGTGTGAAATAAAAATTCTATAAAAGCGGCAAGTTTAATATTCGAGGCAAGCATTAAAGTTTACTGATTGACTTGTGTTCCACTAAATAACCAAACAATTCGCACTGCATTGGTCTATAAATTATCAAATGGGACCGAATGTAACAATTACTTATTAAACAAATATCTTGATAGATAAGCCATTTATGATGAAATACAGAAAACTGAACTGAACCGAATGTCAAATGTCAGAATATTTAGAAAGTATTAAGTATTAGCTGAAATATTGCTAGTAAACAACCCAATCGTAAAAATTTCAATCTTTTCTCGCAACGGCATGATGATCAAGTTAACCTTAGTTAATAAATCGAATGTTTATTATCATCGCTTAGAATTGAGGTAATGTCTTGGATACAACCACACATCTCTGACACATTATTACTTCTAAGTTGAAAAATACTTATCATTGATACAATACAAAGCATCCAAGATTTACTAATATTTGTGCTTAAAAAATGTACTTACGGCAAAAACTTGACCGGATACCAGGACCAATGACATAATGAAATACAAAATTACTCTTTCAAATCCAGGTCTATTAAAGTATAACCCAATTATAATATTCATATTTTTAATCGTCTTCATATGTTCGGCATCATAAAAACTAGTTGGTGATTCCGAACTCATTTTGTTTTGTACTTTGCCGTCAATCTTGCTCAACACTAATCCCACCTTGGATTTCCGCCACGTAGAGGCCAAGGTGTGATACTCCAACTCATTTTTTATTTAGACTTTTAATTTGCTTGCAATTTTAAAACTGCTATGGAAAACATTGCTTCCACACATACGCTTAATTGTTCCACAATTTGCATGCGTAACATTCGTATGTGCGTGTTTCTTGATGAGTCTTTATTGATCTGTCAATATGTCACGAGGCTTTTAAAAAAAGGCGGAAATTAAAACTATAGTAAATAAAAATTTTTTTTTCGGCATATACAATTTTAACAAGAAAAAAAAACAGATTATTTGACTATTAATTGTCTCTAAATACCGTGGCATTCGCCCCACGCCCAAATTTTAAGATAGAGATCTTTTGGATAGTGTCACTGCCAATCAAGCCGCATATTGACCTTGCCTTTGAAGAAAACTTATTTCCTTAACTAAAACGAACTGTTCAATATTTGATTCAAGATTGTTCTGGAAGAAAAAGATAAAATATGTCTAAATAGGAAGATAATAAGAAAAGTGACTTCTTGCTGCTGTATGAATATTAGTTAAATTAAATTAGTTCAAATAATTTTCTGTTAACATACTTGTACGTTGATAGTAAACAAATCCTTCTCTCAGTGTACACTTTCTAAATGGTTATATTTTAATATTTTTATTACATTATACATATAAGAAGTGTTACAATAGAATGTGTACAGTGATGGGAAGCTTATAAGTTTTTGAACTTTTGAGAAATACGTATGTGTATACTTTTGTATGGAATTGACAAAAATCATGCAAAATATTTCTAATGAATCATCTATGACATCTTACTTTGAACAAAACCTGAAAGGCCATCGTGAGCATTACTATAGTCTGTACCATCAAGGTCAGAGTAATTCACGAAGCAATTAAAATCACAAACAATTGAACTACATATTCTAAACAGGAGTTGTAAATCTTAGTGTGTTGGTTTGTTCTACGTCGTTTCTCCTCGTCACCAAGAAAATCCATATTTCAAGTGTTGAATAATGAACATCGCGCGTAACATTTGTTGAGTCACATCTATTGATTTGAATTATAAATTACACTCTCTGTTAACTTTCAGGGAACTTCATTTGACATTCGAATTCAAGTGGTCAAAGTAAAAAAAAAATTTTTTTGGAGGCATTAAAATACTTGGATTTATTAGGTTCTCTGGACTCTTGTTATTGGCAAAAACTACTGCCGTACAGAATTTAGAAAGGTCATGTAAGAAAACGCTGATTTCATGATCTAAAAAACAAATATTTATATTTGCAATAACTTATAACAACATAATTCTCATTTTGCAAATAAATAGAACATGTGTACTTACCAGAGCGAAAGTCTCGTAGTTTAAAGTGCAAAACGTCCCTGCCGTAAACATACAAGGTTGTATGCATCTATACCTTATAATTATAAGCAAAATTTTTGATTCCTTTGACAATCGATACCATTCGCCCATATACCTACGGAAGTAAATACTTTGGTAAATCATCATAACAAGTTGTGAGCACACGATCTTCAAATACAAATACAAAATACTTACGTTGATAAAAACAAATCTTCGCTTTCATTTACTAATAACTGTCCAGGCCAATTTAGTACAAATAAAGCCCCTGCTACTGCAACCAAAAACGTACTTTGTCTGGCTAACTCATAAAAGTTGGCTGTTTCAAGTATCTGCAATATTGAGTTTTTTATTTCGTTCATGTTATTTGATAAGAAGGTATGAAATTGTTCATAAAAAGCAGACTTACAGCGACTGGTATAATGCTAAGAAATATTAACATTCCCAGAATACCAAAGCCAAACAAAATGTTGAAGGACTCTTTAGTTGTGGTTACGATTCTGATTATTTTATCGAACAAATATAAAAAAAGTGAGTTTTATTTTTTTAGACAAACTTGAATACGTAATAGTGATGAGTTAAGAGATCATCAAATACACTTTAACATTTCATTATGGGTATAGCAGGTGACAAACTCAACAGCAGAAACAAATTGTCTAAATTAAAAACCTACAATAATCGAAGTTTTTCTGAACGAGATATTTTAAATCTTGCTGCCTTTTTGTTTTAATTATTTTGGTGGTAAATTTTTTTTTTTTTTTAAGGCATTTGGTTGAGTTGCTGATGCTAGATGGATCTAGTTTATATAGTACTTATTATGCTGTTTGGATACAATTTTTTAACCCACAGAAATTATTATGATACTTTAACTTGTATACATGCATATTTACTTTAAACAATCTTGATGTAATTTTACAGCAGAAATAATCATGTCATAGGATTCTTCTTTTTTCTCTGCAAGTTCCGTTGTTGCCAATCGTAAACGGTACCTACAATGATTTTCCGTCATATTTTTTTATGATTGGAACGCTGGTATTGTACAAAGTTATTAATTAAATTTTTATATTCACGTATGTCTTACTTAATAATGTTGAATATTCCAAAAATCTGATATACGAAAATTAAAAAACCGAAGACAATACATATTGTGATATAATCAGCAACAATCATGAGTACCAAACACGCAAAGTAGTGCATGAAATAATTTTCGTTTGGATCAGTAATGACATTGACTCTTAAAAACGCAATTCTTGGTCGAGGCTCATTTAATGGTGCAATCATGTCTAAATATACTGGTAATAAAGATGACAGAACAGCTATTATAAAGCCCATAATCCAAAAGCCTGTAAATAATATTAAAAGATTACACATAATCTTTTGTTGCTGATCATGATGACTTATGTTGGAATAATTACCTAACATAATATGTACGTAACGTAATCCAATTTTGGAATATTTTATCATAATAGCTTTTTCGTTGTAATTATTCACAGAATTCCAATTATGCTCCAAAATTTTGTACAACTCCTCAATCTTAATAAAAGCATTCTGAGTTTAAAAATATTATTTACATTTGTAGAGATTTAGTTGTAAACAATAATCTTACAGTACCTTCTTTATATTCAGTATGATGTAATAATATTCCACTTGTGTTACAGTTAAAAACAGGAGAATAATGAAATTTTCAGCCCACAGTAAGAAATTTCCTCTCCAGTTGTTTATTGCACCTAACAACTAGAAAAATGAATCAATTATTTTTTTAAATTAGTGTATAATTATATTATTATGGGAATTTTTGATTTATCGAAGTTTCTATTGGAAATGTAATGTACAACGAGTGTTTACTTGTATCCACTTAAAG
>NW_019379511.1:1851594-1886131 GCF_000648655.2 Copidosoma floridanum | reverse complement strand
AAAAAAAAAAAAAAAAAAAAAAAAAAAAAAAAAAAAAAAAAAAAAAAAAAAAACATTAAATTTTTAGAACAACTAATTTATATGTCAAGATATGAGTAAAGAAAATAAGTAGTAACTCTTTGATAACTAAAAAAATAAGAAGTATAATGTATACAGTAAACAGAAAAAAGAGAGCTATAATCGGTTGATAACTTTTGAAAATACTGATGTAAGAAACATATCAAGAGACTGAAGCCAAGAGGTAGGTACGAAGAGACCCAAGCACAGGTTCGATGCCAGATGCTGAAAGACAGACCCAAAGACATGTCAAGGACCATAAGGATCAAATTTTTCAGTACAATTGTTCCATCTTGAATTGTTTAATAACAATCGCTGTTAAAACTCGTACCTCAACAATTGTAATGTTTGCAATTTTTGAGTAAGTGTTCATTAATTTTTACCTCGAATCAAGAAGCTCGAAGTGAAAAGCAAAATCGATTGAGATATTTATAAATGTGATCGGCTATAAGGGGAGTGGTAAATTTTAATCCAATTCTGATTCCAAGATGAGGTAAAACGAACATCCAATTGGCTGATCGTCAATACTTTGACCCCGACCATCCTCTGATTTGTCAGCCATTAAAAGGTCAATATTTCTCCTCTACTAAAACGAGGAATTGAATTTCAGTAGCTGATGACTTAATTGAAAAACGTGCGAGTAAAATCTGTTTTTGCAAAGTAACAGGTAGTAAGAGATTCGGGAAAATCCAAATAACATGCAAAAAGGTCGGTTTGCTTGTTTGGGTGCGAAAAAGGTCCGGCTCAACGGAAATCCAGCCGGTATTCTCTCAGCTAATTTTCGGCAGTTTCTCCATGCAAATCAAGGATTTTCTCGTTATGAACGCCACTGGCGGAGCAAAATAAGCCAGAGACCGGACTAGCCTCACTCTCTTTACATTTCGGGCGCTCTGTGTATGCCGTCCCCTGAACATTAGCAAGTCCTATTCGTTTCACGTGTCAGGTTGAATTTAAATTTCGGTGGGCTGCGGCGCGTTGTAAGAGAGAAAGCCACTTCTCATTCTTTGCCCCGTCCCTATCTTTCCCTCTTTTAACATGTGAAAATTTCCCTCCGTCTCTCATGAACATTCCGAAAGTACCCGCTCTTTCGACCCATTTGTTCGCTCACTTTTCTCTCCAGTTATTCTTGTACTTTTTAACTCTTTTTGAGGAAAAATAAGGAGCTTTCATTGTTTTACGAAACTATTATATAGATCTTGGATAGCTTATCGTGCGTTTCACGCCATGTCGAATCGAGTGAGTTGTGAGAACAGAGTAGCTCATTGCTATTTTTAAAATAATAATTCTGGCTCCGTAAATAAATAAAGATATGTCAGAGTACGGGGGATTATGAAGAATCCGAGTGAACATTGGCATAAAAAAAAAAAACTAAAATGGATTTGGCTTCTCTTTGCACTAATATAACAAAGACGAACTCCTTACACTCTCTGGATTAAAAAAAAAAAAAAAACAATTATTGTACTCGTCGAGACGTCGAAAAACCTCAATCTTACAACTATTCAAAGATAGAGAGAGAAAAAGCTTTGTAGACATAGACTGGCAGCAGTTTTTTTGTTTCATTTTAGCAATTATTACAGAATATCGTGATGAGTAAAACTTTTTCCCGAATACAAATTACAATGGTACACCTGAGAGTTTGAACATGTTGTAAACATTTTCATTTTGTGGGTGAACTCTCTCGACTCCTGCCAACAAATGATACGTATTTAGACTCTATTAAGTCGAGCATCAGCTGATACCTCGGGTGTCTCTGGTATTTCTCTTTCTACTGCTGCGGGCTAATAACATAATAAACTGCTACGCTCGAAACAGCAGGTCGTGTATATGCGTTATGCAGTGATCACCAAAGCAATTATGCTCCATCTGATGGCTGTGGAACGTCGCGTATAATGAAACACGGCGTCATCGTCACAAGGCTGTGAGAGTACTTTGGGTAAAATGAGACTCCGGCTTCCCTCGCTCTATTTTCACGCGCTAAAACGGGGGCGAGATGTATTGAGCATGTACAAGTTGTTCCGAGAATAGGCAGTGACTTGTTATTATTGGACTAATCACCAAGCCGTGGAAACTGATCGGGATCTCAAGGCGAAATATTTTATGGTAACTATAATTAATTGATACCAACGGAATTTCTGGTTTTATGCTAAATATGTGACAAAGACTCTGGTATTGTACAAAGTTAATAATTAAATTTTTATATTCACGTATGTCTTACTTAATTTATTTTCTCTTAGAGAATTAGGCTCAGATAAAACAAGTTTCAGTTTGATAATGCTTATAGCTAATTTTTTTTCTCAAAGGTATAGTATTTATAAATACGAATCGATATAAAGTCTAACAGTAGTAAAAAAATAGTAATAAATATAATACTGTATTTAAATATACATTTCTTTTTTTTTTATTGTATCTTGAAACACAATTCTTGTTGGTTCTTAAAAAAAAAAAAAAAAAAAAACATTAAATTTTTAGAACAACTAATTTATATGTCAAGATATGAGTAAAGAAAATAAGTAGTAACTCTTTGATAACTAAAAAAATAAGAAGTATAATGTATACAGTAAACAGAAAAAAGAGAGCTATAATCGGTTGATAACTTTTGAAAATACTGATGTAAGAAACATATCAAGAGACTGAAGCCAAGAGGTAGGTACGAAGAGACCCAAGCACAGGTTCGATGCCAGATGCTGAAAGACAGACCCAAAGACATGTCAAGGACCATAAGGATCAAATTTTTCAGTACAATTGTTCCATCTTGAATTGTTTAATAACAATCGCTGTTAAAACTCGTACCTCAACAATTGTAATGTTTGCAATTTTTGAGTAAGTGTTCATTAATTTTTACCTCGAATCAAGAAGCTCGAAGTGAAAAGCAAAATCGATTGAGATATTTATAAATGTGATCGGCTATAAGGGGAGTGGTAAATTTTAATCCAATTCTGATTCCAAGATGAGGTAAAACGAACATCCAATTGGCTGATCGTCAATACTTTGACCCCGACCATCCTCTGATTTGTCAGCCATTAAAAGGTCAATATTTCTCCTCTACTAAAACGAGGAATTGAATTTCAGTAGCTGATGACTTAATTGAAAAACGTGCGAGTAAAATCTGTTTTTGCAAAGTAACAGGTAGTAAGAGATTCGGGAAAATCCAAATAACATGCAAAAAGGTCGGTTTGCTTGTTTGGGTGCGAAAAAGGTCCGGCTCAACGGAAATCCAGCCGGTATTCTCTCAGCTAATTTTCGGCAGTTTCTCCATGCAAATCAAGGATTTTCTCGTTATGAACGCCACTGGCGGAGCAAAATAAGCCAGAGACCGGACTAGCCTCACTCTCTTTACATTTCGGGCGCTCTGTGTATGCCGTCCCCTGAACATTAGCAAGTCCTATTCGTTTCACGTGTCAGGTTGAATTTAAATTTCGGTGGGCTGCGGCGCGTTGTAAGAGAGAAAGCCACTTCTCATTCTTTGCCCCGTCCCTATCTTTCCCTCTTTTAACATGTGAAAATTTCCCTCCGTCTCTCATGAACATTCCGAAAGTACCCGCTCTTTCGACCCATTTGTTCGCTCACTTTTCTCTCCAGTTATTCTTGTACTTTTTAACTCTTTTTGAGGAAAAATAAGGAGCTTTCATTGTTTTACGAAACTATTATATAGATCTTGGATAGCTTATCGTGCGTTTCACGCCATGTCGAATCGAGTGAGTTGTGAGAACAGAGTAGCTCATTGCTATTTTTAAAATAATAATTCTGGCTCCGTAAATAAATAAAGATATGTCAGAGTACGGGGGATTATGAAGAATCCGAGTGAACATTGGCATAAAAAAAAAAAACTAAAATGGATTTGGCTTCTCTTTGCACTAATATAACAAAGACGAACTCCTTACACTCTCTGGATTAAAAAAAAAAAAAAAACAATTATTCAAATAAGCTGGTTTTTCCATTAAAATCTGAATTACTTGGTTGTTTTTTCCCAACTTTTCTGAAATTCCATTTTGAATTATCTGTTTTGTGTACAAAGCTAAAAAAAAGATGAGATAAACATTAAGTGATACAAAAACAACTCTCTAGCCCATCAATTTACTTTAATTTTCGAACTTTACTCAAACCTTTCCTTACCAGCACCAAAAAAATTTTCTTACAATTTCTCACCCAGTTAACTGTGGACCCAAGTAGTTAACTATTCGTAACGAATCCCATCGGCTTTCTTTAGATAAAATCACGTTCGCATGGAGTATCCAGTGAGATACGCACTCATCGATGCATCGTTAGCAAACCACACATGGGCGTCCAGTAGTGATTAACCACCAGGTATACACGTGCACCCTAAAAAAGCCCCTGATCAAAGAAAAGCCACCCCCTCGGAAGGAAAGAAAAAAGCTGTACGCCTCGTGTCTTCTTCGCCACCCGATGGATAGGTCATTGGGGTTGATACACACATACAAAAAGAAAAAAAAAAAAAAAAAAAAAAAAGAAGAAGAGCCATTCGCTCCGATAAATTAGATTGGGCATGATTGGCCGCTCGCGCAAAGTGGCGCACACGTTCTCCTCCTTTCGGCGTATCCGTCAGCGCAGCGCTCACGGGCAAACGTGATTTGCCCGCCGCAGGCTCGGGCCAACGAAATTAGAGGAACCGTGGCAAAGAGAGAGGGGGGAGGGGGGCCCCTCGTCTAGCTTTTATTAGAGGGACTCGAAATAAAAATGAGCTACGTGCCCCGAAACGGGAATCACGCCAAGGACTCGGGACGAGCTATACAGCTTTTCTCCCTTCGGTCTTATTGGTAGTGTAGGCGACCACTCGATGGCTCCAAGTGCAACGGGAGTGATGGACTCGGCTTATTTATTTACCAGGGCCCTCTACTATTGTTGCTCCACTGCGCGATGCCGCACCCAAAACGTGACTCAATTTTTCATTCACGCGTGTTCTTTTTGTTTTCCATCCATCTCTTGATTAAGGCGTGGTGATAACTTATAATTAGCCCGAGCTACATAACGACAGAATATCTTGATAGGGATGCCAATGCAACACGAAACATCTGGTTTTTAAAAACTGACCGAGGAAATGAGGGAAAAGACACAACACCGTATGGCTACTTATGGGCCTAAAGTCCGTTCCTGCGGTGCTCGGGATGAGTGCTTCTTTCTCTCACCCTCATCCGGTCCGAGTTTCGCGAGGAAAGGTCGTGGCTCAATCCCAAATAGATTCGACAAAAGTATAGGCGCGGACGAGAAATAGACCGAGCGGAGGTGGGGGAGGGAGGTTGTGCAGCGAAAGAGTTGGGGGCCGCAGAATCCGAGTCTCGAGAGTCGGATACGGTAATGGCCACGCGATTCGGCTTCCCTCGCCCACTTGCCAATCTCTCGACTGCGGTGAATCGAAAAAAGGAACGAAGAGAGAGAGAAACGAGTCGTCAAAGGGCAGAAAAGGAAGAGGAGAGAGGGGTGTACGCATGCACGGGGGCTCAGACTGCTCGTCTCCCTGGTAATGGCGCCGGAAACTACACTTACCCCCATCCCTCCCTCCCAAGAGTTCCGGTGTTTTAAGCTTCGCGCTAGCTCCCCTTTGTCTTTCACTTATGTGCCCTCCCTCAGCTACCCCTGTATCCCAGCTGCTACGGTAGACTTTTTTTTTTCACCAGAGCCATTTGCTCCTTTCCCACCGTATCCGATGTTCATGAATCCTCCCCCTCTCAAGCTCGAGACAGGGGCTCCCAGGGAAGGCTACGTTCATCGAGATGGACGCGGTGCCGCGACGTTTTAGTGCCTCCACGTCCTTCATCGGAGTTTTTAATCGAGCCCCTTTCCCCTATTCTTTCCTTCCTCCTTTGCTTGCCTTACTTTTATACTGCTACCACAGAGGGTATGGAGCTTTACCTCCTCCTCCGGCCTTTAGGTCTGGCACAAAGTTGTCGGCGAGCGTTACCCTTTCCTTTTTTTTTCCTTCCTATCCTTCGGTCGTGGTGCCGGAGATCGACAGGCATAGCCAGGAGAAGAGCTCAAGTGCTTCGGGGCTCTTTGGGAGAACGGCCGCTTCTGCTCGGGCCTGCTTTACTTTGATACCATGCAATTTGAGCTTCGACGTTCTTCTTCTTCTTTTTTTTTTTTTTTAAAGAGGGTTGGGGGTACAAAGGGGGGAAAGAAATCACACTTGCCTGGTGTTCGATTGGTGTGGAAAAAAAAATTAAGTGCTCGGGGTTAGGTACGGAAAGATGCTGGAGTTTGCAGAAGTTGCGGCAATCGGCGAGGATCTTCTTGATGGTGTTTCTGACGAAACCAACCAACAAAGTCAACTGGAGTTATTAAAATCAATTGCAAATGCAATATATATATAAAAATTCAGCTTTGATTCAACGATGAAATTATTGGGAATTATGTGTGTTTCTACACGGTAAGCTGATAAATATTTTAAGCTTTATTTGTAAAAAAAAAGTGAATTTTGTTATCAAATGAGATAAAGTACGATTAAACTGGGTCATAGTATATAATTAACTATATCGACCATACATTTGTTTTAAAGCACCGATTATGATTTTTCTTCGTTTTATGACCATAATGAAAAATAACACCAAAGTTTGAAACAATCAAACAGTGATCATGTGATTTTTCATGTCGAAACAAATGTAAAAAATATGTATTGAAAACCCATAAAATAAGTTATATATCTTCATTATAATGAAAAATACACTGGATGAATAAAGTGCCAAAGTCTAATCATAAAGAAATAATATTGAAAGCAATGAAACTTTTCAGATAAACGTAAGTCACCCTTTGACAATTGTTTCGGTTACTCAAGGTGATACTTTTGTCCCAGAAAAGGGGTCAACCATCATGTGTACCGGACCGACAAGTTCCAGAGCAAATGTTCTTTTTATTTCCCAAAAGTAAGCTCCCAGAGCTGCAATGAAGCTCCAACACTGTCAACAATTACGTGAAATCGAAACCTCCATGCGAGGGTGGTGCAACTCACGCACACCCACACACACACATACACACACACACACATGCTCAGAAACAACGAATCGAAGGTATATACGTGAGGCGTGTGTCTGGAAAGCAGAGAGCGCATTGGCGTTAATTACGGGCGAAGCGCCAGTACACCACGGCACACTGCATCAAGCATCCGGAGAGCGTGTAAAGAAGGGTCCCGTCCACCGCGGGTTAATGATCGCGAAAGAGAATGCGCCTCGCTCGCTCGAACAACACCCCGACCTTTGGGAAGGGGGTTAGGATTTCGATTTAATTTGCTGCAAGACTGCCGTTCGATTCTATCATTTGGGAAGAAGTAATTACGGGGTGGTCCCAACCTCGCGGTTGCAGCGTTCGAGTATACGGGACATATATATGTATATATGAGCCACGGGCAATCTGGCACGTCACTCCGGGGTATCGAGCCGGAGGGCACGAGCGGACGAGCCAACTCTCCTATCTTTGCTCCTTTTTTTTTTTTTTTTTTTTTTTCGATTTCTCTGCCTTCCGGTTTTCATCCGATCGTTTGACAGGTCGTTGACGGAGGGTTTTTTTTTTTGGATTTTAGAGATCGTTCGTATCCACGCAAGCTTTGTTTGATTAAAATGATATTTACCGTCAAAGTCTAAGCAGTGGAAATTCATTTGCGCAAAGTGTTGAAAGCACTCGGAAAGCGTTGGAGTAGAACACGATTTTTTTTATAAAACGAAACACAACAAAATTTGAGGAAAAATAAGGAGAAAACAAATGTGTTAACGAAGGAAAAAAACAAGTGTCAGTGTCGAAAAAGTTTGGGAACCAAACAAGCTCACCCATAGCCGATATGCGTGTGTACGACGTGCACACGCGAGAGTAACTGTACGTTCATCGGGCTCGATCTGGCGAAATAGACAAAAAACCCGTGGGTGATGGAAAATATTGTACACATAACAGTGTGGATTAACTCGGGGTCTCTCGTCGATCGACCTTTGTCATTCACCTACAATAGTTATCGGCAAACGTGGACACCGTTGATATTAGAGCAAAAGCTAAAAGCTCCACAAAAAGCTCGTTACGCGTAAACGTTGGGATCTCCAAATATAATCTCTAAAACAAAAAGACCGGGAGCCAAAAAAATTAGCTCAATACAAAGTAAAATCATTCACGTGGTAAAAAAGCTGTAGTTTGAAAATTCGTAAAGTTGAAGGTGTTGGTGAGGTCAAGTTTTGGAAAACTATAGAATTATAAAACTGATAAAATACATCCATTGTCTTAGACGATATTGTACCGGAAGTATTGACATTTCTGGAAAAACACACACCATTTTCTTTAGAAAAAAAAAACCCCCAATCTCAAAACCATCGGATCCCCATCGTCATCATCGGGGTTCGTTTCGCAAATTCCTCCGCAAGCTCCTTCTTCCTACCCACACGTGTGTATACAAGGAAAGGTGCGGGCAAAGGCCACACAGCACAAACACACACCCACCGCGGGCAGCTTGCGGCCTCATATCAGCGTACCTCCCTATATACGCTCCTTCTGCTCTCGCCATACCCCGAGAGCAGAGGAGCCCGATATAACCCTCCATCCCCCTTATGCTTCTTCTTCTTCTTCGCTGGCTCGTCCGAAACTACTCTCTGGCTCCATGCCCGCCTCGTGGCGTATCCTTCTTCTCTCTCCAACTTGCTTTTCTCGGGCCATCCGTCTTTCTCATACTCCCGCGCTGGTGCACGAGTCCATGGCCGCTCACCTCGTTCGCTTCCGCTGGGTATACTACACGTGGTGTGCACCCGGTGGCTGGGCGTGCACACACACGTAAGTATGTATACGCAGGACAAGGGGAGCAAGAGAGGCAGGGACTAGACTGGGCTTGCTCGCGGGGGACGTATATACATATATACCTATTATACGATTCGAAATTAAACTTCCAAGGCACGCCCGGCATCCGAATAATGCGCGAAGCGAGCGGCTGCCTAAAACAGTAAAGATATTACGTATTATTACAACGTGCCACTGCGCGCCGACTTCACCGTATCTTGGCTTTCTGGCTTCCTATGTGTGTACTTGGATGGTTTCCTCGTGTACCTGTACCTATCTCTAAGTACGCGTAAATACGCGTGTACAAAAGTGTCAAGGAAGAGGAAGAAGAAGAAGAAGAAGAAGAAGTACAAACTCCGGAGATGTCGACTTTGTGTCTGTGGCTCAAATATACCATACCTTTCAATCCTTACTGCAAATTCAATGTCTTTTCGTGGCTGGTTTTGATTGATGTTGATGAGTGTCACGTTCGTCATTCGAGTATACACGAAACCACAATGCTATGCACATCCGTTTGATTTTCAAGTCAAAACTAATATTACGAACTAATTATAAAGCAAAGAAAACTTTATCATTTAGAATTTTTTTTCTTTTCTTTTTTTCCATCATCTAACTCTGGTTCCAGCTTGAAGTTCTCAAATGGTTTTGGAGAAAAGCACCTTGTGCTTTCTGGTCTCAGGCAAGCCAACAAACTTTTTTAAACTTCAACAACTTCGATTTTAGCTTGAAAAAACTTTAAACGTCGGCCGTAAGGTTGCGAGGCAAACATTAAGATTGGCAATAAACCACTGAGTGGTGAAGCATTGTTTTCGAGTTTCAGTAACGCAGTCGTCGATGACTAGGTATAGATGCGTTCATACAACTTAGGTATCATTGTTTAGTCAAAACATGGATGATTCAGCCACAAAGTCATTGTACCATCTACAAGTTCCCGCTTATTTACACCTTAACACTCAATGTTGAAACTAAAGCTCTCGAAGTTTTGAAGGTACCTTTGAAAAATATTTGTGAGGCGAAGAGAAAATTCACTGAATACTCCATACCTGTGGACCTCACTAGGTCGGTAGGTAGCTGAATGAGTGCCAATAGATCCTTGCACTTTCTGTGCATGAAATAATTTTAGGTTTTAGGTAAAAACCCCCTTCCATTGGTGCTCGTACAGTTTGAACACTGTACTTACCACATGACTGAGAAAACATTTTTTAATCATCGATAAATTTTCAAAGTAAGCATTGTAAAACAACGTTTTCAACATATTCAAAAGAGGCAGGTGGTACAATATTCCAAAAATCCCGTACCACGAGTTAAATTAGATCACAATACCCAACGGCACTGCGAGCAAGAAGATTATCAACATACGCGTGGAAAAAAAAAGAAAAAAAAACACAAATAAACGGATATCGATTTTATCCATGAGTGCGTGGCTAATAAGAGCGGTGCTTGTGTACACTGTAAAAAGGAAAAAGGAAAAAGAAAAGATAGCAACAAGGAGGAGCGGAAACAATTTCAATAAACGGCATTCCAAAAGAGAGAAATAGCGAGGAGGGCCCCGGGAGGCGAGGAAAGCAAACAAAAAGCTCTCACGTATAATATCCCTTCCCGGTCGGCGAACATACGGGCGGGTGGGCGGGGGTGTGGCAAACGCGAAAATTCAATCACTCCCTCCTTTGCCTCTCCACCCCTCGGGAGACTTTTCATTCTGCATTCTTAAACGATCCGCAAACTTCCGTCCCAAGAATCCTCGCCTCTCCCACCGCCGTTCCCTCGCTCGTGCAAGAGAGAGAGAGAGAGAGAGAGAGAGTGGCTGTAGGATGATTTGTAAGTTACTTTGGCTCCAACACTCGTCGATAAGCTCAAGCGCGGAAGGTTAATCTGTTTTCTTTGCAACTTATTTCGACAATGGGCCTCCTTTTCTCTCTTGCCGTGTCATCGATCAGCCGTCAAACGGAGTTATACTGGTACCTGCGTATAAGAAAAGAGCAACGAAATGAAGGAGGGGGGCCTGGGGTAGGAGCATTGGAGCTCCGAGGGAAACGAGAGATTTCTCACCAAGTGAAAAGTTCAAAAATACAATTACCTGCGGGTGCAACGTGCTGTTCCGAAATACGATTCAACGTGTTCGTGTGCTTTTGGAGCATTATTTCCATTTCCGTGTCCATGGTAGCGCTCGTGGAAATTGTTATTATCGTCTTTGATACTAAAATAGTTTGTCCCTTGGTGAATCCCGAGTCAAGAAATCGCGATATACATGAAGCTCCTTGAATGAACAATTAGATTTGTCATATTGTACCCGGAGCCCTTAATATTTCATTGACAGGTGAAATTACAATATGAAATTACCCTATAATTGTGCTGGTGCAGGGGTTATAAATATGTAGTATTGCGGGCTTACAATTTTAGCCGACCAAGACACCGTGTGCGAAAATTAAATTTTAATTCAATACACTTGAACGAAACTTACGTTCACTGCATGGTGCCGTGGTAATTCGCAACCAGTAGAAGATAAAGTTCTTGGTGGAATTAAAAATTTTGAGGAGTAAAGTTCCGAAAAAAAAAAAAAAAAAAAAAAAAAAAAAAAAAAAAAGAAGTAATTACCCGGCGTCTCTGATGTTCTGCAAAATAATTTAAAGAGAAATCACCCAGACGGCGAGCGTGGGACGAAGTTCGGAAGGCGAGAAGAGGGAAAGAGAGAGCGAGGTGGTATATGGGATTCCCGCGTTATTAATAGCACGCCAGTCTTGCCTAAGCGAAGAGGTGCGAAGGAACGCACAAAAGATGGGTCTGGGGCACCAGCGGTGAATAATACACGCGCCGGAGGCCCGAGCCGCCGTAACGAGCATAAACACGACCACTAATCAGTCGCCTGACGTCGAGATATTCGCGCCACGACGTGTTGTTGCACCCCCCACCGGCCTCTTTACCCAAGGCTCGCGCCAACTTTTACGCCTTTTTTTTTTTTTTTTTTTTTCAATTTCCAGCTTCGTTTTTTTTCTTCCTTCCTTCCTTCCTCCTTCCAAGCGCGCTGTTTCGTCTTCTGATGTATAGCTCGTTACACAACCCGCTTAAATCCTTGTTATTACACTGATGGATATTCCATTGCCATCTTTCAAAGCACTTTGTTGAATTTTTGATCGTGTGGGCATTCACGTGAGCCTATAGCTAGTGAAAAAACATTATCGTTTAAGTAATACGTGACATTAAAACCTCAGTCTAAAAAAACAGTCAGATAATATAATCATCATTTGCACAAAAGAAAAGTAGCAAGAATAATCTCACGCGGGCCGCAACATTTCGAGCGAGTATGTAAATTATATTACATGAAAAAAAAAAAAAAAAAAAAAAAAAAAAAAAAATCCTCGGTCTGACTATTCGTAGTTTGTACTACTTGCCCAGCAGTGCGAGGCCTTGCCAGCGAGCAGCAAATTGCCCTTCTTTCTTCTCGTTTTCTTCCAACTCTCGTGTGCTCCCCCGCCAAGATACGCAGTAGTTAGCCCGGCCGAACAATAGCCGTGATGCATCTGCGGGCAATTTGTAGTAATTCCGTTAAAACATAATAATGCGCAGCAGCGAGTATATAATATATAGCCTCTCAGAGTTGCCCGCTTGCTCTTCCTTAAACTTTGCTTGGTTTGCAAACAACACCATTCCCAGCACGTAATGCAGCACGTGTTTTACCATGTGCAGCCTATCCCGAGACGTAAGCCATCCATTGGATGGGTAATCAATTGCCAGGCGATTTGAATGAGGGAGTGATTAGCGGTGATCGGTATGAACGTTTGCGGAAGAGCAGGACTCTATTAGAGTCTTGGGGAGGACGTGGAAATGAGGAATGAGAAGAGGGAATTTCAATGCAACTCTCGAGGCTAAGGCCACAGAAGTCGGGGCTTTGTAACTTACGTCGCAGTGGCCGTTTTCATGGTGTTTATATTGGTTGACAACTGTTGGATTCTTGGTTTTGTACTTTTTTATTTTTCGAAGTTTGCTAACAATATTAATTATGATTCAATACATTATGATGATTATTACAAATTATCATATCGTGTAATTTAGGGATACAGTTATTTGAAGTAATAAATCAATGTGGAAATGAACATTAATTTTTAGCACTTTTTAGATTGTGATTATTTAAAAAATTCAAACTTTTATTACGTTTCCACAAAAAACTTGTAACAGATCGCTTAGTTTCGTGAATACGTTTATTATGGCTACTACGAGGTTTACTATACCACTGCTGTCTACCTGAAACTGAAATTGGTTACATGGAGAGAGAAAAAATGGTAAAAATTACTTTGCTGGAATGGCAATCTAGTTATCTTCAGTTGTCCAGACACTCTTTGTACAATAGAAATTACCGTTCAGAATGGTAAAAAATGTTGTTGGCAAAAGTAAAATGTCCCTAGACGGCAACGGAATGACACCAGATTGCCATTTTAGCACAGTAATTTTTATTATTTTTTCTCTCTCAGTGTATACATGTAAGATGTCGCACTCTCCTTTAAATAATCTCGAAACCTACCCAGTGCTGTATTTCTCGTCAAGTTATACTTAAAAAAAAAAAAAAAAAAAGAACGTTGGAATAAAACTTGCTGGCAAAAGTTTAACCGTATAAGGCGTAAGCTCACGCGTCCAAAAGCGTAGTGGCGTAAATCAGAGGTCAAGAAAAGGTAGATACTGTAGCAGCGGCAGCCACTCGGAAAATCCAACAAGTGCTTTTATTGCCAGCACCGACCCCCCCCCCTCGTCGCGTGCGTCGACTTTCTCTCACCCTCCCCATGGAGACTTCTTGTTGCAAATGCCAGACATCCGAGCGCGCGAGCGATATCGACGATTCCCTCCGGAAATGCCGGAGCTTTCGAACGACTTTTGCGAATATTCGCGTGCAGCGAGGAAAAGGGGACGAAGGAGGTGGAGGAGGAAAGCGGGAGGATTTATAGGTCGAGTGTCAACCGGAGCTTCCGGAAAAATGTTCCTTATTTCCTCCTCTTCTCCCCTCCCAGCTTGGTGGGGAAATCGCGAGGGAGGACGTGCGCGCTGGTGATGCAGCTTTGGTTGTTTTTTTTTTTCCGTGTTTTTTATCCTCATCGGAGAGGAAAATTGAATGCAATGACCCAAACCCATTCAACTGTCGATGTTATGTTGAAACGTGTGTTGGGTTTGATGGTTCCATGAATAACAGATTAAAGGTTCCGAAATAAGGTATTCGTCATTTGAAATCTCAAAAGCTTTCTGACCAACAATGAATAAAAAAAAAAAAAAAACAAATTTACACGCGTCTTTAGCGACGGTAAGTGCGTCAAATTGCCATACCTTGAAAGCAGAAGAATTAGTCTCTTTGAAATACCAACTTTTCTACGTATAAATTTGTTCATACAGAACAACTTTGAGCCTATCCGAGGCGTACGATACACGTTTTATTAATTAGTAAATATTTAAAGGTAACCCACAGTTGTTGTAACATCATATAAATTGGTATTAGAAAAATACATTTGTTGTTACAGCAATTTTTATGATTGTTGGAAATATTTGATGAGATGAAGAAAAGGATTTTTTTTATTTGATCAAATTTTTCGGTGTGACAATTTTTACATCAGATGGTCAAATGAATGTTCAGGTAAACACTTAGTGAAATCTAAGAATGACAATCAACATAATATGTTTAAAAATTTATATTCTATTCCATGCATCAACAATAAAAAATAATAATGAAACAATTTAAGTGCTAAAAGTGCCCACGTCAAAATGTACTGACAAAATAACTCTGTTGAAATTTTTGCGAGCCTACACTACGTGGGAGGAAAGTTGTGAATATTCCGATGGATAAAAGAACGATACCTTTTGCATCGTTTTGTTGGATAAAAATGTGTAGGTACTAGTACTAGTTCTTTTGGCACTCACACACGAAAGAAGAGCAAAGAGCATTAAGCACGGATACCTCGAAGAAGCAGAAAGACTCCCGAAGAAACAAAAGGAGCGCGCGACAAGTAAGTAGAAGTAAGTACAAGTAAGAAGAAGCGCAGCTTTGCGCAAACACATCCCGAGGATCAAGGATCCGGCAAATTGAAAGTTAATGTAGCATAAGCGGCCTCTCGGCGAAATTAATTCATGAGCGATCTTGGACAGAAACATCCTTGGTAACTCTCGGTGCCCCGGTCAATTACCATCTTCCTCCCTCCTCCGTCTCGTTCTCGGCACCCCCTTCCTCTCGCCCGAAATCTCTTCGAGGGAGAGAGCTGCTCCACCTACTGTCTCGGCTTCTTGCCGCGCACACCACACTCGTTACGAAACTTAAATTGCTCCGCATCGAAAAGTTAATTTGATGTTCATTCTTTGGGAGCGCTCGTCGAGAATTCCTTTTCGCCGCTGTCGCGGCCGTGCACGGTTTTCCATCCCACTTTTGCCCTTTGTTTTTCTATTATTTTTATCGCGCGCTGGATCTACATTCAACAGCTGCCCAACAAAGTCACGGTTCCTTTTTTTTTTTTTTCATCCATTGCGTCTGAGCGAAAACAGTGCGTGGGAAAATGTGTCTTTGAATTTTTTGGAGCGCTGCTGCGAGAGAAAAATGTACGTTCCACCTTGGGATGGGGGAAATGAATGGCCCACGTCGTTGAATTTCGGTGGTTTTCTGTTTCGAATTACTTTACGGGGGAAAAGATCGGCCGGAAGTATTTTGGGCACGTGAAAAGTTTCGATGGTTCCCAAAAGTCGGGGTGAAATGGAATTTTCAACTGCACATGCAGTGTCGTGAAATTACCACATAGAGTTTTCATCCAATCAAATATAACGTATGTGCGTCGTTAGTTTCTTTGGTATTTAATTATTACTGCGCATGAAGTTTTTGAAGGATTCGGATGGTTTTTGGAACGATGTTGAACCGTTGTTTTGTTGTCTCGAAATTGTGACGCAACAGCAATACTAAAATTTATGAAATAACTAAATAATGAAAGTTTTTGAATCACAGAAGGAGTAGAACAATGTTTCAAGTAGTCTTACATGATTTTTATGACTCTAGTCTAAATTGTTGAGCCATTTAATTTATAACTGAAATTGATTTTGAGAGTTAGAATTAATTTTTTATCAATTCATGAACCAATTCCTTACACTTCGAGATGAATAAACGGCAGTTTTCAAAGTAAAATGAAAAAAAAAAAAAAAGGATTCAATGTAAGAGAATTTTATTTTTCTTCACAAAAGCACTCGGATTCCCAGACGTGGAAGTGAAAACAAAGAAAACCCCGAGATCAGGTGAAAGAAGCAGGAAAATCACGGGGTCACAAGCTCGCGAGACAAAACGTCGCTTGTCCGTGCACGTGGGCTGGGTAAGATCGACATCCGAGTTTGCCTATTTTTCCGTTTGCATACGTTCCGTGTACGTGTACATACACACGTAATCTCTTGCCAGTCCACGGGTACACTCGGGCCAAGACGTCAAGCTCACTACTGGCTGGCGAAACTCTATTGCCACCGCCACCGCCACTCCCCAACGGGTGTACCTGTAATAGATCGCTGCGGGACCGTCGCTTGTCCCTGACGTCGAGCTTATTGCTCCCCACCCCCTCTCTCTCTTTCACCCTGTTTACGCATTTCTGGTTTGCATGGAACGGCCAAAAGCTCGGGGTAGAAAGCCCAGGCAATAATCCGTCTGTGTTCGACCCTCTGTGTGAGTGCAAGCGAGGATACATGTTTACCGAAAGGAAAGATGCAGGAGCCCTCGCAATCTGTCCGAGTGGAGTTGACCGTGAAAATTGAGGTTTTATTGACAGCGACTTTCCATTACTACCTGGAAGCTTTTTTTTTTTGGTTACCAGATAGTGGTTTGATATGGGAAAGAGACAATGGGCAAAATAACGAAGATGCGGGATATACGATGGAGTCGAGGTTGTTGGTTTTCTTTCATTAATTTCAGCTAGTTGAGCATGAGACGCATTGTTCTTCTGGATTATGTAATATATATAATTCGAAAGTTTATTAATTTACTACATAAAGATCTTTATTTAACATACACTTTCTATTTTACTGTTTGTATGAGCCTTTTACATCTTAAATTAACAGAGAAAATGCATAGAATGTATCGATGTCTATGGTATAAAAGGTGATAAAAAAACGTACAGACTACGACACTGGAAGAGGTGTTTAAGAAATATGAAATGAAGAAAATAAAAAAAAAACTTTAAATGAAAATAGAAGTAGATGAAATGGCTAAACAAGGAAAACACCTCTATCAATTTATTGACGCAAAGCTTCCTCATGCACATATTTTTTTGAAGACTATGTTAATTTAATATATCCTTAATATATATTTTATGATGTCAAAACTGTTGAAACTTGTACATAGAATAACGTAAACAGGAACGCAGACTTATTGAGAATAGAAGTATGCTGAGACTAATTAATGTAAAAAAAAATTATAATCATTGAAGTAAAACCTAAAAATATACATACATAGGCAGAAACATGATGCAGAATCACTAATAAGGACATCAATCATATACAAATATACGAAAATGTAAACAAAAGAACAGAGAAAGAGATACAAAGTCGGAGATTTTTAGAAATGAAAACGAGAAGCTTAGATTACAATAAAACTTGATAAAAACAGAGCCAAAGAAGTGATGACAAGAAGGAAAAGAATCAGAGAAAGTAATGCAAATACAGATTTTTGTAGCTTTGTTGCAGAGGCGGATGCGTAAGGCACAATAATACAAATTGAAAAAAAAAAAACGAAAAATTTCGAGTGAGAGAGATAGATACGGAAAAATGGAATCAGAAAAACCTTGGAGACAAAGATGTTAAGAGAGAAGATAGACACCTGCAAATAAAAACTTGGAGATCAATAGAAGAATATAGAGATCAGGAGACATCAAAATTTTTTTTAAATACTGGAAAGCACAGTATAATTACAAATATTGGGGTTGGCTTGCACAAATTTGTGCATAACTTTATGAATACTTGTGTAAAAACAATTACTTGCAATTGATCAGGTTTGTATCAAACATAAGTAACCATAATGGTAAAATGACAATAAAAACTGTCACACTGACATCGAACATGGTAATATTGTCACGAATCAATGGTACGATTTTGTCATCACATAAACTAAATTCTCACGAGCTAGTTGGTCCATCTACCGATATGTTTCTCTACCTCTTTCCCGGAAATTGGCAAAAAAAAGGGTTGGTGACTGGCTAAGCCTCCCCATCAAAACTTGACTTCCAAGAGGAGGAAGGAGGATTAAGTTGGTGTATATACGTGCTCACACAACTGAGCCTTGGGCGTGCGTTAATTGGCGCGCGAAGCAGCCTCCAAAGCTTCCCGTGATTGCGCGTATCGAATGCCGTTTGTCAATCGGCCCTCCAACCCGCCTCCCTTTCTCATCCCCCTCTCGGCTAACAAACTTTCCCACGCTCCCCTTCTCTGTCCCCCTTCAACACAGACCACCGGTGCGCTGTCTCCCTTCCGCTTCCACCCACTTGGCGCGAGTCCGAACGTCAGAAGCAAAGAGCAATTATCTCCCCGGCAGGTTCCGCGTCCGCGCATTGCCATAACCACGTGCAACGATATTCGCGTGCCACTGAATGCGCTGCCCCCGTCCATTTGTATTGCTCTCCTCGCTCTTTCTCGGCTTAACTCGAACACGTCGGGCGCAGAGACGCGCGGGCTCCTCTCTATACCTTCCTCCGCTACTTTTACTTTCGCTCTCTATCTCATCTCTTTGGCTTTTTTTATTAGATATTACTTTGGTTGCTGAACGATTTGCTGTCACTTTCGTAAATGCGTTGCTTCCCTCCGTTTTTACCTGCGGCGAACGACAATACAATCCTACGCCTGTATATAGGTACTTCTTGCGTTGTTCACGACTTTTGGTGTTTCAGTACAGTTCACTCCAATTTTGAGCTGTGGGACCGTAGTGTTAAGTGTTTTGTGGGCAATTACTGTCTTTGTTGCCTCTGTTTCTTTTGTTGCTTCAAATTTACTTTTGGCCGCCCACACGCTGTGCCTAATAAAATTTTTTCTTTTTTTTATTGGTTGCTGTATATATATCAAATGTAGTTGCTTCAGTTCATGCATCATTCGTTACTTGTAATGATAAGAAATTGCATTACTGCAATATGTACTACAAAGATGTTAAAAAAGTAATGAATACTTTTAGTAACAAAATATACGCCAACGATTGGAAAAATGTATTATATTTTGTCAAAATTTTTAGATTTAATTTATCAAACTTTAATACATCACAAATATATTTGAAAATTCAAAATTCGATTTAAATAAATAGTAGATCTTAGAAAACATGACAAAGTAATTTATCACATCTGGTAATTCTTCATTTTTTTCAACAAATTATAATTTGTATACCAGGAAATTTCATTGGAACTGATTATCTGAAAAAATTATAATCTTTTCACGTTGTAAAAAAAAAAGAAGAAAAAAATTTACTTTTTACAACAGCAAACTATTCTCTCAATACCCAAATCTCCGTTATAACCAAAGGACCCTGCAAACCCTTTTGTTGAGAGGTCCCAGTAAATTTGAATGAAATTTGTACGTGTTTTAGATGTTAAAAAATGTCATTAATTACAGACAACATATTCTAATCGCAAAATCTTAATCACTATTATTCTTGTAAAAACAATTATTTACAAAATTCATTTCACGTGCGCAAAAGTAGCTGCAGCTCATCCCCAACCACGTACCTGTCGACATTGTTATTTCTCCGCGACCTCCACGAGAATTATCTCTCGTCTGATACACAAAATAAAAGTAAAACAAAAAAAAAAAAAAAAAAAGAGAAAACAGTAGTAAGAGCAAATCACATTATTCTGAATACACATAGGCTGCTGCCCCTGAAAGCAGAGCACCCTTTGCCCAGACGATCCTTTGCAACGAAGAAACAACTTGAAATAGATAATCGCGAGAAAAAAAAAAAAAAAAAAGAAACGAAAATGAAGAAGAAATATTCCGCCGTAAGAAGCACCTCGAAGAACGCGATACAATAACGCTGGATAATAAAAAAAAAGGGGAGGTATAGGAGGGTGCACTGTCTGCAAAAATCCCGTGAATCAAGAGCGGATAAAACCCCCCTCCCCCCCCATGTCCCAGTCTCGTTGCTTGCAACTAGTTGCGCGATACTCCCGGTGCTCGTTCGTTACGAAAATCCGCGCGCTACGACTACAAAAGCAGCTCCCGGCCAAGCAGACAAATAACGTGAAAAAGAATAATAACAGAAGTCCAGAAGAAAACGAGAAACAACGTGAAACAAAAGCAGCAGCGTTAAAAAAAAGAAAGAAAGAAAAACTCGCGAGACAGAGAAAGAGAGAGAGAGAGAGAGAGAGGGAAAAGGAGGGGAGGGCGCACGTGACGATCCACTCGGGTGGTGGTAGCGGCGTTGCAAGCTCGCGGCCGGCGCGAAAGCTCCCTTCTTCTCTCGCGGCGTGCTTAACAATTCGAGGCGCGTCCGCGTTAACAGCGTTACGACAACAAGCCCCACCTCTACCTGTACCTCCTGGCCCGGAGTTGTAGAAACTTATAACGAGAAAATAATGAACCTGCTTCGCCGAGTCTGATGCCGTTGCTGCTTGGAATGCGAGCCAGGCCCGTCGCTTGCCTTCCACTCTTACTCTCACTTCGCCTCTTTTTTTTTTTTTTTTTTACCTCAATTTCACCGGTTCTTCTGTTGCTTTATTTATTATCCTTTATTTTTCATATTTCCTTTCCTTTCTTTTTTTTTTTTGTATCGTTCGTAGGGATACATTTTCATACCGAATCCGAGCTTCCGAGGCGCTCGTCGGATGCACGCGGTCCTTTCTTCTTTCTCGTTTGCAGTTTTATTCCCTCAACGGCGGTCTCGTTTGTTATTCCGTGATCTACTTTCCTTTCGACGTATACCTCATCATACCGCATTGTTACACATTTTTATATGCGATATCGATATTCTTTCCTTAGAATTACGTTTTCCAAGGTAACTAACTTAATGAGACAATCTACGAATGTGGAGCGTGGACGACGTGTCTTTTAGTATGGCATACGAATGCGGCTACGATTGGAAAATTAATTTTGCCAGCTCGTGGATGTGTTTCTCAAGATTTTCAACTGGATAATCCAAAGGAAGTGATTAATTAGCATAACTCGTGTTAATTTGTGTATACTATTGCTTTTGGAAAAGAGATAAAGCTTCGAGAGTTTCGAATTCTCTGATGATGAGAAAATTACTGTAACTTTTTAACTGCGTAAAAATGATAAAACTTCGAGAGAAGTGTTGTCGTTATTTGTTGAGCGAAAAATAGCCACGTAGATGGAAATACCACGTTAATCGAGTTGGCCAAAAACATAGATCTTGTGTTAAAAATAATTAAATGTTCATTGAAAAAGCGACGCGCATGAAATGTAGAGCAGATTATATCGGCAAAAAGAAGGCCAACGATTGATCTTTCACGTTACGAAGTTCTCGGCTCTTTGCAAAACTAATTATATTTTGCACGCTGCGAGTAGCACAGACCGTGGCGAATATGCGTACATGTATACATCCAAAAAGAGCCGGGCTTTATTAACTACACAGCGGAGCGCTCGGCCGATCGTAAAGAGGGAGTAGAGCCCGCACCGGTCCACTGAATAAACTAATTCGCCATCGAATAATACCGCAAGGACCACAGGCAGAGAGACACACGCACATTCGTACATGTGTGTGTGTATGACACGGTATATATTTGCCCAGACCAAACAGCCCGGAGACTCCGCTCCACTTACTACTTCTCCCCGTCCGACCACCCCCCACAGCAGCCGGCAATATAAACACAGAGATCGTGCGAGAGGAGGGGTCCCCCCGAAGTTTCATCGCGTGCTTGCAGCCTCTATCTTTGCGGGGGGCGCGAGTCGCATTAAGCGCTGCGAATTACATCGGCGTAATTTCTCGCTGGTACTACGCACTATCACCGCCTCATGAATAAAATTGGCGCCCCCGCCTCCGTCCTTTTTTAAGCTATGGGAAAAGCACGTGTGTTACGTGGACCCTCCACCTCCATACCCCCGGGCGCATAATTTTTCGTGTCCTCGGGGCAAAATTGGCCACGAATGTGGTTCCCGGCCCTCCGGGACGCAACTTTGTTCACCCCCCCCTTCCCCGAAAAGGTGTAACTCCACTTCTTTCTCATTTTCTCACTTGGGCCGCTGAGTTACGGGGTAATTATACCTTTAGGGGCATTACTATACCCCCACGTGTGTGTACGTATAACTCGTGGTGGTTATGTGTGCCGGTATGGAGTAAACAAGGGACCGGAGCCTTCGGGAGGATATTATCCGCGGGAGCTTCGAGAGATGCCGGTCTTGATTTAGGCGGAGAGAAGGCCTCGATGAAATAGATAGTAAATCTCACTTTTTTTTCAATCTCCGGATGTACTTTTGATCATTTTCTTGTGTATATCATCTCAATATTGATTCGCTGAAAAGTAACGGTTCAAAAGTAACTTGAAAATGAAAAAAAGCACCCATTGATCTTTTAATTTCGTATGGATGTACGTACCACGATATTTCCAGCTGCACCGAAGGGTAGTTTTGTGCATCCATTGTAAGGTTTTTTTTCTGTTAGCAGAACGCAGTGGCAGCCGGCAGATTGTCCTGAAAATTCTCCACTGTGTGGATCGATCTTCCTGCGTATGCACCAAAGTTAATCGGTCACGATTGCGCGTACTCGGAGCGTAGAAGAGCAGTGATCTGATCTGATCACCTAGTACGGGCAACATTGAGAAGAGACAGAAAAAAAGTCTATGTATATTCGGAGCCGCAGCCAAGGGCGTGAGGTGGGATTCGCGGATGATCCGGATACCCTTGGTTTTTCTCTTTTTTTTTTTGTTTCGGAAAAAGAGGCCTAAAGACTTTTTCACTCCGCGAGCAAAAAGGGTAAAGAGCTTTCCTCCCATCCGCTGCACGGGATCGTATACTCGAATCTTTATGGGTTCTCTCGTCACTTTTTTTTTTTTTTCTCGTGACAGAGACGTTTTTGCAGCTCTCCCGTAGCACCTAGATCTTTGTTTTGCTCACTTTGATTGCAGATTATTGTTATTTTATCAAAGTTTACATTATTTTCGTTCAATGCTTGTAAACAAAAATTAATAAAAATGAATGGTTATTCATCAATTTGCAAAATCAAAACATATTTCTAAAAAATAGGAACAGTGATACATTCTAAAATTGTACAACCCTACACTTGTCTCCCGCAAAAACCGTAGTTGTTTCTTTGCACAAACTAAGCCTCGCGTTCATTTTTCACAAATCCTTTTCATCCCCGACAGCCAATGACGGTATTTCATTGCCACTATCCAATTAAAAGCCACCCCCCTGAACTACCGTCAGACATATCAGGCAAACTCTTCTTCCGACGCGCTTCTTTAATTTTGCCAAACGTCATATTCAATTCGCGATCCACGTGGCAGCAGTCACAAGTCGTCGAGAGCAGCGCTCTAAAAGCCAGGTGGACGCGCTCAAACTGCCCGAAACTAAAAGAGAAGGAAAAAGCAAAGGCATTCTCAAAATTAACCGATCGCCGGACGGCGAGGGGCAAACTTTTAAACATATAACGATGGTCGAAAAATTTAATTAAAACAGCGGTGAAAAGGAGGGGGGGCCTCCTACCCCGGAATTTCGAGCGCGGACAGGCGAAGCGAGTTCCAAACCTCTCGCTCGCTCGGGCACCACCAGCAGCTGCAAAAAAAAAAAAAAAAAAAAAAAACAATGGCAGGAAAAAGACAGGCCCGTACGTTCTTCCTTTTTTCCCCCGGAGGATTCTCATCCTCGTTTTTCCTTTTTCCTTTTTCCCGTTTCTTCCTCGCGGCACACTTTCGGCTGCAATTTTCGCGCTCGTGCGAGTCTCGGCCCACGTTTTCTGGGTACACGACCATGTATACGTACAGAGGGTAGAACTTGTGTTTCAAGCGTGTATGCGTGCATTTGGCGGATGCATCGGTTCTCCGAGTGAATCCATAGTTTTTCCGTCTCTTTTGGGTTGGAATGTATTACAAAAACTACAAGTTAGCCCTCTTTGAGCTTACGATTGGTTTGAATAAAAATGAGCTGAAATTGCGTGTCTCAGAGCCACAAAGTAAAAACTCACACAACCCGAAACCAAAAGGGTGAGATCCAAGGTAATAACGTATAATCCCTGGATTCTTCATTCGTACAGTTCGCAGGAGTGCACTCGCACGTCAACGCCACGCAGCGTGAAAACTGAGGTCTCGACGATACGTACCATCATCCCAAGCGCGTCAAGCAAAGCAAAGCACCCCCCTTCCACCCCCCCTTTCCGCAGTGCACGTATTAGCTCGTCGAGATTAGCGACGGCCGTGCCATCTCCTTTGCAGCTGCTGTGGTTTTCTCTGCGCCACACCAAGATTTCAGAGCAAAGAGAGAGAGGCCCTCTCGAGTTTGCTCCGCGTATAATTATTCCGAATGCCGCCACCGTAGGGGCGCCTACTCGCGTTTCACCGTAAAGAATCCCTTGCGTAGCTGTCTCGCGACTTCGCGTATCGTTGCCACGTCCCGAGTTTTAATCCACGTGGCTCCCCTTCCCTCGCGTTTTCTCCTCTTGACCACCGTTCTTGGCCTGACCCCTAGCGATAACACGGGCCGTCTGTTGTATATTTGGCCTCTAAGGGGTGCGACAACGCGCGAGAGTTTACCCAGTGGTTGATGACCCGTGGACCTGTGGCCTCAGGATGTGAGGGCTTTCAATATTATAGCTGTCTTGCTTTTCTTTTGTTTTCTTTCGTTTCCATTTCTTTGGTCGACAGGCACTTTTGTATTTCAGGATAAATGCTGATGCTTTTGTCATCCCAGCATTTTAAATAGATGCGTAAACTGACGGTCATTGTTACTTACGGCATTAAAAGCTCGTACCAAGCTGTTGAGTTATCCAGAAAGTCTCTCTTACATTTTTAAAAATAATTTTCCATAATATTACAAGGAACTGACGTATGTGCAGCATCTTTGTCTACAACTGGGGTCACCAATAATTTTGCCTCAATAAGACTTTAACTCGACACCAAAGTCGTGAAATTTCAAATTGAGCTTTTTTTCGATGTGAAGACTGACCCTAACATGTCACAGCTTTACTCTTAAAGCTTTAGCTTCGGTCCTTTTTGATTTCCACACAAGCAGTCTCCACAGTTTTTATGTACGGACATCTGCGCTGATGGTAAAATTATTTGAAAGGAGCCCTCAATGATAGATCCTATTCACGCCCTGCAACGCACTTCAACATATTTTTTTGCCCACATTTTTTCGTAGGGTGGTTAGAAAAAAAGCTTGACTTGACGAATATTTCTTACACACTGTTGCTAAATAAAGACCTTAAAAGTTTTCGTTTTCATTTACAAGTCTGGTATTTTTGAGTAAATGTATCGTACCTTGCACCCTTGGTACGAAATATATACTATGTCATTTTCTTAAGGATATTATGGAAAAGTAAAGCATCTCAGGAATGCCTAATCCTTTGGGTGTACGTGCAAGTTGGTTATTATAAAATATTTTTCTGATATCTACGTCTTTTTCTTTCTGAATGAGCCACGTCAAAAGTCCATCATAACCGCACGATAGTATTATATAATTGTTTAATCAGTTCCCCAAGATAAGTACTGGATTATTTTTTAAATTTTCATTGCCAGTTTTTAAATACTTTCCATAAAAATGTCCTACCGCCTACAATTAGTTTGTAAGAAATTTTTTTTATTGTTTACAAGCGAACGTATTCGTTTATTCTTACATTTATTCTGGAATTCGTGAAACCATCCTCCTCGCTTGCATTTGAACCCCCGACTCGATTAAGTATACCAATTCTCTCTCTCTCTCTCTCACCGTCAAAAGGTTGTCATAATTCTTCAATCTCCCTTTGAATTTCGCTCAGCAGCATAAAATGTAACGACAGCGCGGTGCCGATCCCATCTTCGGATTTCCTCGATGGAAGCTGCACGGCGAAAGCTGGCGTCGCTGTCGCCACCACTGCATCTTCTCTTTCGAAAAAAAAAAAAAAAAAAAAAAAAAAGAAGAAGCAGCGAGGTCGGGAATGATGAGGTGTCAGTGACGCCTCGAACGCATGTAAGCGCGTCACTCCTTCGACGGTCGCTCTCTTTCTAAAGCTATCTGCATTCGATCTGGTTCCACGATCCACTCTGGATACCGAGCTCAGACGAGCCCCGGCGAGCCTCTTCGTAGGTATACATATATGTATATTGCAGGGAAGGAGAGCGACATCAGTCTTTTCGTCGGCTACGTGGGAGGGTATACGCCCGCTCTTATTTTCGTTTGCATGCCGGCATCAGGAATGCCGGGCTCGATTTCACCCCTTCTGGTACAAATGCTTCCCTCATCCTCTTACTCCGAAGCTATTTTCTCTCCCTTTGCTCGCGCACCGCCCGTTAAAAACTCTTGGCTCGGTTTTTTCGTCCGCCCCTTCCCTCGCTCCTTCGGCTTTTTATCTTTGCTACCTTTTTTCGCTCTCGAGAGTACAATGAGAACGCTGTTTCAACATTTCCTCAAACGCCGCGCTCGATCCTTACCCCAGTCTTTTTTTTTTTTTTTTTTTTTGCTATTTGGAAACAGGTTTTTTTATCACTTCAGCTGTGATCTTTTCAATATTTTGTATGACGTTCTTTGTGCTGATTTTGATATGACTGTAGTTTTGTAAATTCTTTACGAGTGCCTTGGTGTAATTTCTTTTTAGTATTTGTGGAAAACTATTTTAATCAATGTAGTTTTTCGCATGAAACTCTTGATACTTGTGGACCATTTCGACTCATCCGCCGAAGGATCTATTGATATGAAATTGTAAAGAAGTTAATAAGCAGAAAGTGTAAACAAAGAAGTTGGAAGCGAGTTTCCAGTTTGAGGTCAAAGTGATGAAAGTCAAACACCAATGATCGGAAAGATCGAAGCCTTCATTAATAACCCGAGAAATCTTTTCTTTTTCCAACTTTTTCCATTGACAAAAGGTATGAAAAAAAAGGAGATCAAGTATCTACGAGCGAAAGAATGAAAAAAAATTAGTTCAGCTGTCGAAGTTAGGCGAAAGAAATTTAATTAGCGTGACCATCGAGTTTGTGACGCTCCCGTCTTACAAGGAGCTGGTACTCAATTCCTCGATAATCAGCGTCGACTAATGAATTTCAAAGCTTTTTCAAATCGATTATTATTGCTATGATAATATCAAAATATCGTGAGAGTTGGTACTAAATTGGAATTTTTATTTAAAATAAACTGACTGCAGATGACAATTCATACATTTACAGGACCTAATTATTTTAATGCACTATTATTATAAACAGGATATTATGTATCCTCCGGTCAATATTTAATCAGTTCAACTATAAATGATTTTCGAAATATTGCTTGGATGCACAACAGAATTAAGTTTGGTTGATGCTTAGAACGTGTTTTATAAAAATTTAATGCGTAAATTATGTGCTGCCCAACAGATATTCTCTCTTTTTAACAAGATGTGCAAGGTGTTGTCCGCTTTGATATACCAGCAGCTGCAGGACATTGAAAAACTTTCGCATGTACGTGCAAAGGAGTATTGTTTATTCTGTACTTTCGGAAATGTATGTATGCAACGCCTTCTCGATAGCGGCATCAAATTATGGGAGAAAGACGTTGATGGCCTTGAGTGGGCGTGGCCGTAGAATGCGGTTGCACTTAATGACGCTTCGGGAGTAAAGTTGGAATAAAAAGAAGAGTAAAAAAAGCCAGAGGAAAAAAAAAACTGTTGGATCCTGTATTTGTATTTTGGTCGCGGAAGTTGTTACTGACTAATGTCTCAATTACGGTAAATTTTGAAACGATGTTGTTATTCTTTCATGAGAAAATGAGTACGGTAATTTCATTATATGTACTTACTTAAAGTACGAAATTTTGTATTCTATATTATGTATAATGTCTTTACTTTTCGTTTTTCTATTGCAATGAAAGTAAAAATTATTATAATAAATAGTCACTGTTAGTGAGAAGCAGAACAAATTTTCAACAAGAAATTATTAAACAATTTTCAGAAGTAAAGTCGATTATGTTATTAAGGAGGTTCCAGTAAAAAATAAAAAATTTTAGATAACGCTAAAATGAAATTATGTTCTTTTTAAGAACGTTTCATGTGCATACAAATTTTTCAACATTTTTTTAGACATATTTCCGAACAAAAAATTATTTAATTCCACAATTTAGAATAGGCTCTTACAGGGGACAGTAATTAAATTGTATTAAAACTACCATTTAAATGAATCAGAATTATTATTAAAGCAGTTTCAAAAATTTCTCTTGGTTAAAAATGAGCTGAGTAAATATNATTTACTTCTTTTTATTTTATTCAATAACTTTTAAAGTCCATAGAATATTATAAAAGTTTTATAAACAATTTTTGTATTGAACCTTAAAACATAAACTACACAATAATAAATTCATGGATTTTATGATGAAAAAAATTTATTTTTTTAACACGAATAAATAGAATACACCTACAGTCAGATGTGTATAAATTTTATTTATTTTATAATTATTTTTAGATACAAATTAATATCTTTTCACATAAAGTGTGAATTCGAAAAGATTAGATCATATGATTTGATTTTTAAATCGTACATTTGTCAGTATTAGTGATATAATACATCTTAGCTTACTACATTTTTAAATCTTTTTTATTTAATTTTTTCCATGCTATCATCTAACTCTTCCAATAAAGGTTACTTTTATAAGTTTAAAACTTGTATTAAATAGAGAGGAGAAAATTTCCCATACTTATTACAGGTTTTGATACGACAATGCGGTTACGTCGTACTACAAAACGTTATTGTATTACAACTACACTAATCAACTTGAAATATTGGAGAGCGTATTAAAGGGTCAATGCTAACCCTTAGAAAGTACGTTTTTAGACACTTTTATACAACAATAAAAAATAAAAGATAAAAGTACACTACCACATGGATTAAATGTGTAGCCCAATATTTTTTGGTAATAATTTTTAAGCAAGTTTTTCTTTTCCAATAAAAGTTAGTTGAATAAATACAAAAAGGTGTTCGTTTCGAAAATTTACATCAGTTTTCATGTCAATAATTCAATACTTATCAAATAAATAATGCATTAAATGTACATGTTATACAACATTCATGTCATATGCATGTAGTATGTATACGTTTTCTTAAAAATTATATTTTTGAGGAGTAATGATAAGGGATGATGAAAAAACTCATGTTTTAAAAAAGAAATGTATTTATTTAAATTAAAAACATTTTTGCAACGAAATTTTATACAGTATCATGATGTTTAACCAGTCATGAAGCACAACAAGTTCAGAAAGTAGTAACTAAAAAAAAACGCAATAAAGATGATATTTTATTGTCGATCCAGTCGTCACGATAATACCTCTTGGTTTAATAGTAGAAGCGAGAATAACCAAGACCGTATGCACCGAAGCCGTAGGGCTGGAAACCAATAGGTACAGCTGGGGCTGCGTATGTGGCGGCGATCGGGGCAGCAGCGTAAGTCGTGGCGATGGGTGCAGCAGAGTACGTCCTGGCTAGGAAACCGGGCTTTGGCTCGGCCGAGGCGAATACCAGAATGGTGGCGAGGAGGGCGAACAGTTTGCAGAACATCTTGGCTGATATGGTTTGCTATGTGGATTCTTGGACTTTGCAAGGATCGACTGATGCTGGACTGAAGTGACGGTCCCCTTTTATACGGTAGGAGGAACAAGGGATCGCGGAAGAACCCAAGGACGGCTGTTGTGGTTTTTTCTGTTGTAAGGATGAAAGTCAGGCCAGCACGAGTTTACCTACACGAGATTGGTACACAAAGGATACACATTTTTTTAAATCCCTCTTTCAACTTGTAGCACTAAAAGTATAAGTATTTTTTTGTTAATAAATTGTATTTAATCATTTTAGAGCAAATTTTTTTTTTTTCTTTTTAAATTATGCGAGTTTGGATTTATTATGAAAAATGGTTTAGTTTTCGGGAAAGTGGAAGCGATTTTATTTTAATATTGTTCTAAAATTATTGGCATGTTCGCATATAATTTATAAAAATATATACCTACTGGATTATTTCGAGTACATTATACAATTTTGTGTGGACATATCTTAGTATACAAGTATACTTATATACATCCAATTTTTTCAAAATAAACAACAGTAAAATCTCTGGTAGATAACAAAATTTATTTACACCGAGAATGCAATCATCTGTTTACAAGGAAACGAGATACAAAAAATTTTAACATACAATAAAACAAATCTGTCTAGTTGCAAGACATTATTACAGATGCATAAGTCAACAAATAATTAACAAAATATTATTAAAAAATTTTCTGACATACAAGAGCTGTATGAAATCTACAAATACGAAAAATTTAATGAACCACTTAAAATTTAATTTTAAGAAAAATGTCACATTTTTTTCTTATAACATAAAATATTGGCTGAGTACTTGCAAATACTAAAAATGAAAAAATTTATGAACACTGAATTTTTTGCAAAAATATCTTTTTTCCTAAAAAATACATCTCAGTCCGACTAATTATAGGTCAACATCCATGATATCGGAAAATATAGTAATAAAAAATTCTCACGTATAATTTGTTTTATGACAAAATTTTATTTTTATCATAACTTTATTTTACATAGATTTAAATTCAATAGTTAATTTTTTCAAATTCGTTTCATGAATCGTAAAAATCAAAACAAAATAAAGGAAATCGAAAAAACTTTTTCAACAGCCGTTGTTGAAATAAAAATCTAAGCTGGAAATCGTGAGATCTAACTGATTAGATATATCCACACGTATGCCTTCTCTCGCACGAACACCCTCTGTTACACAAGTACGTATTTACTTATCTGAGTGATTTTAATTCTAAAGTTCAAAAATGTATTCACAGAGTGATTATTCGTCTGTTGCAAAGTTTCCTTTTTGAAGAAAAAAAAAATTTCTGGTAAAGAATTTTTTACACGCAGTATTGTTTTACTGAAAAAATATGCTAAAAAACTAAGGATCAAAAGTAGTTAACTCATCAGTGAATTCTTAACTGAAAATTTTTTTTTTCTCACAAAGTCCTTTTTCAGTATTTGTGAAACATTTGCAAAAATATCCTCAAAGTATTTCAATGGAATCATACAAATTATTTACTGCAGTTTGAATTCATACCAAAGTTGTTCGTTGGTTTATTGACAGAACATTATTCTGGAACAATATATTCATTGCTGCCCAAAAACCTTACTGATACGTGTGACGTGAGAATTTTGCTTACGACATTCAAGTCCCACCAAGCCAACCGCAAAATAAAAGGACCAAAGTAAAAAACAAGCGATCGATCCAAATCCGGGTACAAATGAAGCCCTAAGCCTTGAAAAGCCGGACCCTGAACAAGAGCAACTCCGCGAAAGAGAGTCACGTGCCCGACCTTGGGACCGAATCTCCCGAGCATTCTCCCGTGCCTTCCGCATAGTTAGCGATATTTTTACCTCTCGGAGTTGTATAAAAGCCACACCCAACGAGCTGTAGGACAATCAGTCCGATCAGTGCATCCGCTAGCCAGACACACGTTCGCCAAACATGTTCCTCAAGCTCATCACCCTCCTCGCTGCCGTCTTCGCCTTCGCTTCGGCCGCACCCAAGCCCGGCTACCTCGCCACCACTCCGATCACCAGTACCTACGTAGCTGGTGCACCTTTCGCCTACACGGCGTACAGCGCGCCCGCCCTTCCTCTTGGCTATGGCTACAACTACGGGTATGGTCTGCCCTACTCTTCTCGCATCGGTTATCCTTACCTGTTTTAGACGTCTTGACACGACCAACGACCAAATGGGATCCACAGAGGAAGTTGAATAATTTACACGTGTATAAATTCATTGTTTATTATTATTATTTCTTTTTTCAATCAAGTAACTTTCAAAATAAATCGTTTTACATTTTTTCTAAATATTATTTTTTACTCATTTTCTCCTTTCCTTCTTTTCCCAGAGAAATTCATTTTTNTTGTACATATTGAGCAACTATAGGGTTTCTCTTGAGTATGGATGCGCTCATGTACCGTAAGATGTTGTTTTCGACTAAACGATTTGGAACATATTGAGCAACTGTACGGCTTCTCTTGAGTATGGATATGCTCATGTGTTACGAGACTATCCTTTCGACTAAATGATTTTGTACATATTGAGCAACTATAGGGTTTCTCTTGAGTATGGATGCGCTCATGTACCGTAAGATGTTGTTTTCGACTAAACGATTTGGAACATATTGAGCAACTGTACGGCTTCTCTTGAGTATGGCTGCGCTCGTGCACTGTAAGATTACTCTTATCGCTAAAAGATTTGGGACATATTGAGCAATTGTAGGGCTTCTCGTGAGTATGGGTGCGCTCATGCCTTACAAGATTGGATTTTTGAATAAATGATTTTGAACATCTAGAGCAACTGTACGGCTTTTCTTGAGTATGGATATGCTCATGTCTTACGAGACTATCCTTTCGACTAAATGATTTCGTACATATTGAGCAACTATAGGGCTTCTCTTGAGTATTAGTAAGCTCATGTACTGTAGGATTATCCTCAACACTTACTGCTTTTGAAAATCTCGAGCAGGTAAATAACTTTTCGTGAGCATGAGTACGCATGTGTAACATATAATCACTGGGCAAGGTAACATTTTTTGGAAATATCTTACATTGAGAAGAGCTTTCTGATATGCTTCTATTAGGCGTGTCTTTGCGATATAAATCTTTTTCACGTCTTTCAGCCATATTTTTTAATAATATACTGCAGAGAATACCTGATACCAGATGTAGTTTGGTGTGCTGAGTAGTAGTTCGGACGTGAACTATGCTATAAAGTTTTCGGAAATGGTTCTATCGATGCTGATTCGACGAGGATGTTGTTTTCCTGTTGGACATAGTAAAATAATTATTTATTTCATCAAGGACTTGTGTGCTTTGTTATTTACTTTGGGCTAGCAGTTATGGGATTAGACAATTCATTCCAACTTGTAGTACGTAAAAATTGTTGTGTATCATAATTTAGTGTGAATAAAAATTTAATACTCCATGATTAATATTGAATCACTGTTCGAACAAGAGAGAAATATTATTTTAAAGTGATGCATTTATAATTTTCTAACAACTAGAAACTAAACTACAACGTAACACGTGTTTTATTTGGTTGACAAAGTTCACTGCATTTTATTTTAGGACTTCGAAAATAAACTACAATAGAAATGTTTCAAAGTTTAGGGATCACTTCATAACAATGCTTTTTTTATAAAAACTAGAGTTATGATTCAACATAAATAATTAATAAACAAAAAAGATAAGAAAGACAGAAATAAGGTAGAAATACGATGGTCTACCAACTCAAGGATAAATAACCTACAAGCATAAACGTAAAAAAAGGAATAATTTATGAAACTAAACAAGGAAGGAAATTTAAGAGAATCTTTTTGTTTAATTAAAAGTAGTTAGATATTGTGTCAATGGATTTTTTAGAATTTTTAAGCTTCAAGCGATAAGGAAAACTAACGACCTGTGTGAAATTCATAATTTAAGCTAACGTGGGTCATTAGATTAGAAACATGCTTGACGTCAGATATCGTTCGACTTTAAATTTCTTAAATAATTTTTCTTCAAGTCGATTTTACTATGATAATAATATCTTGAGAGACTTTTGATTCAAAGAATTTTCTACTATCTGTTGAGTTTATTTCTTGCAATTTGGTTTTGTGTTTCATGGCTGATGTACTTCTGTGTCTTACATTTCCATCTTAATTACATTTTTTTCTTTTTATGAACAGTATTATAGTGACCAATTTTATACTTTTATTTCCAATGTTAAAAACAATATTTTAATAATTTTTTCTTGATTTACAATGATGTGATGGAAAAAATTAACTCAAGTTATTTGTTCACTGATTTGATTTTATCAATTACTTTAGTGTTCTAGAAAAATTCTTTAGTGTAAATAACTGACACAATAGCTATTTTTGCACTTGAGGTATGAATAAAATAAAGTAAGTGATGTCTTACATTATCACTTTTCAATATTTCCTCGAGTAATTATTTAGGTAATCCCAAGTAGCATAGAAAAACATTCAGAATTATTTCGTAAACTAAATAATCTCTTGACGATTAAATAATTTTGATAACAAACAACCAAATTCTACATACTTAGAATTTAAAAATAAGTGCGTGGAAAAGCAAAAAATTAATCACTATGTATATACAGATTGTGCATCTTGAAACAAGAAGGCGTGTCAAAGCTTTTTTGACACACGTGGCAGTGGAAGCAGTGTTGGTTGCGTATGTGGTTTTCAAGGTCATTGTTTCGAACAAAAGTTTGTGGGCACAAGTTACAATGGTGGAAATGATGAGTCTGAAAATGTGATATTAGATGACAGCGTCGGACAAAAGTTTGAGCACAAACATCACAAATAAAGAGTCTTTCGTCCGTATGACTGCGCTCATGCTCTTTAAGTTTATCCTCATGGCTAAACGATTTTGAACATGTGGAGCAAACGTAAAGCTGCTCGTAAGTATGAATGCGTTCATGTACTGTAAGATTATTCTTCCACTTGAATGATTTTGAACATGTGGAGCAACTGTACGGCTTCTCTTGAGTATGGATATGCTCATGTGTTACGAGATTATCCTTTCGACTAAATGATTTCGTACATATTGAGCAACTGTACGGCTTCTCTTGAGTATGG
>NW_019379511.1:1824314-1847748 GCF_000648655.2 Copidosoma floridanum | reverse complement strand
ATCTTATTGAATTAAAAAATTAATTGATTTCCATCGTTAAGTAAAACTTCAAAGGAAAATCACAAACATTAGCACGAAAGTAGGACCAGATATAAAAGGGTACGGAAAACTTTTTTTTCAAAACGACGTGACAGATGATGTTTCACATCATAGAATGTTTACCCAACAAAACTTCATCTTCGGCCGGTGCAAAGCTTACTCGATTTGAAAGCAAAAAGCCAACATTTACACTTCCAACTCGGTCCTCCGCACCAGCATCAGTTGAACACCTCGCACGATCGAGTCATCCGCAAGTTTAACGCGTTTTCGAAAGGGTTACTGGCTCGCACAGTCGCGCGAATTTTCCCGGCACATAACGAGTGCGCGACGCAGATAGACGGATAGCGATCGCCCGGCACATGTGGCGCGCATTAGTATTACAGCCAGTCGGCCGGCCCGCGCGAGCGAGTTAGAGAACGGAAACGATTTATCTCCGGCCTAGCCGTTATTTCAGGCAGCTCCCTCCTAGCTCCACCGAGGGCGCAAAATTGCATTAACATAAACACGGCTGCGGTGGCTCGCGGGGGGACTCTCAAAAAGGCCGCTATCGGCTCGCTACCGATCGTCCTCTCTCTCTCGGGTCTGTTGTGCGCACCATACGCACTTGGTTATCGGGCCACCGAGCTCGTGGTATCGAGCTCTTCTGTTCGCTGTATCAAAAACTACCGTGTGATAGTCGACGCTGCCGCTTTCGCTCTATAAAATTGCATTATGAAACGCCGGGGGGGGGAGTGGAAATTTATTATGGGGGTGTTTTAAAATTTGAGGGCTCGGCTGGTGTTTTGTGATGGTAGTCCTTTCATCGCACGATCATGGCGTAGTTATTTCAGGTACAGCGAATAATTCTGTCGCACGTAATGAGCTAATTTTCCATACGTTTCGGTAGTTTATGCACGAAGGGAAGTTCATGACTTTTCGTACGTGGAACGGTCGATTGAGATCGAACTTTTTAGCAGAAAATAGTTGTGAAAACGCACTACGTAAATTGAAACCAGATGAATTATCGAGTTTGTTTATAAAAATAACTAGAACTGTTGGAATTTCAGTCGTCTTTGTACAGTACCTACGGGATAAGCGTAGCTGTTACTTTTTAAACTTTATTTTGTTCTATTTTGTTAGAAATTAGACACTTTTGTATCTTAATTGTAATGATTATGATCTAAATAACGGTAAATAACAAAAATAGCTGAACACAAATGCTATTGTAGTAATATTGATAAAATCAATAATTCTGAAAACTCATACCAATATGGTTATACTTTGTGCTCTGGTAATAAAGATAGCAGTCGTGCCTTGTATGCTAAAGTTTTATTATTCTCATAAATTTTACCACTTGGTTAATAATCTACTCAACGAACCCTTGACTGATGTTAATCCAATTACATTTTTTGAAATACTTTATAAAATTCTTCTTTAAATATATAATGTAAAAATTTTTTTAAACGACACACTTTGATATTTATGCCATGAAACACGTTTTTAATATGTTTAGATGCAAACTTCATTTTAATTCATACAATTTCCCTCTTCAAAAAATAATGTTACTTAATACTTTAAAAAGAAACAATAACAACCGAAAGCTTAAAGATACAGAAAAAAAATATTGCTCATCATTACAGCAACACAATCACACGAGCTTTTATCTCATCAAAAATTCAAAGCGTAATATTCAAAGCGTCAAAAGAAGAGAGTTAAAGTGCCCGCACCAAAAAAGTTCCACCCATAAGACACGAAGAGCTCGAAGCGTGGGTAAGAAAAAAAAAAACAGGGGCTAAAAAAGTAGATGTAAAACAAAGAAAAAAAAAAAAAAAAAAAAAAAAAAAAAAAAAAAAAAAAAAAAAAAAAAAAAAAAAAAAAAACTGGGGAGCAGGCAAAAATGACAGGCTTTCGCGTTCCCCGAAGAACATACACATAAGTGACGAAGGGTCCTCGAGCGGTAAGGTCACTTTGGTGTTAGTTCCCCAAGCCAGAGCTAAGCGCTAGAAAAAAGGCTCGAGTGTTTTTATTCCATTATCGGCGAGGGCCCGTGTACGAGGAGAGAGGAGGCAGGGGGGGGGAGCGCTCTCTTAACCACTTACTTAACCCAACTTCCGGCCTGAGCAAAAGCAGCGTGTCAAGCCACCAGTGGAGCGAACACTCGAGCTTCCCCGTTAGACATCTCAAATATTATCTGTCCTGAACGATCGAACTTCCCTATTTTCCCACCTCCTCTATCCTTCATCTCCCGTCATACTCGTGTATTTCCGGGGATCGATGTAACTATAGCACTTGCATTTGCTCGATAACACCGGCAGCCACAACGAAGCGTACGCACCGATGATGTAACGCAAACTGACGTCCAAAGTCATCAGTAATTATCACCTCGATTGACTTGAAGCTGCAATTTGCTCCTTGCAAAGGCTGTGTGCCATTAGGAGCTCGTCTTTTTTGCGAGAAATCTCGTGAAGCTATGAGACTTGCTTAATGTAGGAAAGTTTGGTTATTAAGTGCTTTTAAGGAACACTGCTGTTGGGGTTTTCGGTTATAGGAGCGAAAAATCGATTTTCTGTTCCTTTGGTCATTGATGTGTCGTTTCTAATTTTTTGGGGGTAACTTTTATTGATGCACTTTATTTTTTTCTTGCTATATGAGCCTCATCATCGTTGATTTTGTTGCATGAGAATGTTCGTTAGAAAAATAATACCAAACGCAGAGTCGGAATGTCGAAGGCTGACCATAATCGATCTTTACTACTGATTTTTTTTTCCTTCTGCAAATACACTTATACGAAGATAGAACGGTTTGAAACAATTTGTTAGGAAAATATTAATAACACACGTTTTAGTTGTCGAGATATAGTCACTAGTAATTGCTTTCAGAATAGATTGGATGTAGGTGGTCTCTAAATAAGTAGATGCATCCGAGTTCGCACAGACATTTGTATAAAGAAAAAGAAAAAAAAGCGGAGCGTGGCAATAATAACTTAATTATACTGGGCGTAACTTTTGTACTACCACCATACCTAACTAATACACACATATTTTTATCCATTAGCTAGTTAAGAACTTTTTATAGAAAAAAAAAGTTAATAAAAACCTATTTTTTCTGAAAAGACTTTGTATTTTATTTGTGGTAAATCATCCTCATGAATATTAATAATAATTTCTACACACAATATCTTGGAAGTATGCATTGTTGTAATCAAATGTTATTGTTAAAAATTTTAAAACCCATACGATCTCATGTAGATTTCATAAAGCACGTCAATATGTTAAATCACAAAATTCTTCGGCTTTTTTTCCACTGGGTAAAACTTCTATGACAAGTATACCAAGCGATATGAAGATTCTAGCGACAAAAAACAATGATTGGTACGTAAAACCGCCACGGTACACCGTGCAAGTAACACCATCCAGATTATTTTTACGAATCTCCACCTTAAATTTCAGCTCAAAGGCAGCAGGTCGCGAGGACCCTCAGCGACTCTAACGCGCTTTCGGCTCGCGTCGGGGCCGGCCAGAGACGATGACGACGACGCGCGCGCACACTCTGCCCCTCGTGGAAGGCGGAGCTCAAAGGGACGCGCGCGCGCCCGCCGCCGCCCCCTAGCTCGGATGCTTGCACGGACCTTGGCTTTGGAGTGGGGTGCGTGGGTATGCAGTTTCCGACGGGACGTCGCCCGCGACGCCACGCGAGATAGCCCCGAGGACGGAGCTGCCGGTCCATCGTTCGAAGCTGTTTGATGCACCGTGTTGCTCCCGACCGTGTTTTTCGTGCTTTGACCTCCAGTGAGCTCTTTTAATTTTGTCGATTTCTCCATCAGTCCACGTGTTTTGCTCGATGTGGGGGCTTAGTCAACGGGAAGTGAAAATGTGACACGACGTTCACCGTAAAGTTTGACAGCAACGCTAGAGTAGTTTCGACAGGACAGTGTTGCGTTGCTAAACCACAGGGGCTTGAGTACTCGGTGTGTCAGTGAAGTGCAGCTGGAATAAAATACAACTGGATTTCGAAGGATACGCGAGAGTCCCGATGAGGTTGGTTACAAATTAGTTGTAAGCCTTGTCCAGATATAAAAACGAAAAATTCCTGTAGTAATTGAAATCCGGCGTTTTTCACCCACGTGTACGTGGTATAACGCCCACGCGTGAGAGAGAGGAAGAAGCAACTTTTTACGGCACCCCGTAAATCGAATAATCGCGCACGAGGTCGAGTTTAATTGAATTTCGTGGAAAAATGTTTTCACGTCTGGGTTATCGAGTCACGTGAAATTTCGTATGCAAGGGTTGGCGCTCGAGGCGCGAGAATCAAACTTTTGACGAGCCGCAAACTACCTGCACAACAGCCGTGAAAAAAAAAGAAGAAAAAAACAAAAAAAAAAAAATGTAGAAGAGAGGAAAATATCGACCGCCTACCGCGTAATTGAAATCATGATGTAGGTTCGAAAGTTTAGCGGCGCTCTCGCTAAACTTCGCGTAACGAGATAACATCGTCGAGACGAGCGAAGAGCGGGAGTATCTTTGACGTCTTTTTTTTCGCGCTGAAAATAAAAGGAACATTTTTTTAAAGTTCTTCATTGTCTTGTTGGGGGAGCAGCTGCTGGTCGATTTTCTTGGAAATCAGCGCTTTTAATTTGCAAGAGAAACTCTAAGTGACAACTAGAGTTGCTCCTCGTGTTTAGATGATTTTTTGTTTTTAGCTGATAATTCAACTCATGTTGTAATTTTTAATGCAATTTCTCTTGCATCGGAAATGGTATGGAAATAGGTTTGAGATTAAATTCCATCAAGTGTCAGCTCATGTGGAGCGTATGCCACTCTTTACGTATGAAATTCAATTAACGCTGAACGTTCTAGATTGCGAACTCCATACGAACGTGGTTCTTTTAATTCAGAATGATTATCTACTATTTATGCCCACACGATCACTATTGATTTTTCTAATAATAAAGGTGAAATTGTCTTTTGGGTTAAATAAGTATTTCTCAGTATTTTCGTGTGCTACCTTAGTTACATCGGATAGAAGGGCACTTTTTAATTTATGCTTCACACGAGAGTATTAGGGTCACCCGTTATTCAATTAAACTGTAGGATCATAATATAATATTCACATGGATGCATCAGCACAGTAGCCGAGTCCGGTGTAACAGGTGATGACGTGAAGGATTAAATTTTACTCACTTCATAAGGTATTTACCACAATATTAATGTAAAAATGAACGAACCGATCGCCATTGGGTGGAAAATGTTTTGTTAATTAAAATTCCGTGGGGCTATACAAATTTTTAATAGGACTGAGGCGCTTTGTTCGTGTCAACATTATTTATTGTACACATGCAATCAATACAAGGGTGTATCAATTTATAAATTTATGTTATAAGAAAAAATTAACACGTTTATTATATACTAAATAAAAATTAGTTAGTTTACATTCGCACTAGTGATTACACACTTTATACTTGACCTCAACTCTTGACAACTTAAATAATTTTCTCCTCTCATTCATTTGTTAATAAAAAAAAATTTTAAAAATACAAGTTAATTGCATCATTAGAAAAATATCATGAAAATTTTTGATAAATAACTTTAGATAAATTGATACTTGCTATACCCATCGTAGCTATCAAAATCCTTCAACTACTGACGTTTAACAGACTACATGTGTAACCTAAAACAATAAAATTTTAAGGAGAAATACTTTATTACGTGATCATTTATTTAAGATACTTTTTGGAAAAAATAATTAGTTTTTAAGGTTTAAAATAAAATGAAAAATAAGTTTCAGTATCAATTAGTTGTTGTAAAATTAAATTTTAAGTGAACTATCAATTCTGCAAAACGAAATTGTACTTTTCCCATTGATCCACTGGTTGGCGGCTCTTATTGCCTCTTTTAATTTCTCCGGCGTTTATTGGTTCTCGCATCGGATATCGAATTGCACCCTTGGGAAGGAGCAGTTAAAATATTTACCAACAACGATCGCCGTGTATCTCAGTAAGCGAAGACGAAGAGTAATTGTTTGCTCGAATAGCGAATGACGATACTCCAAGGCTGAACGATTAATTAAAATTAAGGTAAATTGGCGATCATCAAAATTACTCGTGATATATTTTTACACTGCTTAAGATCGTAATCGTGCCATAAAGTTAAATTTTTTACATAGAATTATTTATTTAATTATTAATATAATGTTACAACGAAAAACACAATTATTATCCGAGATAATTATTTGATTTCTACAAACTACGAGATAAAGAAATAAACAACTGTGTTTAATAAACTCGAATAATAGTATGAAGAAAAAAAATGTTAAAAAAAATAAACACACACTCTATTGACACATTTATAACAATACACTCTATTGATAATCAACACTTTTATTAATTATGCATACAGTAAAAAATTATTTTCTATTTTCTTGTTTATTAATAAAAAAATACATTTAAAAATTTTTTTATTTTCAACTTTATTATGAAAATTTGAACTTCGATAAAAAAACTTAACACCCATACTGAAAGTATAGCTCACTAAGAAATATATTACATGTATGTATCACACAATAACACTTTGGTTGTGGTGACAAATATTTGCTAATTGATTTGCAAAATTCAATAATTTGGAAAATTCAGTAAAAACATACAAGTAAGATAAGACGAGCCATTGACACGAAGAAAAATTAACGTCACCCAATCTGATCTGTACTTGAAATCCACCATTTTTAATTTACAAGTATTAAATTGAAAATAAATTTAATGCAATATGCACTTTGTTGCATTGTCTTTTGTAATAAATATTTCTGTCTGAAATATTAGTTTTCCTGCGAGTTTGAAAAGTCTTTGTTTGCGAACCGAGAGGTTTGCGGCCCGAGCCGAAGGCGAGGGACGTAACGAGGTTCGTAAAGGAGACTTTTCGAACGAGTATCGGAAAACTGCTTTTTTTCCCGAGGAAGTACCAGCCTCCCAAAACCACCCGAGGGCGGAAAAAAATGTTTTGCTGATTTATGCAAAAGGTAGGTTATAACTCTGATGTATTTTTTTTTTTTTATCTCCCATCCAATACAGCTGAGTCTTCAAAAGAAGGCCAACAAATGGTAATACATGTAATTTAAAAAATTCCACCCCGTCGCATATCTTCCGAATTCTTCAGCTCTTTACCCACGAACTTGCGTAAATTACAGCAAATTCCTTACATACAGGAACGAACGAAAAACCCTTCCCGAAATTAGATATCCCATCCTAACAGAGAACCAAGTAGAAGGGCTTTACTTTTTCCAAGGAAAAAAATGCAGTTCGCGAAACACATCGAAACCGAAGTACTCGAGTAAGGGTTTAAAAAGAAAGAGGATGAAATCGAAAGGGAAAAAACAGGGGAAAAAGACAGAGCTGGCGTGGCAAAAAAAAAAAAAAAAAAAAGTTTGGAGTTCGGAATGCGACTATTTGGCAGTGAGAGGACGGGGGAAAGAAGTAAAGCGTTCCGCGCCTGCCCCTCGCATTCCTGATTTCGGCCGCTTCCGTGTTTATTTCATTTTGCATCTCGTCCGCGAGTCCTTTTTTCCTTGCCCCGATTTTCCTCCGCTCTCTCGGACCCCTCTGTTTTCCTAGGAGCTCGAAGGGGAAAAAGAAGACGGGCAAATGCGATTATTCGTGTGGTCGCTGTGTCTACTCACCGTACACCCACACCAGTAAGCAACTCCTCCCCCTCCCCTTTCTGGTGGCGCGCTCCATTTGTCACTTGATTTTCTTACCGCTTTTCTCTCTGCTTTTTCTGCCCGATGCGACCTGTTTCCTTTTTCATTTTTTTTTTTTTTTTTGTTTCCAACCCGTCCTACCGGGTATCAGAAGGCGACGACGACTGCTGCGAATGCCGGGACGATAAATTCTTGTTAGCACGAATTTTTTGTTTTATGATTTCACTTATCGGCTCGCGAATGCGTCTGTCTTTTCTCTCGTTGGGTGGGTGACGCGTCGCGGAAGCTTACGGGGTCGTAAATCACGAACAGGAAAAAGCGAATGTCGGATCGCGCGTTGAATAGGTAACACGGGTATCAGTGACTTCCCGGTGGTGTGGGCATTTTTTCGGTTGCCAGTTCTCGTACGGTGTGATGCTCGAACTTGAGCATGGCTAATTTTTTGTTTTTATATATTTCAAGTAGTGATGCGAAAAAAAAAAAATTTGTATAATGTAGTGTAATGAAAAATATTTTTGTTGTGTAAGAGAACACAATTTGTAAAGAAATAGCCAAAATATTTGAGAAAATTGTTTCACCAGCAATATACTGCATTGTTTTCTTGCGAGGAACAACTTTTATTTTTGGTCCTATATTATAAAAAGTAATAAAAACAAGGTTTTTTATTTAATTCGAGTATTGATATTGGCTAGAATGTACTCTTTGGGTGGACTAGTTAGGAATTCGGCAAGGAAACCTGAGATTGGAGAAAAGACTTCCGTCTCGATGCAAAGTTGCAGTTGCAAAAAGTGGTTGGGGCATGATGGGCTTGCAAACGCGTAGTTAAAACTAAAATCGTTAAAGCAAATGAAAATTAATGTTTGAATGAGCACGAGATTGAACAAGTTGGGGGATTTTTCTTCCACTTCCTTTCATTTTTGCTTCGCAGCATCATGGCTCACTGTGTATATTTGAGAATATTAACTGAACGGTTCAAACTTGAAATTTTATGGGGATTTACTGAAGAGCAATAAGTCTGTTTCTAAAAAGTATGAAGTAAAGTATCAACGAACTATTTTTTTTTAATCTTTAATTAAAACTCATCGATTGAAATTGACGATTAGAACGAGAGAGTATCATAAAATAACATCTGGTTTTTTTTCTTGGCACATTTGAATTCAGTGAAAATTCCACAAGAATCTCCACAGAAGCCGTAAAAGCTCGTATTAATAGATCTCATCAGGTATGTTTTTGGTACTCGATCTCACAAAAAAGACTTGATAAATTCTTATAACATCTTTGGTATCACTTTTGTATCTTCAAAAGAAAAAAGTTTTAATCGCAATTTTTCATTATTATTTAATTACCAATCGAATAGATTGTGGATACTAACATTTTAAAGCTCGTACCAATATAAGCACTGAGTTGATAGATTCATTCATTTGATCATGCAGTACATATTTGTGTAAATTGAATAGTACTTAAAAAAAATTTCCATCAAAACGTTACCCACCTCAAGATTTCCAAAGTCCCAAACCACTGAAAAATAGCCTACGATCTTTGGCAAATAAAAAACTGTTCACCAAAGCCCATCGACTGAAGGTAGCAAAATTTTTATCCATACACAACACGACCCCTTCAAATCGATCAATCCAATTCACAGATTCCAAAAATCAAAGGCCACTCCAGCGCAAAGTAGGCCCTCGGCCCCTCAAAAAAAGTCCCAAAAGTGTCCTATCGCATTTCCCTACCCCCATTATCGGGAAGGTTCGACAGTCTCACCGTCCAGTCGATAAGCGAAGCCCAGCTCGTACACCAACATTTTCAACTTTACCCAACGCACTCTTATCGCAGCCAGCGCTGAGCCCCAAATATGTACCGGTGAGTACAAGCGGCGCGAAACAATCTACAGCAGCCCAACACCCCTTCGTACACACACACACACACTCACACACGCGTAGCAAGCAGATAGATCCATATCAGCTCACGCGGCGCAATGGCCACGATTTGCGCCTGTATCGCATCGTGTGTGTATACGTGCACACACGGCAGGGGGATGTACTGCGAAAGACGGCTCAGGCACACACACACACACACACACATACGGCGTACAGATCGTTTAGCACGCGATGTTCCCGTAATTTTCGCGAGCCCTCCCCCCCTCCACGCGATCTTTGCTCCCTTATACGCGCGCTATCTCCAGCGAGCGCTCGTGTTCCGGCGCGCCCGCACCCGACCCTTTCCACCGGGGCTTAAACGTCCGCGTTAAGCGCGAGCTTGTGCAACAACTCCTTCCTCTTTTTTCCCCTCCCCCATCCCCCTCTCCTGCCCCGTTCTCAGGAAAGAAAGTGCCTTTCAACGACTCGTGTCCATAGACTGTGCGCCCTTAACTCGTTCCGTTGTTTCGTTTTTCGCCCCCCGCAGCTCGGGCTTTTTTCGGAGATTTATCTTGGCCCGTAAACACCGGCGAGGAATCGTGGTTGTTTATTGGCTTTCGGTAAAAGTGCGCGTCGGGCATGTTTGTTCGTTTCGAGGGGGGGGGGGGCGTATAGATGACGCTGGCTCGTGAATTGACGTTGTGATTATCGACGAAGCTCCCGGTGACCGGTGATGAGCGTCATGAGCGAGCAAAAGTGTTGGACGCACGTATGATTTTGCGTCGGTTCCGAGTAAAAAGGAAATGTCAAGGGGATTTGATATTTTATCGACTCTACGTCGCTCCACGTGGCAAAAGTATATGATTAAATTTTAACGATTGCTTTACCAACTTACCATTGTTTGCTACTCGATGTACTTAAAAACTTAAGAAATAATAAGAACAATAAAAAAAAAAAAAAATAAAAAAAAACATAACACGTGTAGTACTTTGTCCTAAAAGTCTAAGATTTATTTAATCCCGCGAAATTTTTACTAAAAATCGAATAGATGCCATCTATGCTCTTTGACGCCTGAATATTAGTAAACAATTGACTTTCCTACCTTTGTTTTTCTTGAATTTCGTTGAGTGCAATCCAAGCAATGATATTCAATGATTCCTTGGGCCCTGCTTAGCAATCCTCTGTGTGGTCCCAATAGAGATGATGTCTACGTGATAAAAACTGCTACATTAGCTTATTGATGCACTACCTGGTAAGAATTTTACTGTGAAATATTTACCCTCAACAAATGACTCGTAAAAAATGAAAAATATTAGACAAATGATGTTAGTGGCGTGGATACTTTTTTTTTTTTTTTACGAAAGAACAATTTTCTTATTATTGTCACATTGAAATTTCACTTTATTTGGCATATGGTTATTATTGAAATTATACATCATGCAACTTGTAGGAGTTGTAATACAAATATTATTAATTATCTCAGTTTGGTCGGGAAAATATATGTTTATTCGTGTGAATTATCGATTGTACATTCCTAAGCTATGTTAATCACTTTGTAGTCGTGAGAAATACAGATATTTCACTTTGCACCCTTAAAGAGAAAAATATGATACACAACCAAGGCAGAAGCCTTTACGCCTCTGAGCACACTTTGATCCCTATTATTACACCATACATTACTCCTAAAAAAACATGTCACTTTTTATAATTTACATTTTATATTTTCACAAAAATCAACGCAGACAGCAAAATAATGTTGCATGATTTGAAGTTCAGATACACATCCGGTCCACCAGGAGCCTCATACTCTCCCACCTTCTGATGTTTTTACCGTACAAACATCGCACCAAAAGAACACGCACAATGCCATTATTAACTCTACGCTTGGGGAATTGGTAGTATCCTCCAAGAATACCACGGAGAAAGCTGGTGGCTCGTACTCATACGCGTCCACGCGTGATACGACATGCCAAAACTGCCGTGACCTCCAGCCGTGGAAACGTCGATTCGCACCCTTCGGACGCGCTCGTGGTCCCTGGAAATGAGAACCGCGAACGCCAAAGGGAGAAAAGAGGATGAGCTTTTTTTTTTGGGGGGGGGGGGGGAGAAGAGCTCAGTGACGCGCAAAACGAGCCCGTTCTACGATCGGCTGGAAGCGCCAGCGGGAGTGGTATTAAACGGCAGTAGCTGCATACACGCGGAAGGGGTGAGTTGGAGAGTGGGCGGGGGGATAAAAAATTACGTGAATTAGTGTCAATTGGGCGACGGGGAGCGGCAGTTTGTGCGGGCGACATACTGCTCGCGGGGACGGGAGGGGGCCAGTAGCAACAGACGCGGAACGACCAAGTGAGGGATGACATGGGCGGACTGCAAAATCGCGGCCGGAGGGTCCGAAAGAGAGGGGAAGGAGAGTTTGCGGGACGACTGCGTGTGATTGATGAGGCAGTGATAGCGACGGGCCTGCACTCGACACCTCGCCACTGCCAGACTAAACAATGCATATTCATCGCACTCCTCCCCCGCTCAGTCACTCGCTGGCACAAAGGGGGAGGGGGCGCGGAGGGAGTTGTCGTCTGTTTTGGTTGTGAGCGTGTGTGTAGCGGATCTGGAAGGTCGGGAGGAGAGAGCCACGTATAAATAATGCCTATTTAATACATAAATGTACATCAGCTGTGTATGTGTAAAGGGACGGGGCAAGGGCAACTCTGTGCGAGCTGCGTGTACCACAATGACCGCCAGCGTAGACGTGTTGGGATGGATGTACGGTAGGTACGCGTCAGTTACGATGGGGGAGAAACTTTGCCTTACCCACGTATTTTATTTCCATTGCGCGGAGAGACGATCAAACACATTTACATCTCATCACTGCGACTCCTCTTATTGATAACTGCACCTGCATCGATTTAAAGGGACCAACTGGTTTTCCATCCACAGTTCTGGAGAATGGTTTTTCATATGTGCAGAGTTGAGGATTAAAATAAACGCTGCAGGAGTTGTGCGTTGGACCAACAGGATCAGTTGTGTTTTCGGAGCCAAAACCGATGCTGTGGGGAAAAAAATGGAGTCTTCTAATGGAAAGGTTGAAAATTAATATGCCCTACCCTGGATACGAAAAAGTCAACAGGTGAATATAAATAAAGTATTTGATTAAACATTCAGTGATATCGAGACGAAAGGAGCATCCACGCTGTGGTTACGCAGGGTATCGATGATGCGAAGCCGTTGATTTGCATAATTAGTTGGACGAGCCCCGAAGCGAATTCCGATATGGGTTCATCAGCTACGGACAATAATACGGCTTTTTGGATACTTAGGGGCAAACTATTTTCGGAAAATTGTTCCCTCGTGTTTTTAATGCTGAATGTAGTTGCGAATTACTCACTCGGCCGAACAAATGGCCGCGCCGAGGGCAATTGCGGGCCATCTAATATTTCGATGCGTACGTATACCTACCCTGCCTTTCGCAATATTCACACGTGCTCGGCCTTGTAACATTTTATGGTAATATACGTCGGAGAACATTTGAAATTCTAATACAGACATCGGAATTAATTAATTGATTAATTAATGAATTAACATAACAGAGTCACACAACGTGGGTGCACATATGTTGAATCTTTCACATATGATAATATATGCACAACTACGGTTACTATAGGATGAATTAAAAAAAAAACGAAATCATTACCGTACTTTTGTCGTTCATCGACAAATAAGAATAAAAATTGTACGATTAGTAATTGAAAGTCAACCCAAAGGTACAATTGTCAAAAATAAAATATCCAATAAATCCAAAAAATTCTCGGTGTAAGTACGAAACATCATTTAACTAATTCACTCTATTACCGAATTTTTGGCATAACTACTACTTACGAGTACAACCTGTAACAATTCACGATTGTCGCCCGATGATACAAATCATTCTGCGAAACGGCAAGCGCGTAAATTCGATCAGCAGGGCTATCCCGAGCGAGCCCCGGTCTTATCGTCCACTTCAGTCTGTTAACACGGGAATAATCTCCCCGATGGCCCTTGCGATCGCATAATACAGCCAACCGTGCGCGTATCAGGGACAATCCTCACCTAATACGCAAGTCAAGCGGTTAGAGAGCAACCACCGGCACCGCGTAGAGAGAGAGTACATAAATTTGGTACTAGTCGGTACGCGTTTGTCCCGGGGAACTGACAATTTCTGTAAACACCGTCCCTTTGAATGATCGAAAGCAGGGAGTACCGAGTGACAAGAGACCATGGCTGTCCCTGTGTGTACGTAAAAGGAGAGCGAGCGAGCGATTACTTGCCGTCTGGCTGTCTTTCCGGGCTTTCGCGAGATTGCGCGTCCGACGGTATATATACCCGCGAGGAGACGGAGAGAGTCTTTATTCCTCCTCCCGAGAGCCGTCTCTTCCATTGTGCACGGGCAGAGGGCCAAAGCGCTCTCTTACCTATTATTTCCCATGAGAGGGAGTTTAACGTCCAGAAGGAGCACGAGAAAGAGGAATGGCAGCGATCGGCAGATCGCTTCTGTCTTCCGGGTGTGCCCTTGAGCGTCCCGTCGCGTCTTTGGCAAGCTCGAAGCGGTCCTCTGGCTGTCCTTCGCGAGCGCGACACGCTTGTGGTATTTTCTTTTTCTTTTTTTTTTTTTCTCAAAGATGGAGGGATCAAAGTTTGTTTGTTTCTTTGGTTCCGTGAGGGGTTGTCTTGCTCGTGATACTTGTGGTCGATTGGATGCTGGAGGGAGGGTTGATCATTGATATGCGGTTAATTGACGAGCGCTCTTGGGGCCATTTTTCACGTGGACGCGGTTGGATGTGCGATTGGTTAAGTTGAACGATTTTTCATACTGATTTCGTGGGGACCGTCTTTCTTCGCTCATCAAAGATGACTTTTCGTTGAGTAATGCGGACTGGTGGGGTTCTTTTGAAATCATTTACCTCGGCTTCGGAGAGCTGAATTGGTTTTTTAACTGAAATGTTTTGGATTGACATGGGTGCAATAGACCGATTTTTTTTATTATCTGGTGAATTTTTTTTATTTTATGATAAAAAATATTCCGATGAATCCTAAGCTCAGCACAAATGAATATTTAATTGAATTTTTGAGTGAATAACTAAATGACAATTTAAATCATTGTTTTATCATTCACTAAATACGTTTATAATTGAAATAAAATTTAACAAGCAGTCATTGAAAAAAATCGTATTTTGTAGTATACAAAATAAAATTTGAAAAAAATCTAGCTACGATTGTAGTAGTTTTTCTACTTAATATAAATTATTTAAATGTATGTCTGTGAATTAAGTAATAAAATAATCTATACTCACAGACTTTTAATCGATAACAAAAAAACTAAGCTTTTTTAATGAATTTTTGAAATAAAATACATTATACCGTGATTGTACTTCTGTTATTTACCTGGACAATACGATCCTTGCAAAAAATAAACCATTTTTTTCTTTGTATCTGTGCAGGGCTTTTATGAATCTTACAGAAAAGTATACTTTGAACAATGGGTTTTTATATCTTTATAATTCTTACTTTGCGTACCTATGGATCATTATAATTTATTATTACTCTGCAATTAAGTATTTTCATTATTATTAAAAGAAAAAAAAAATTAGAATGATTATTCGATTTTTATCCTACAATTGAATACATGTTACCTACTTTATGAGTTGAAAATCTCTGGGAGATAAAATGCAAGCAACGGGAAAATGACGAAAAAATTCTTATTACATCTTCCGAAACGTACAGAAGAAAAATCACTGAAACTTTTCACATCATTTTCTATTTGGCTCGCACCACGGACACTTGTCTTTCTTACCTCGTTTGTAGTGACAGATCCTGACCTACATATTTACGCCAACCGACTTCTACAAATTCATCTGTCAACTCCACTTGGATCGCAAATTCTATAAAGTTCTTCGATCAACGAACGACTTATTAATTGTTGCAAATAATTTTATTTATCTTTATCGACTTGACACCTACGCGCATGATATAAAAATTTTAAAAAGGCTAAATGAAGAGTTTAACTCCTTCAAATATTTAAATAAACTCACTTTAGTTTAATGGTAAACCAACAAACAGAAAACATTTACGAATAAACCAAAAAATGCGTTAGTCTGACCATGCGTTGACTATACTACTGAAATGTCAAAGCTACGGTTTGTAGTATGCGAGACGTAAGCGATTATAGCACGATGTTATACTTCACTAGTTGTAAGTTATATCATGTTTCAACGATGGCCAATTAAAAAGGAGATAGTATAGAGTATCTAGTAAATAGTCGTTTTTATTTTTTTACACCGAGCTAAAATGTCACACAATACGGGTCAAATTCCGTTTGGACTTTTTATAAAAGGAGTATTTGAAATTTTAATTCTGCTTATTGGTAAAAATTATATACTAAGTGAAATTACTAAATAAGCCCATTTTAACGTTTTTACTAAGGAAATTAATTTTTAAAAAAACTAAAGAAAACAGTTTTGAATGATATTTAAATTATGTTAGAGACAAAAATATGAGACAAGGGGGCTAGCCTATAAGGCCATTATTTAATCAATAAACTTTTATTGAAGTGTTAACGTTTGTCAAAAAAAAAAAATTAAGTCCACACTGAACTTTTAAAAATTAATCCTACAAAGTATGTAATGTCTATAAAGGTTTAACTTTTGCAAACACACACATTTGGAGTTAAAACAGCTTTAGTCTTCCTTTTTGTATTTAATATGACTGTACTACAATAAAACAATCTCTGCCACTTTGTCTTCACCTATTGATTAAAGATTATATCTTTGTATTTTTATACGTATTCTTGTTCGCACGTTTCCGTTTGCTCAGTAAAATATTCAGTTCAAGTATGTGCGTTTGTGTCGTACTATTTCTTATTTACAATCTCGCAGAACTCGTCTCTAATTTTACTCTTACTCTTTTTTTTCTTACATCAATATTTTTAACCATCTTTCTCTTTAGTTCTATCTCTGTATTCAATTTTCAATATTTGGTTTCTATAGCTGTGCTCTTTAATCTTCGAGTCTTTATTCCCGGCTTCCTTTCGAAGTTTGAAATTCTATATTTATATATTTTTAAATATGCAACTAACTCTGCTTATGAGTCCTCATGCGTCTACATGCATTGAAATCTGTTTCTTTATTACTGTTATTTTTGTAATTCAAATTTTAGACACGACCACTGCATAAATGAGGTGCTTTAAGTTGTACTAAAAAAAAGTGTAACCACATTTAAAATCAGCAGTTTATTTTATGTCAAGGACTATGCTATTTTAAATGAAACATGATTGTAATAAATAAAACACGATGATGATAAAATTAAAAAAAAAAAAAAAGTATTTTTTATGAAGCTGTTTAGAATGTGTAGATCGTGGAAGGATAAAATAAAAATAAGTTAAGAAGAGCACATGAGTATGGATAATAAAAACCCTTATGTAACATAGAGACGTATTTGTTTAAATTTAAGAAAAAAAAATAATGTAAAAACACCTGGCATTTAATTAAATTTGGGATTAAAAAGTCGAACGAAGCCATTTTTTCGATCAATTCCTCTTCGACCCGAGCTTTTTTAATACCCAAACGCCCACGTGTCCACCAAAGTCTACACAGCCTAGTCACATTCCATCAGCAGATTTTCATCAATTTTTCAATTTCCCAGCCAGCCAATCGAAACCAATTACCATTTTATTCCCACCACGCGCTCTATTTTAATCAGTCCACCTGTTCCTGCCTCACGTCCTTCCATTATGTCATCGTCCGCACACGTGCATGCACGTTACAATGATAAAAGCTTATTTTTCATTCCCCACGCCCGAGCAAATCAAATTCTAATCTTGAAGAAGGGAAAGACAGAGTACAAACAACAAGCTAGACCCATTATTGGCGTCGAGCTCGCATCACTCCTCCGGGGAGGTGCGAATTTTCGAGGAGGGCGCCAACCCCCGGATGTCGGAACGCATATTGACTCAAACTACTGTTACTTGCTGTTGCTGTTTGAGTTTGTTCAACAACAATGGCTGCATACGAGCTAACTAAAAGAAAGAAAAAAAAAAGTTTATTCACGATGTGTACCGACACGAGCTAGCAAAAGCCGTGGTGGTACAGTAGCTAGGTAGAACCGACAGTGACTGATAGCCAGGCAAAACCATAAACTCTTGCCCGCTTGTGCTCTCGGAGGGATGAAAAATAATGAAAAAAACATAAGCCAGGGGAGGCAGAAAGAGCATGAATAAATGAATGAAAATTGTTTTCAGTTTCTCTCTCTCTCTCTCTCTCTCTCTCTCTCCTTTTCTCTGTATGCAGGCAGCTTCTTTCTTTCTCACTTTTTTTTTTTTTTTTTTTTTTTTTTTTTTCAACGAATTGCTTTTCCCATGTCGTTTGACGTGTTTTTTAGCTCACGGATTATCAAAAGTGAATTTTTATCACTGCTCGCGCCCCGCACCAGCGACTCTTTTTTTTTTCGTATGCGTTAGCCATGTGTATACGTGTGCACGGAAGAGGTGGAATATTAATTGTTGTATAAGAGCTGGAAGAACTCGATTGGGGGTGGAATATTGAATCTCGTTTTTTATTTAAGTGTCAGTCGTTTTGAAAAATTAATAAAATAAATCGTCGAGCCAACGCTTACTTTTTGCTTTGTTTGTTTTTTTGTTTGTCTGCTAACATGGATTTTTCGTGCAACAAAAAGGTACTCCGGAAACATAAATACAAAAGTGCCGCCAGTTGTTTGAAACTAAAAAGGAAGAAAAAAAAAATGCAAAGCCCAACAATGCCGTATGAATTTTCATGTGGATTTGCGATCTGAAATGTTTGTCGATGATTTACAAACGTGCATCGAGGGGACCAATAACAGTTTTATAAAACGCGAATCAGCATCCATCACCTGCAAATATATGTATATACAAGTAATGGAAGCATGTAAAACATCACGATTCATCCTGATGGTGCAAACAACAGTATACATCAAACGCGCCAAGTAGTACGTGTCAATCACATGCCAGGCAGTCTTGTAAACTCGCAACTGTACCATCAGCTGTACTTTCGTACCATAAAGAGATATACAGTGTGCTATGAAACAAAGTAAGATTAAAAAAAATTAAAAAAAAAAAGCATGTAGGTACAGTGGGAGGGTAGAGGGTACTACGGCATACATACCACGAAAAAAAGGTCCTGGTGAACCGCGAGAATATCGATACAAGCTTGTGCGTATACATATCACATTGACACTTACGAACGTATGAAAGCACAGATCGAAAGAGTGCACGGAGCCGCACGTACACGAAGCAGCTGTAGAGGTCGGAGCACGGTAACAGTGGCATGTGTATATACCTACACTACATAGCTCGGTGAAAACATAGAGCACGGCCACACACAAAATTACAGGAACATATCGTCGGATGGATGGTTGTGTGTGTGTGTGTGTACTGGTGAAAGTAGAAGATGGAAGGAGGAGTTCTGTGGTCGCGAATCCATCGGTCAAACTGACGCCACTGGAGCCATGTATCCTCCTCCTCCTCCTCCTCTGAGTTGTATCTATCTTGTCTCTTCGTGTCGTACGCACACGTGTGCCGTTGTATACACGTAGAAGGGGGAAAAGAAAAAAAAAAAAAAAAAAAGAAAAAGAAAACAGGCGGGCAAAGAGAGAGCAAGCTCATACACGTGTATATTTATGTTCTTTGCTATGGTAATCGATCTCTCAGTGCTCGTCGAGTCCCGAAGCTTGCGAGTTAACATGGGCAGCGAAACGCTCGTTACACGGATCCATCTACCGCTGCTGCGGAGCTATATTTGTTGGGTGGTGAGGTGGGGGAGGGGGGGCTTTTTCGGTATTACTTTTGATGGAAATATGGCTTTCTGGGCTCTCTATTCGACCGGGCACGTTGTATGTGACTGCATCACGTCCGCAGGATATCCCTCTGTGTGCTTCGTATTGAGGCGCGTGTGTTTTGTGTTACCTGTTAACATCGAGTATACGAGATGACGTGCTTTTTTTCACAATATTTCTCGGAGTCTTTGATGCCGAAATTAATTGGACTGAAACGAGTGAAATACTTCCCTGCTTTTACCATGGGAAAAATGTGTAATCGGTATGAATGACTTTGAGGGCCTTTTCAGCCACAAAAAGCTCCCCAGGCTTTTCCTGGAAATTTCGAGCCGAGTGTACAGGTGATTTGTAAAAGCAAAACTTTGTCCCGAATCGCAAGAAAATTCGTTTCTCCGAGCGTTTCTATGGTCAAACTAAATTAACGGATCGACACATCCCAATTGAATGCTAATATTTGTCTTGAGAAAAAAAAAACCTAATAAAAAACCTCAGCCAAACTCTTGAGAGACGTGAGATTTCCGCCAAAACAACGAAATTGCTTATCTGTAGCGAACACACGCAAAAACCGTTGACCGGCTTCGTAACCAAAAGTGATTTGTACTCGTGGAACTCGAGGAACACATTGCTCCGAACTACACCACGGTAAGTAACACTCGCATGAGCAGCCTCGGATCTCCCGAACATAAACCCAATACAACGAGGGTAGAGCGCGTTGAGCGACAAAATAACTGCGCGCATGACTTTGGAGGCTGAGGGTCATTTTCGGGAAAAAGAAATCGAGAAATCGAGTTGCGGGTAAGGAAGGGACAAAGGAACAAGCATCGCGTGGCCATGGGCTAGAGACTCGGGGAGAAAGAGCCGCCGCAGCAAAGCGAGCGACGGTTAGCTACGAGGGAAGACGAGAGAAGAGGCACTCGAAAGAGGGCAGAGAGAGAGAGAGGCACCCTCGAGTTTCAGTTATTGCTAGAAATGAGCAGGGCCAGGAGGACGGCCCTCCCACTCGGAGAAACGTGTTGGGGCTCGACAACATGGAAAGCGCTATACATTTAATTATCCGCTCTTCTCGAGGGCCCTCACTCCCCCCGTCTACTTCTTTGCTTCCCTACAAGTGTCGCCGCTTTTTCTTCTTCTTCATCTTCGTGCACTCCATAATTCCCTCTTCGCGCTTTTATTGCTCGGATGCATGTATGGCGAGCCCCTTTTTTTACACGTTGTGGCGATCCGATAATTTCCCCGACGTTTTCGCCCAACTTTTTTTTTGCTCCCGTCCGAGGGCAAGTCAAAATTACAAGCTCGTGGAAAATGTTATGACCGGACGAGTACGGGTGGAAGGAAAACATTTTCCTCCGGCCGGCCGGGGACCAAGTGGCCCCCGTTAATATTATCGTTAACTTTTCCCGGAAAAGTCCTTTAGTCCACCCTCCCCCCTCCCATACTCTCGTCCTCCGAGGCTGTTAATGTCCACTATATGGACGTAACCTTAATGGTAATGCGCAAGATGGAAAAGTTTTGTCCCTTCTCTCTCGTCCCACTGCCTCCTTGAAACGTCTAGGTAATTATTTTTTATCAAGTGGATTAATATTTTTGGAGCCGTTATTGTGTCTTTTATTGTTTATTGTTTCGCTGGCTGTTGTAAGGTAGTATGGGCGGATCTCTTAAATCGTTTTTTTAGAAAAAAAAGGTCATGGTAAGAAGAAAATGTCGGTGGAGAAAATAAAAAATTATATGAGAAACGAATATCGTTGTTGCAATTTTTATTGTTATAATAGTTTAGTAAATTGTTTCCTTGAAATGCTGATGTGACAGTAGTTAAAAATTGTAATGCGAACACGGCAAGGCTTTCAATTGCATTCATTATCGGTGAATAATTAATAAAGGGTACGAGAACGGACAAATACCAGGATGAACCAGACAATAAAAAATATTATTGATACTAATAACATATTGTGTTCACCACACTTCAATATTTCGATCGTTTTCTGTTCGATTTGAATGCCAACTTAATTGGTAGCAGCTTTTCGAGGTTTCCCTGAACAAAATAATGATTTTTTCTTTTTTTTTTTTTTTGTAATACGATAAAGTACAATTAATTAAAATATTGAAATGTATAAGGATGATTACGCGCTAATTTCAATTGTCAGTGTAAACACATATTGTATTCATTTGAAATATGTAAAGGGATATGATATACTCGAGCATAACGTGACGCGTATTCTATTCATATGAGCTACATAATACATCGTTTATTTGCATGGATGCCATAAAATACAAGGTTTAATAAAAAAATTTATTTAGATGTATTTATGGTTGCATTGACTGATTTTAATAATTTTTTAAATCGTATATTCGTTTTTTCCTATAATAATTTTTTCATTTCTCGATGTTGTACAAATAAAACTTGTAAAGTGTAAAGGTAATTTGTTTATCAAGAATAAAAAAATATTTAGAATTGATTATAATTATGTATGTATTTGGGCCTATTTAATTATTTATATAATATACGGGTCTTAGTTTCTTATGAAAAACAAAATTCATACATTTAACGAACCTCGTTACGTCCCTCGCCTTCGGCTCGGGCCGCAAACCTCTCGGTTCGCAAACAAAGACTTTTCAAACTCGTAGGAAAACTACTATTTCACGTAACACTTGATTGCATGAAATGCTCGTGAAATTTTTGGCACGATAATCACTTTAATTAACTGGTAAATTACTTAACTAGATAGAAGTCCATAGAAGTTACCGCAAGATTAAAAACTCCCATCATCGTGAAAAAATCACAAAATTATTGGAGAAATTTTATGTCGAATTTTAGTGTACAAATTTATTTGCGAAAATTATAATCTTAAATATTTGCTCGATCGTTGGAATTGAAAATTTTTCAGTTGTGTTGAAAAAAGCACAAGGTAGACTGTTTGAATTAAAGTCATTTGAAGAAAAGAAAGTCAAGCGAAAAAAAGCCATTTGAAAAGATGAAAATAGTGTTTTACCAAAACTGTAAAGATACTTTAGGTAAACAGTGAATTCATACCCAAAATAAAACGAAACTAGATATCATTCACTTGTCACTGATAATTTAAAAGCATTCGAAGAGTATCCGTTGTAGAAAATCATGAAAAACTTGTAATTTCATACCAGAAAATCTGATACTAATTAACAGAACGGCGAATCGACAAGCCGACGCTGCGATACTCTTCTTGCCGGAATATTTCCCCCTTATTAAAAGAAATCGCTGAGGCGGTTGTTCTACGGGGAATCGGAGAGCGATGAGCAGAGCGTAGATGGACAGAAAAGAGTCCCTCGCTACGGAGACGAGAACCGAGGAAGGAGATATAAGTAGTAACGTTATACCGAGGGGGAGTGGGAGGGGACGGTGCAATTATTCTAATTGTTTGCACGCCGAGATGAAATTCTCCATCGATTTGGATCCGGCGTGGAATCGTCGTTCTCTTGATGCTCCACATCCTCGCTTTATGATAAAAAAAAAAAAAAGGTCCGACAGGATTGGGCTGACGCGAATTACCATTCGCTGTCGTCGTCCGAGGATTACTCTTTTACGAGCTTATTTAATTACACAGGGACAAACGGCTGAGACCGGGATTATCGGAATCCTGATGAGACTGCATGGCTACGCTCACGTCACTGAGAGTAGATGGTACCGTGAATGTGTACCTACTATTTTAAGGATACTCAAAGGCAAAGTTCAGAAAATGGATAACGTATACTAATAAATGAATTGTACATTGTATGTTTCGGAATTAAGTAGTGTGGTTTTAAAAATGTTTTTATGAAAGCTGTAATTAATTTATTTGGATAAGTTGAATTAATTTTTATTTTTTTGGTATTTCTTTGTTATAACTTATATCCGCATACATTTTAGTAAGTTTATTATTGATCCCATTTCGATGGACTTAAAAATATTTTTAAATTAACAAAAACTTAAATTTTTTCACAAACACTCCTAAATATCGCCGATATTTCTTCAAGCAATGTATTTCAATGTATTTATTATATGTTTATTAAAAAATTTTTTTTCTCCA